>CM026084.1:9422500-9482500 GCA_014839685.1 Anableps anableps
AAATTCATTAGAGTATATGTCATATCTTCAGAGATCAAGAGATCTGTAGTTGCTTTATACACTCTCTAATAATTTAGCAGTTAAGCAAGTTAACTCTGTGAGGAACTGAACATGACTTGGTATCCATGCAGACTAGTGGCAGACACAGCAATGGTTTGATCTGCATGGAGAAGAGAACCAAACAGATGGCTTTAGAGGTTGCATCACAAGTGGAGCAGTAGTGTTGCAGGTAGGCAGTTACTGGAGCATTTGACATGCAACACATTAAATGAAGGTCAATAGACACAGTGGTCTAAGGTTGGAAGTAAATGATCTGGCACTTGCACCTGTGTCATCCTGCATCATGTTCTACAGAATATATGCATACCAGCAATGGGACCTCTAAGAAACTCCATCAACAACTTGAAATGCTATCTAATACATATACAAGTCAGGTTGCTTTCATTTACTATTCATTTGCTGTTCTGCTCCAGCAACTGCCTGTAACACTGCTTGCGATACCACCCCTTACTCCCTCCAGTGCCTTTCCTAGATGTGCTAGCTTCTTGCAAATCAGATCATTTACCTACCCATCACTGATTTAGGTGTGTACAGAATTAGCTCCAAACTGGACCTTTCCCCTAAGGGGCTTCATTTTGGTCACGTAGCCCAAACTCATGTGTTTGACTCATGTGCAACATGCCTTTTGGAAAGGTATCTTCTCATCATTAATTGCAGTGCTAACAGCTGCACTTTTTCACATTTTCTTTTGTTACAGACTTCTTCTAAAATAAATTTGATTGTGGCTATCTTTTCTTTTAATCTACACCAAAAAGCCCCTTATAACAAAGTGAAGGGCTAGTTTCCAGACATTTTTCTAACTCTGTAGAAAGAATGTAGTTATGCAAACATGATAGGTCCATACGCATTCATACCCAAGTCTATTACGTTTAAATACATTTGGCATCAATCACAGCCTCAATTCTTTTTGGAAATGTATCTACAAGCTTTGTACACATCTTTTGGGGCATTTTCAATCATCCCTCTCTGCAGATCCCCTCAAACTAAGATGGTGTTGGATGCACACCATGAGTAGACCCTACGTTTTTAAATCTTTCCAGATAAATTCAACTGGATATAAGTCCAGGCTCTGGCTTGGTCACACAACAAGATTCACATAGTGCTCCTAAAGCCACTCTTCTGTTATTTTGGCTGTTTTCTTGGAAGGTAAATTATGGCCTTAGTTAAAGGGTAGATCACTCTAAACTGGATTTGTTTGGAATAATCTCTCCCTATTTAGCTGCTGTCATCTAACCATCTATGCACACTAGTTTGATGCAATCAGAGGTCATTAGGTCATTCCTTTGACTTAATTGCTTGGTTTCCCCACAAACATGCAGGGTCAACTGTGAGGCCTTATTCAAGTGTATTCCATTCCAAATCATGTTCAATCAACTGAATTTACCACAGGTGGATTCCAAGCAAGTTGCAGCAGAATCAGATGCAGCTGAGTGTCATAGCAAGAGGTATGAATATGCCTCTCATGTTTAACTGTTTAAATATTTTTTTTAATAGATTTTCCATATTTTTTTTCAAAACATGTTTTCACCTTGTCAACATAGCTAGGCTGTTTTGTGTAGATTTTTTAAACGTGAACTACAATCAAATTGATTTTTAGAACAAATCAGTAATGCAACAAAATGTGGAAAAAGTTAGGAGGTGGAAATACTTTGGCACTGTATTGAGTCAGAGGTGGGTAGAGTAGCCAAAAGCTGTACTCCAGAGGAGAGGAGGACTACTTCAAGAGGAGCACTACTTCAACATATTTTTACCCAAGTAAAAGTAAAAAAGTATTTGGTAAAAAAGGCTACTTAAGTACTAAATAACTGATCACAACATCTGATTTAATATTTTACAATGATGTCATCAGACAAAACAAAAAATTTTAAGTCAGGTACAAATTCTGGTATTTTAAAGACTAAAATCAAAAATGTTTAAATAAATAAGATATTTTTAAGCAGAAGAAACACTTTTCCAATTTTTTTACATAAAAAAACTTGTGAAACTAATAAAGTATGTGATATATTTATATGTTTGAACAGGGTACAGTACTTTCAGTGACAATATATATGGTTTACTGAATCTTCTTAATCCACAAATGGCACAACAGGCTCAGCAGAACATTAGAAAAACGAAGCTTGTGTACAAACAAGAGGTCTCACTTCAATATAAACCACAAGTGTCAAACTCAAGGCCCGGGGACCAAATCCAGCCTGGCATAAGTTTTTCTGTGGCCCTCTGGACTCTGGAGAGCCACATAAGTAGAAATTTCAAGATTACAGTTCGATGCTTAAATATTATTTTATCAGTCAACTCAGAGCAGTTTTTATCTGTATTCTGCCAAATTACTTCAATTTGAGAAGATGCCCAATATCATTTAATTTCAAAAAGTACTCATCCAGTGCAGAGACAACTATTTATTAATATTTTTAACAGTTTGTTAATGGGTAGTTTTGTCAATACATTCTGCCATTACCAGCCCTTTAAAGGCATTGGTGATCTTAATATGGCCCAAAATAAAAATGAGTTTGATACCCCTGACATAAACTGTGGATGTGTGTGTCTGGTGCATTTTTGGTTAAAACATGTTTGTTCTTCATTTGGTGAAGTTACTCACTGTGGGTGGAGTATCCAGAAATTTTACTCAAGTAAGAGTAGTAATACTTCATAATAATATTACTCAAGTAAAAATAAAGAGGCATGGTGGAGTAAAACCACTTAACTACTACAGGTAGTTATGGGGGCAGTTTTGTCTCCATCGTCTGCTAGGACTGTTGTCTGTTAGCTCGCTGAAAGCAGGCAGTGCAAAGCAGAACTCTCCTTAAATAATAGCAATGCATGAGCATCTAAGACATAAACACCCTGGAGCCATGTGCCAACTCTTAGCTCTATGATAATGTTGAGGCCTACACATCGGTGTAAGCCTGAAACTGTGAAGTAAAATATGTGCCAATATAGAGAACCCACAGAGAGGATGCACCCACAGAGAGCATAATCAGATAAAAATACCTGCTAGCTAATTCACTATTTATGAAAAATATTGATAGAATAATCAACAACCAAACTGACTACAAGTTGTAGAAGTAGTTTAGACCAAAGGGTTTAAGATTTAATGTGGCTGGAGCCTTGCAAATGGAAAGAAGTGTTAGTTACTGAGAATTCCTTCTGTACATTAAGTTATTATAGGCACATTTGGCAGGGTTTTTAACCTTTTTTATGTCACCCAAGATAATTAGATCAACACTATATTATGTGACAGTTCTGAAAAATTTCTTGTAATTGCAAAGTGGGCTACAGAGTAAAGAAGCTTCTGCCTGGAAGGGAAGCTATGAAGACTGACGAAGGAAAAGAGTGAAAAATAGGTGCCGATGGCAGGTTCGTGGGAGAAAAAGATCTAAAAGAGATGATATTCCTCCTTATCTTTCACTGCAGTTACACTTTACTGATTTTTATCTCTGCTGCCAGAGAGGCATGTGAGCCTAGCTTCGCCTAGCCTCTAACTCGTTATCTATTTGTCAACATTTCTCACAATTTCCCCCCTTTTCGAAGCCCAGGGGATGTCTGGGAATATTGACTTCCACTCCTACAGAATGTAACGACAGAATCCGATTTGAGGTCAGAGCCTCCTTTGCTACCAGGCATACTTACGTATCGCCCAGTGAATGCTGGGGCTCTAAATCAGGTGAGTATTTAAAGATCGATTTTACCCAGAACAATACCGTGTCAGTTTCCAGGCATTTCATGTGTACCTTGCAGAGAACAGCCAGTGATTGAAGAGAAATCCTGGAAGCAGCTGGCGGCAGGAGGCTAGAAGCCCAGGCAGTTGGAGCCAAGCTCGCTTCTAATTTTTTGCTCATAACTTATTAACCGAAGTGTCATTTGTCTGTTGTTCCCGAGACCATATAGGCAATTTGAAACAAGAGATTGAACAAGTTGAAAGGCTTAACCCGATTTAAAAACTATCAGTTACATAAGTGGCAGGAGCCAGAGCCCATAAATTAGATTATAAATGGAGAACTCAAATGAATAGTGGTTGGGAGGTGGAGGCTGAGCTGTAGACAGACCTGAATAAACTTTGATTTTTAGTCTGATGCTGTGAGCATATTCTGGTGGAAAAAATAAGCACCATAAATCATGTCATTGTCCCAGCTGTAAGGAGTCATTAAATTTTTCAACTGAGTGAATTTCAGATAACCTCAGTGCATGCTGCTCCAGTAATGAAATCCAGGACAAAGACACATGTCATTAATTTGATAAAATGAATTATTTTTCAGAGCAGACTGCTCATTGCTGTTGCCATAGCAATAGTAATAAAGGGTCAGTTCAAACAAATTAAAATGCGACGCAGGTTTTGATTTTTAGGAGATGATAACAGACAGCGCAAATTTCAGACTCTCAGGTGAGTCTGTGAGTTAGTCTGTAATTAAGGTGTTTTCAGTCAGTTAAGAGTTAATGCAATCAACCATTTTTTTTCCTCCTTCAAGAATGCAAATATTGACATTTAAGGTGCATTTACTTATGGAAATCTCAAAACCTTTCAGATTAAGAAAGTAATAACGCAAAAACACGTAGATGCCTCTGGCATATGTGTGTTTCAAAGGCTGCAAAGTATGAATTTTTCCCAACGCTACCTTGTCTCCTACATGAAGGAAACTGGATATTAGGCACATATATCCTTGGCACTAAAGGTTTACATTTCATTATGCTAACCTTTAGAAAGCACAGTAATAGACATAAAATTACATTTGTGTTACATTTTTACTTGTAAAGTCTGAATTTTCAGCTTCCAAGTCGGCCCAATCAACTGGAATAGCCTTTGAAATGTTTTTCAATAATCCCGTAAAGTGGCAGTATTGTGTAAAATTTTTTTTTTTTAGCTTTGCATCATGTCATAACGTTATTCCCTCATTAAAAACATATATAGAGTGTTGCTTTGATTCTTTCATGGATGTTTGAGAAATCCTTTAATCTCCTGTGGCAGCCATTCAGCTGCTCAACACGCTTGGTTGGACCGAGCTCTGCCTTCTTGACACGGCTCCTCCTCAGAGCTGCAGTTTCTAAGCATCTGAGCTTCTGCCTCACAGAACACCCCTCCCTCGCAACTTCCCCACTCAGCTCCTTCAGACTTGCCAGCACCAATTAGCAAACACCTGGTTGAACCGCGCATCTGCTGAGCTCATACGAGCTACTCCTCAGTGCAGCACTGGTAAAATACATTGTTAAATGGTTAATAGAGGAGTATTGTTGTCAAAACTTCCTGAAGGCAGAGTGTTGGAAAGAGCAGGTCTTTCATAAAGAGACAGAGACTCAGTTTCAAGGCATTAAATTACAAAGTCAGATTTCTTTTAAGTCATGTGTGTTATATACAGCATTTTTATAACAACTGAAGGTAACATAGTGATTTGATTGTGCTGTAAAATGATTCTATGCGGCTGGATAATACGAAATACTGCCCCTTTAAAACATAGAGACCATTGCAATAATAAACAGTTGGATATATTTTATGTTGATAAATCATTCACACACTTTCACTCTGCTGGTGAAAGTGTTGCTTTACTGTCTGATTGCAGGTGATTGTCAGTCTTATTAGATAATGATGTACCAAATTATTAGATTGATTTAATTTTATATTCCTGTATATACTGTAAATTTGATCTGTTTAAAATATCTTAAGAGATTTGTTATAAATAACACATATAAATGAACTGAACTGACAAGAAATATTGCAGCAATTAAATTTGCAAATTCTTGCCATTATCAGTATTTCATAAATGATTTGCTTTGACACTGACTGTTAAAAAATCCATCATAAAAATTAAAACTGTTTTTCTACAGTGTACTGTTTACAGTAATCAGCATTATTTGTCTGTTTTAAAGTTGGTTCATGCAGATACACTAAAACCTACAATACACTAAAGGATACACTAAAACCTACAATAAACATGTTGTGGCACACAAGTTCTGGAAAACAAAGGTGAAGTGTCTTTTCAGATTTTTCTGATGTTGAGAAATTTTATCTAGTAAAAATTTTAGTTGTGCTTTGCTCATAAATGTGGAATAAACTACTCAAAGTGGTGAAACACAAAAAAAGTGTGGTCATGTAGATTTCACAATAAAATCCTGATATGTTGGAATTCTTTTTATGCCATTCAAGAGCAGTAAGGAAATAGCTTAAGTGAAAGAGATGGTGGACATTTTGCTGTCTCATTTACCTCAGTCCCATCCTCCTTGCAACAATCCAATCACTGTGACGACCTTGAGGAGGACATTTCGGCCATAAGACCCATTTCTCTTTTTCCTCCTCTGTTCCATCCTCCTCCATTCCCTCCCACCCTGGTCCTGTTTTAATCCTCCTGCAGCTCTCACGCGGCGTCTGATTTATATGACTGGGGTGTAGACAATAGCCACTCAAAGTGGAGGGTGGCAGTTGAGGAGGAGACATTTTAGTGGCGTCACTGCTCTATGTCAAATTCCTAGGCTGTGGTAAAGTGGAGTGGATACAAGTGGATGACAGTCATACACAGTTTGACCGTCCTTGTGGAGCAGATCTCTCAAGACAATGGCTGATGGAGGATAACCTTTCACCTCTGGAAGATGAATGTTTAGAATGACGAAGTTTGTTTCAAATCATCAAACAAATTCTAATAACCAACAATAATAACCTGAGTAAAGGCAGATTTTAACCGATGATTTTACTTATAAAGGGAGAAAAAAACTATCCAAACCAACCTGATCCAGTGTGGAAATTGCCACCCTTATTCAAATATGAATTGACTGTAATTAATCAAAGTTTTGAAACTGTACACCCAGACCTAATTACTACAAGGTCTGTAGAACCAAAACATATCTTGAATAGAACTTATTTGACAAGATGAAGTAGGAAAATAGAACTCCACAAGCAACACATATGCCAACAGATTTTGAAACAAAGTCATTGATGTTTATCAGTTGTCACAAAACCATTTCTAAGATTACTTCCAGGAGGTCACCAAAGAACCTACATCTACAGCACTGTAAGCCTCACTTAAGGCTTTAGTTAAAGCTGTAGTATGTAACTTTTACAAAAATATGGTTTTTTACATATTTGTTAAAACTGTCACCGTGTTGTGACAGCATGTTATGAGACAGATAATCTGTGAAAACCTCAATCTCCTCCACCTCCTCCCTGAGCCTCTTTGGCCGTCTGAAGAAATGCACTGCTCCCAACCAAAATCAACCAATCAGAGCCTTAACGATGTCACTCAACCTAATTTACTCGCTGCTAAGTGTGCTAATGTTGGAGAAACAACTTACCGTTCCAAGAAAGCCGTTTAACCGTCGTCATTGGTGGCCATGCTAACTAGCCTAGCCTCTGCTGCTAGCTACAGCATAGCAGAGAGCAAGGGGGGGAGGGAGAGAGGGGGATAAATAGCACCACAGGCACGGTGATTGACAGCACCAAGACCCATCTCCAGGCTCTGATTGGTTGTTTCTAGATAGCCCTGGGAGCACTGGGAGAAGGCAGAGGAGCTCGATTTTTTTCACAGATTATCTGTCTCATACCATACTCACAACATAGTGAGAGCTTTAACAAATATGTAGAAAAATATTTTTTATAAAAGTTACATACTGTAGCTTTTAGGTCAGAGTTCATGATTTAACGAAATAAAAGTGACTGGGTTAAAATGGTACCATTGGGAGAGGTCCAAGGAGAAAACCACTGCTGACTAAGAGGAACACAAAGGCCCATCTCACATTTCACAAATAAACATATTCTAATGATCCACAAGACTTTTTGTGACTGATACCAGTTCTATCAGTTGAATTTTATGAATTTTTGCTTCTCTAGTTCATCTCGTGTAAAAGTAACAGCATTTCAGTGAGAGGACATTATGATGAAGCAGAGACACATCTCAAAATTGCAGAACACAGCTCTCAAGGACTGGATTTGAAGATCCATGATGTAAAACATTGTGACAAAAATGCCAAAATAGAAAAAACCTATAAAAGGGCAAATACTTTTTCATGGACAGGACATAAATACCTCTGTTCATCAAACAGGCTAAGAAAGCCTGATTTTTGACTCATGTTTTTTTCATGTTTTCTTTTTGTTTTGAAAAACAAATTTCACTTTTGACAAAATCTCTAGGGATGTGTAGTGTTCGGAGTGATGTGGTGTACAGGGACGATTTGGAATGGGGAGTTAATCCAACTGTGGGAGGTATTCACAGGGCTGACACAGTCACCATGTGTAAGGGCACACCAGAATTGTGGGACAAATTTATCTCAGGTTTAGGAACACTTTGGAACATGCTCATGACATGGTCTTGTTTTGCATCCTCAGGACCTGGGCAGCTTCTAATAACTGAGTCGACCATGAACTCCTTTCTAAACGAAACTATCAGCCATTTGTCCAACATCTAAAGCTTGGCTGGAATTTTGTCATGCAATAGTACAATGATCCCAAACACAGCTTCAAATCTACAAAAGGAAAATAATCAAGAAGAAGCTGCTGAAGCAATGTTAAAAAAGGATTGATACAGCATTAGATAAATATTACTGAGAAATAAAGAAATTGAATTCTGGCTGAACTGATCAAGATGGATGAACATTTTCACCATGCCTTACCGTTACAGTTTTGCTTTTTATAAAAAAAAACATCTGATATAATCTTCATCTGGTATTGTTTCAATTGTCTTTGTCCTTGATTATAAAGCTGACAAATAATTTCTTTAAAAGCACCTTGCTTCACTCACTTACCAGCATTAAAAAGACTTTACAAACACTCCAGAACAGTTATTTTAACAGTAAGCCATGTCCTCTATCACTTCCTGACTGGTTCAGCTAATTAAAAGTCCAAAGCAAGCCTACATCTGCATCGTTGTCCCACTCACACAGTGGCATATTTATTGCTGCTGATTCAACAGTGCTCTTACAGCAGTTTGCACAAAGGGTTGCGGCTTTAGCACCATCATTGCAAACACTGCACCCATTAAGGCACCTCACCAGATCCTTTCCCACATCTCAGGCAGGATCATTCCATAAACACACACAACTCAAATGCCAAGCCAGCTGTCTGTGATCAGTTTATGAGTGTGATTCCTGTGTTTGCACACAGCCCTCATAGCCTCACTCTTCTTTTATGGATTGACAAGTTACATACCTAGGCTAATTAGTTAATACTGGCTATTGAAGTTTACAGGGGGTAGCATCACTTTTATGACCATTCTCAGGATCTATTTTACAAAAGAATAAGGTATTCCTGGTATTCATGCATAAAGGCCAGTGAGGGTTCTGAGAAGCTTTCACAGCCATCTGTCTCAGTTCTAAAGAAATTCCGAGCATCTTTTAGCCTATATTGTTGGATTTCTGGCCCCTTGTGATACTGTTTTGGTTAACTTTTACTGATCTCATTGATCTTATTATGCAGGTTTAATTAACTCTTGCTTTTATCCAGGTGTTTTTGACCCAATTATAGATTTAACCTTATTACATCTTGAGGGCCTTGGAAAAATCTACAGAAAATTAGTATAGATTTCACCATTAGGATTTTATCCTGAAATAAAGTTTTCTTAACACATCAAACAGCACTGGGACATTGTTTTTCTTCCTGTCCTCCTCTGTGACACAACCATAGTTTGGTAAAGTTTTTTTTAGCATCACTAAAAAAAAATCTTTTGCATTATTTTTCTTTATGCAAAGTTTCTGTTGAGTTAAACTCCTACATCTCTCACCCTTCTAATGCTGACTGCTCATGCTCATTAGTACAACTTAACTAGCTATAAAGGCATATAGACTTGAAACAAAGTTTTTGTGTCAAAATGCAGACCACTTGCAAATGTATTGCTCTTTTTTGTCAGCATATAACACAAACAGTTACTGTAGAAAGCAGATATTGTGTACAAACTGTATGACTTGGGTGAAGCAATTTGGGTATCTAAAAATACCTCAGACAATAGTTTGCAAGAATTTTGGCCCATCCCTCCTGACAAAACTGGTGTATCTGAGACTGGTTTGTAGGCGACCTTACTCACACACACCTTTTCAGCTCTGCCCACAAATATGCTATAGGACTAAGCTCAAGGCTCGGATCATTACCTAAGCCAGTTTGTAATTATTTTTGCCGGTATGATTAGGATCTTTGTTGTTATGTTGTGCCCAAACTTCCTGACTGATGTGAGATGTAGCTTCAATTTCTAAATGATGTTCCTTCGTATTCTATGAAGTGCACCAGTCCCTCCTGCAGCAAAACAGCCACACAACGTGATGCTGCCACCCCTGTACTTTAGAGTTGGAATAGTGTTTTTTGAGATCAAAAGTTTCCTTTTTTATAATGTAACAATAGTGGTTCTGGCCACACTTCAAAGTTAGTTTCATCAGACCACAGGACATGTTACCAGAATGGAAGATCTTTGTCCCTGAGTGCATTTTGCAAACTGTAATTTGGCTTCATATGTTTGGAGTTATGACTTCTTCCTCTTTAAGTGACCCTTCAGCCCACATCAACACTTATTGTGCTGTGGATACTATGACACTCTTACCAGCTTCAGCGAGGATCTTGAAAAGGCCTAGTGCTTTTGTTGTGGGGTTGATATGCATATTCACAATAAAATACGATCTACTCTGGAGCACAGAACCTGTCTTCCTCCTGAACAGTATGATGGCTGGACATTCTCACGATGATTATGCTTCCATGTACTTGCTTTACCAGATATCTGTGGCCCACCAGACATCTGGAAATTGTGCACAAGGAGAAGCAGTCTTGTGAAACCAATCAGAAGCTTTCAAAACCATATCTTCTGGGTTTTTCCAAATTGTTTGAAGTCATGGTAGTTAAAAAAAGTAATCAAAACTATTTTCACTACTCTGACATTTAGCAAATAGAAATAATTTGGTTAATCATAACTGACCTAAAATACAATACATTTAGTCTGATTTTGTGTCAAATGGTCAGAAAAAAAAACATTTTGTGTCTTTTTGTACAGTCCATGTAAATATATGGTTTAAAAATACATTCTGAATTGCAGCAACATGTCCACCAATTATACTGTGAAAAACATCTTCTTGACCTCTCTGACCTGGAGAAGTACTATAATTTACATGGAAAAACAGATCTCTTCCAGAAAAAAAAACATATTCCCATTGCTTTCTTTTATTATTTTCAGTCGGAAATGTGGGAGCAATACTTTATATCTCATGTAAAAGTAATAAAATACATACCTATTATTCAGTTGGCTAAAACTGTTTTAAAAGTTGTATATTTGACTTGTTTTAGACTCCGTAAAATCTGTGCTGAGTTGAATCCCAAAGGATAAATATTTCCTGGTAGCTCTGGCAGCTGTCTGCAGCTGGTAAGATTATTATTAGCTGTAAATACTCCACACAAATCCCTTTTAAAATGAAAGACAGAATATTATGAGATAATGTTTTAATCTGAATGAATGAAATGAAAGAATAGCACTAAAGAAGAAAGGGATTAGACTTTAACACACTATTTTCCAATGTACCTGTGTACAGCATGGATGGATGGATGGATGGATAGATGGATGGATGGATGGAGACAGAGTTTTCCTCCTAAGTAAAGTATTAAAAAAAATACCAAGAATTTAAAAGGTATTTTAAATTAACATTATTAGTTTAAAATCTTTGCTCAGTAGTGTATATCTGTGGATGAACAGAAGCAGCAGCTCCATTTCTCCACTTTGAACCCCTCAGGGATAAACAGGCAGAAAAGTAAGCACTCCCCTGAAACACACTCAATCAGGTTTAATGCAGCCTCCAATTTTCACCCCAGGTGGTGAAGAGATACCATCTTTGATTCGAAACTCCAGCTTATTCTTTTCCTCCTACCTCAGTTATGGCTCAGGGAATGTGTAAACATTTAATGAAAATGACTCTGTTTAATCCCACAACTTTCTCAAAAGTCTAGTGAATTCCTTTTTACATCACAGGCAGGTGATTGAGGCAGAAACAAAGCGTGGTTGATGGAGGAGGATAGGCACAGAATAGAGGATAGAAGAGGCTTTAATAGGGAGCTGGGTGCAGTTTTGGAGGAAAGATGGGTAGTGAGTTGGGGGGCGACTGTTTAAAAGCTCACAGACACCCATGCGTGTCGAGACTGCCAATCCACTGGGAAATCAGTGCCCGGGAAGCCTTCAGACTCCCATGGAAAGATCCCCATTTCTAAGCACAGTGATCTGACATTTTGAAAAGTGAGGCGGCCAAAGCACCTGCCACATTCCGAGGTTGGATAAGAGGTTCTGATGAGACAGACAGGGGTAGGAAATGGGTCTCATTTGTTAAATTTTTAGATCTCAGTGCTCTCCTTCTCCTCCTCCTTCCTCCCCTTTTCTCTCAGCCATTCTTTCCAGATTCATCATCATTGAGCTATAACTTTTGGAAGTGTCTGGGTATCACTGTAATGAGAACAACCCCCTAGATATTATTGATCTATGTCCTCAATTACCTTCCAACTCTCAATTATTTAATACAGCCCCAGTTTCTTTTCTTCCAGAAGCTGTTCAAAGCTGTCTGAGGGAAGGGTTAACTCGCCCGTCCTGCCTCATCTGCCGCAGAGAAATTATTTTAGTGCTGTGTCTTTCCTGATTTCATTCTACACCACAAGGCAGACCCCAGAGTGTTGGTTTGTAAAGCAATGCATTTCCTGACATAGCCTATTCTCCGTTAAGGTGACCTGGGGCCTCATTTACAAAGGCTGCATACAGACAAAAATGCAAAAATACAGATGTATCAATAATGAGCTGACTGTGGGAAACAACATAGTTACACAACTATAGGCTTTATTGGTGACACTTTGAGGGTATGCTGGGAAACCATTAATGATGTGAGAACAGCTTATACCCATGTAGTGAACTAGTAATACATCTACATGGTTTTAATTTTGTGGATGACTATAAAAGCATGTCCAAAGTGGTGCAGATATACATTATATCACCAGAAGTATTCACTCCTATGTCTTTACACACATATAAGAGGGATATCCCATTCTTAAGCCATAGGATTTAATATGATGCCTGGCCAACTCTTTTGGGAAGAATTTCTATAAGATCAAGGTTTGTGTTTATGGGACTTTATGACCATTTTTTCCAAGAGCACATGTGTAAGGTCAGAAGTTGATGCATGACAAACAGGTGTTGCAGTCTCCAGTCCTAATTTCATCCCAAAGGTGTTCTGTGGGGTTTAGGTCAGGACTATGCCAATCAGTCATATTGTCAATATCAAACTTGCTCATCTATGTTTTTTTGTGCACTGGTGAGCAGCAATTTCTGAACAGGAAGAGGCCATCCTCAAACAAAGTACAAAACATGAAACCGTCCACAAATTCTTGGTATGCAGACATATCAAGTGTTCTTTTCACTGTAATTGAATGGCTGAACTCTTGAAAAAGAGTCCCACACCATAATCACATCTGCACAAAACATTTAAATGAAACAATGAAGTCGGCAAGTGCTGTTGACTTGGCAACTGCCAAACCCAAAATTGCCAGGGAAAGAAGTATGATTTGTTACTCCAGAGAACATGCCTTCACTGCTCAAGAGCTTGTTGGCAGCCTCTTTTACTCCACTACATTCAACACTTATCATTGCCCTTGGAAAATGTTAAGTTTGGCGGCAGGTGCTCCGACATGGAAACCTATTCCATTAAGCCTTCTACACATTTTTCTTGAGCTAATCTGAAGGCCACAAGACGTTTGGAGGTCTCTGCAGAAGGTTGGTGACATTTGCTCACTGCATACCTCAGCTACTCTGTGGTACAGGGTCAGCAGATGTTGAGTTGCTTCCATGTTATAATACCCCAAACAGTGAAATTGTTAATAGAAATTTCACAGGAAACTGGACTTATTGTACAGGTAGCACACCACCATGCTGGAATTCACTAAGCTCCTGAGAGCAACCCATTCTTTCACAAATATTTGCAGAAGCAGTGTGCAAGCTTATGTGCCAGATTTTATACACTTATGGCTATGAAAGTAGCCAGAATATCTGAATTCAATCATAAGGATGGGAGAGAGAAATATTTTTATAAAGTGACATTAACAACATGGTTTTAGCCTTTTTAAAGCATATTGCAAGTGGCCAGTGTGAAGAAAATGTGCATTTAGGAGGATTTTTGTGGAGTCAACAGGCTTATCAACCACTACAGGTTTCCGAGGGCAATGCTTTTCTAATTTTGCTCTGAGTACTTTTAGGAGACCTCATACAGCTGTTGACCACACTAGCAACATAGGCCTTTTAGAGACAGCTAACACATTAACCAATCAAATCTGAGTCAAGCCATACCAACTGTTTGGTATAAATCTATCTGTATGTCAGACAGTTTCATCAAATTCACATACACTGCAGTTGAAAAGGCAAAAAATTAACCCACGATTTACAAGATCTGAATTTTCCAGTGCAATCAGCTTTTGCTATAAAAGTACATCAAATTACATACACATTAGATATCACATGAATTTGTTTATCCTAACAAAAAACTTTTTGCATTCATCTGAGCATATGTGATGGCAAATATAATGTACGTTGTGGATTCATAAAGAGCAGATTTATTCAGTTGTACTTATATTAATCCCTTTGGCAAGCACTGGAAGAGTGCCAAAGATTGGTATCATTATTAGTCAGGGGTTCAAGTTTGCTTCAGCTTTGCTCTTTTCCTTGGTACTCTCCTGCATTTATTTGTAATTATAGTAGATGTATATAGGTGGTGTATAACATTAATAGATGAGAATCAGATTTTGCACATAAAATTCAACAATTTGTGAAGCCTGATTTTGTTTGCTTCAATTTCTCGAGACTTTTCTTGCTGCTTGTAGACACCATTTTCAATCAAGTGGAGATGAGGATTGCCTGTGCAGGCAAATTTGTTAATATTTACCACTTCCTCGTCTGCACTAAAATTCACTTTGTTTTGGTTGTACGAAGAAAACTTGCTTCGATTCACGCATATGTGCAATTTTATTGTCTGTTTGTGCACACTTGTTTTCTTGATTTAAGTGTCCACCTGTTTCAGTTGGAAATGCCTACAGGTTTTTACCTGCATATTTACATCTGGAAATGTTGCTGCAGTGTCTTTAGGAAAGGATGATAATTTGCACTTGTTAAGCTCTGAACGGATTTATGCTAAGAGATTTAACAGTGTCTGTGTAGCAGAAAGCAGGGCTAAGATCATAAGGATATATGGGCAGAGGTGATGTGAGCTCAACCTCTGCCAAATGCCCAAGAGCTGAGAGAGAAAACAGCACTGGAAATCTAAGGTAATCAGTCAGCATTTATCACCACACTTGACTTTATGGAAAACCTTTGCAGGCTAAACACAAACTAAGTGAACTTCTGAAGCGACCCTGCAGCACCGATAAGCAGTCAATCAAAATGCTGCTCAGCAGAGGGGAGGCTAAGCATGGGATCCCTTCACAGAGTCTTCACATGCAAACTGCAGAAAAACAAGTTCAGGCTGTTTGGAGTGCAAATGTCTCATAGGCATCATTTAAAAACGTACATATATGGCTTGTTTTCATCTCTTTTGACTACCTTGCAGCTGAATATATCATGTTACATCTTAAAGCAGCCTTTGCTCTTTAATATCAGTGCTAAAGTTTCCAACTGTTTCCATTTGGAAAAGACTCCACTTGAAAGAAAGCAGTGACTGATGAATCTGGATGATGTATGATGAAGAAATATTTTTACCAAAAAATGTTCAAACTTTTTCATCTGAAAGTATTTTAGTGAGAAATTCCTTTTTAACGACAAACTCTTAGATTCAAACCTATTTAGTTTTTCATATAGCACCAATTACACCAAATGTCATCTCAAAACACTTAACAAACACATACAGCACAGATGCAGCTATGTTGAATCCAATTTGGACCAATTCCAATGAATGTCTATTCATTATTTTTTGTAAAATCAAATCATACAGTCACTTTCAGATCTAATGAAATACAGGGCAGTTTAACCCTAACAAGGCTCTAGACTAAGTTTTTGCACTGGTTTTACCAGTGTGCCTACATTTTTTCTCAGGTGCACCTGCACAAAAGTTAGGTGCACCTAAATTTTGAACTGTACTTCATTTACCAACACAGTTTTACAGGCTCACTTTTTTTAAAAAAAAAATCTATCCATGAAGGCAATGATTACGGCTCCAATCAACCGAAATACAAACCTAAAAACCTCTCAAGATAAATGAAATTAAAGAAAATCTATATTAAATTTGATGATCATCTCGGCCTCGTCTGATGATCTCTTTGCTGTTGCCTACTGCTGAGAGGCAGTGGAGAGAGGGGACACTCAGGCAGTGCATGTATCGCATCATGTAATGTGTTTTATTGATGCATTGTGCTTTTTCAGCATTCCAATTCAAAATGTATTAGAACCATTTACAAATGCACTGTTACTGGCTCACACTCTTTATAGTAAACGCAGTGCATTATATGATCAGATTTACTGTCTTAGCCAGGGAAAGTCGACAAACCACTGTCCTTGAAATATATACACTTTCTCCCTTTTATTTTCAGTGAGCTCTGGCTCATTGGATCATCTGGATCATATGTGGCTCATCATCTGAGGCCATCCCCAGACCAGTGCTTGACATAATGTGGGAGGTTGATGGCTCCATGTCAGAGTAATGGTAATGATGACGAAAAATTTGTCAATTGTTCGTTTTATTTTCTTTCCTTATTCACAATACTCTGTTTATCTGAGTATCCTAGCCTACTCACCTCTCTCTGTCTGAGTAGAGCACACAAACATAGACACAGACATGAATAGCTGGACCATGGCCAACCAGAGAGGGGCTCCTGACCTGCACCATCTCTGGTTGGTCTAGACTATGATATGGGGCTAATACATGTCTGTTTTTGAACCATAGTGAGACTTTTTGTGTTGCAGAGACTTTTTTCTTTCCTCGAAGAGGTGGTTGCACAGGTGTGATCTCATTTTATTTAGTTGCACTTTATAAAACAGTTTGTCCATCTAAGGAAGCCCAGTCATTTGCAATGTGTCACTGATTTCTCAGAATGCCATTTCATGAGTAAGCATATGACAACATTGAACACCTGACTGCAGTGACAGGGTCAGGTGAGAACATGGTTCAGCCCTATTCTCATCCACTGCTTAAACCACCAAATAATCATTCCTTAACATATTCCGCACCGTTGATCTTGTTTCCTCAATTCGCTTTGTCTATCCTCTCATCATTCCATCACAAAGCATCATCAGGACCAAGAAACACATCAGACAGTTCAGAAATAAAGCTATCAAAAGCTTTAAAGCAGACTTAGGTTTGTATTTTTAATACTCAAAGAGACATGGACATCTTGTACATTTTCCAATTAACCTACTCAGTTGCACATTTCTCTGGACTGAAGTATTTTTTTTTATATAACTTCACACTATTTATGTTGAAATTTTACCCTTAATGTACAATATTTTTATTCTTTATTCTGTTTATATATATATATATATATATATATATATATATATATATATATATATATATATATATATATATATATATATATATATATATATATATATATATATATATTCTATCTTTGTGTGAGTCTGTTTTCTGTTATTGCCTGTCACTGTCACTTTGCTGCTGTTGCACAGAAAGCAACAGCAGCACATTGTGGGACAATAAAGGATATTTTTATTCTATTCTATTCTAAAACAATATCCTAGTTTCTGAACAGCTCACAGAGCTCTGTTCAATCCATCATTTGAAAATGGCACACTAGTAAACCTACAAAACATGGACGCCCACCTAAACAGATAGGGAGAGCATCAGTCAGAAAAAAAGTCTGGAGAAGCTTCCACAGCTTAGGAAGCAGAATATTTTTGATAAGACAACTATCCATAGTGCATTATACAAATCAACCTTTTTATAAAAGTATGTCAAGAAGAAAGTCATCGTTTAAAGAAAATCAATCAGAAGTGCTGTTTGCAGTTTGACTGAAGCCATGTAGAGGACATTGCAAACATGTTGATGAAGATGCTCTGGTCAGAATAAACCAAAACTAAATCTGAGGACCAATACCTGCAAAACTCTGTGTGGTGCAAAACTCATACTGCACATGACCCTAAAACAACATCCCCATGTTAAAGCATGGCAGTGGCTGCATCTTACTGTGAGGAGAGCCAGTAAGATAGTGCTGGCCAGAGATGATGATAAGATAGTCATAGTCCCATCCATTTCTCCCCTTAGAATAGAATAGAATAGAATAGAATAGAATAGAATAGAATAGAATAGAAATACCTTTTACAGTGCCACATTGGGGAAATTCAGGTGTAACAGCAGCATCAGTGTAGGTAGGTTCACACCTCAGTGCTGCTGTCCAACTATTTTTTCCAACTTCCTATCCGCCATCTCTGTTCCCTATTCATCAATCCAACCTTCATCCCTCATCTTCTCATCCAAGCTTTTTTCTCCATCCTACCACCCATCTGGTTCTTCCTTATCTATCCACTTCTCAACCCTTTTCTTGCCTCATCCCTACAATACTGATTGCTTTTTCTGTCCCTTTCCCCTCTCTTCCATCCACCCTTCCTTTGTTTTAATCTCCTCTTTTTGGGCATTTTCTAGGTGGTCCTCTGCCAGCTTGGGATAACAGTCTTCCGATACAAACCCCTCTCCCTAGGTATCACAACCCTCCAGTCACGACACGTCCCAGATAAGCCTAATCAGAGGACCATCACATCCATCCATACCTTCGTCACTAATTCCTTTCCTTATTAACTAACACTTTCCTCCTCATTAAATCAGCAAACTTATGCAGGTGTGTCAAGGTCCTTGCTCATACAGAATGTTCTTACATGGTAGAGTGTGTACTCTTTTCTTACCAACATGGAAATGTTTGAATGCTGTCTGAATTTTTAAAGATGAAGAATCTGATAATAAAATCTGTGCTAAAGGAGAGTAGTAGAGTACTGGGCTTGAACTTAGACTAACCAAATACATGCATGCATGAATGAGCATACAGAACTTTCACATGTTGACAGCTGTAAAAGAAGAAAACACTATAAAATCTCATGAGAACTCAAACCGATAATTAAAATCATGCAAGATTTTCCATGTCTGAGCACCAGGAGGATCACCATGAAACCACAGGTAGAGGTAAATGGACTGTAGGGTGGCCAGACTTTAACCTCTGTCATGTGTGCTCTGCTGCATTTCAAACCTTGCTCAAATTTAATGATTTAGATTCTCTTCTATAACGCCATCACTTACATCTCCACACTGTGTGTGTGCACTGATTCCTCATGTTGATTCTTGCCTTATAAGTTTAGCTTGTGAAAATGCATCTAAATAGGTTGTTTTTTTTCCAAGTAAACCACATTATTTTGTTCATTATAATCAAGTGAAAATGTTGTCACTGCTGGTCAGGCAATGCAGTGTGCTTCCAACCCAGTGCCCAAGGCAGGTTCAGCTTCGTTCCACAGATGACTGGCGCCCTCTAGCAGTCATATTTATGCACACATAAGCAGCAACATTTGGGCACCTTTCCCTGCATATACCGTAGATCATTACAAGCTGTCACTCTTAAAGATAAACTTACAGGCCAGTTTTGGATTTGTCCTGTAGCCACTAACTAAGATTTCATCTCTCTGAGCTGACGGGCACCATGATCACCCACCGCTTCATTCCTATTTCTTTGTAATTTTCTGCAGCAGATGCCTTGCATATGGGGAAAAAATCACTTTGGGCCATGAAGGACTTTACTGAAGGAAATCCATGTAATTTGCCACGTCTTTCAGTTAATCAGGAGACTTAATAAGTCATGAAATCGTTCATAGTGTGACTGGGTTGCAGATTTAATGAGCACTCCGCCTAGATGAATAGCAGAGGTGTCTGGGTTGCTGGGGAAACTCATGTGTGCCTTTCAGAGTGGTAAGGGGACAGAGGATGGCTTCTCGTACAGTTGGAAATTTAAAAGTTATACAATGAGCACAACTGAGTCAGAAAAGGAGTTGCATTTTTCCAGAGGAAGAAGAGTCAGTATTAGCCGCATTTTATATAACTTGGACAGTTTCTTCGCTGGGAGTAGTGGGTTTTATATGGACAGTTGCCCAGGTCACCATTAGAAGGTGGGGTATCGGTTTACACATTCATCCTGCTCCAGAATTTTGATAATTTGCGACACAATTTTGGACAATAACAAATTAAAGTACTTTGTCTTTTCTGTTTCAGCTAAATACAGGTACTAAATGTTTCCTAAGAGTGATGTTAAAGGGTTATAAGGACATGCTGATTCCAAGCCAGCCAATAAATGTACACAAAATATATTTGGGAATTGGTACTGTAAACTTTAACTACTTTGTACAGGGTTGCTTAGTTTCACCATTGTTTTTGCAGACATCAAGCACATAATTCTGGCTGAATATTTGACCATACTCCTTAACAGAATTGGTAAAGTTCACTTCAATTTGATGGTTTCCTGGCACAGGCCAGGTTTTTAAGCATAGTCAAAAAAGTTAGGGCTTTGGGAATGCCATTCCAAAAGCTTGATGTTAGCCTGCTTTATCTGTTTAAGCACCGGTTATGATGATCATTGTCCTGCTAGACCACCCAGCTGTGTTTAAATCATCTTGATTATTAGATATAAAGTTGCTTCATCATCAATGCACAGTTTGGTAATGTGTTATTTTTTTATGTTGGAAGGTCTCACCTTGAATCCTCTGAGCATACTTCTAGTTATTGTGGCCAAACAGATAATGCTTTGTCTCATTTGCCAGTAAAATCTTACATAAGATATTTGGCTTGTTCAGCTAGGACAGCTGTACATTTTGGATTAGCTTTAAGATGACAATTTTGGAGAAGGGGCTACTTTCTAAGTCAACACTCCTCCAGACCATAGTGAAGTAAGAAACTGTGATCAGTGACAATGGTGTTCCTGGTGTTTCCAAATATTGGTGAGTCTTGGCTTTTTCAATGCTACCTCAATTCCTTTTATCTGAAGGTGAGAGTCTGTGTCTTCTTTTGGACCCTGGCAATGTGAGAACACATCTCAATAACTTGCACTTAGTGCTTAAAAAATCATTAAATTAATATGGTATTCATGCCCATGATGAGGGAATGCAAACTTCTGAATGAAACTATCACTTTTTCCCTGAGTGATTAAAATAACACGGTAACGATAGCTTTCAGCCCACTGCAGTTACTGACAATGTTCTTGTTACTGTGCTGGATGATTCACAGTCAGTTGTCTGCAAAGTCCATTAATCCAAAATTTGAGCTGCTTGGAATCTTAGGAACTGAGGAGATAGAAACCACGTCCATTAGGTGAAAAGATCTAAAATATTTACCAGTCAGTCTTGAACACATTTAAGGATAAGTAATCTCCTTATATTTTGCCTCATTCTACCTTCAGGGCAATATGAAAAAATCAAATGGCCTTAGGTGTTATAAATTCCTAACATCACATTTAAATGCTTTATGGATGAAAGCAGCATTTTAAACTGTCATAATGGGAAATCAACGGCTTACGTGGTGAGCATGATTTTATTATCTCTCAATTCTTTGTATGAAAAGTGGAAATTAGAGTGCTGCTAAAGCTTGCCCCAAGGCAAAGTGAATATTACAACTGCCCAAATAACACAAACATACAACAGACACATTTACAAATGCACAATTTTATCCAATGTATGGTAAACCTACAAAAAGTTCTTCTGAGATTTTGGTCCATATTGGGATGACAGCATCGCAGAGTTGATGCAGATCTGTAGTATGGACATCCCTGATGCAAATATCCTGTTCCCCCACAATTCAAAGATCTTTTTGGGGGTTGAGATCTGGTGATTGTGGAGACCACTGGAGTAAAGTGATCTCATTGTCATGTTCAAGAAACCAGTTGGAGATGATTTGAGCTTTAATGACATGATGAATTATCATGCTGGAAGTAGCCATCACATCTGCAAATGTGATTTGTCCATATTGTTCTTCTAGAAGATAGGTAGACTGTGGTCACAAAAGGATGGACATGGTCTCCAGTGATTCTCAGGTAGGTTCAGACACTTGAATGATGCTAAGCTGGTATTAAGGGACAGAAGTGTGCCAATAAACTATTCCCCATACAATTAAACCACCTCCAGAAGCCTGAACTGGTATAATACAACAGGGTGGATCCATGCTGTTTATGCTGTTTATGGCGCATTTTTACATTAACATCTGAATTTTGCAACTGTGTCATGCAGCGTTTGTGATTTTAAAAGTTTATACTTTTTATGTTGTAAAATAAGAATCTCCATTATTTTGTCTTCTTATATGCACTGGCTTTCACATGTTTCAGTCTAAGGAAGTTGTGATATCAACAATTCACAGAAAATGCTTTTTTATGTGTTTTTAAAAGTGAAATGGAGATATTATATAGTTCAAATTGCTTTCTAAAGGATTTTTCTACATTGTAGTTTTACTTTGTCCAGCTTAGGTTGTAGACTTTGCACAAAAGATAATGAAATGCAGTCCAGATTACTTGAAAAATGTAACTAGATATTTAAGTGCTAAGCATGCTAAACGTGCTACTTAAAGAAGAGTGCTACTTCTTTGCAGAGAAAATTCAAAAAATTAGAGGGTTAATCTGCACCTCCACACCAAATCCAGTACCAATGCTACATTCAAACATAACAAATGCAGAGAAAATGACTACATTTTAACTTCTCGACTATAAAAGCTGAGAAGAAATTATAAATCAATTAAGTTCCTCTTCCTGCCATCTTGATAGCCTTCTTACAACCTTCCTTAAAAAGGTTCTGCCTGTCATTGCATCTGACCTGATTCAAATAGTAAACTCATCCCTCTCATCAGGTGTTTTCCCCAGGCTTAAAGACAGCTGTTATATATAAAAAAAAGAACAATATGGACAAATCACATCTGCAGAATTATAGGCCAATCTCCAAATTTGAAAAAGTTGTGTTTCAACAGTAAAACAACTTCTTAACAATGACCAACCGCTTTGATGTCTTTCGGTCCGGTTTCCATGCTCACCACAGTACTGAGACTATCCTCGTCAAAATGTTCAATGACATCTGCATAAATACAAACTGTGGAAGAACCACAGTGTTGGACCTCAGCACACCATTTGACATTGCTGACCATGAGATATTAAAATGACTGGAGAGCTGGGTTGGACTGTCTGGTCAAGTACTCAATTGGTTCAAAACTTTCCTAAACAACAGGGAACTATTTGTGTCACTAGGTAACTTCTCATCAGAGTGGACAGAAGTCACAGGTTCAATCCTGGGACCCCTTCTATTCAATATCTATATGCTCCCATTTGCTCAGGTTATAACAAGAAAAAAGATTAGTTATAACTATGTAGATGACTCAGACCTGAACCTTCAAGTACACATAAAGACAGTTACAAAGTCGGCCTTCTATCACCTGAACAACATTTTCAGGATTAAAGGACTAATATCCCAGCAAGATCTAGAGAAAATCATACATGCATTTATCTTTAATCACACTGATTACTATAACAGTGTTTTCACAGGTCTGCCTAAAAAGACAGACAGACAGCTGCAGCTGATCCAGAACGCTGCTGCTCGTGTTCTCACTAAGACCAGGAAGATAGAGCACATCACCCCAGTTCTAAAGTCCTTACACTGGCTCCCTGTAGCTCAGAGAATAGACTATAAAATACTTATGTTAGTTTATAAATCACTAAACACCAAACTACATTAAAGACCTTGTTGCTGTATCAACCTTCCAGACCACTCGGGTCTTCTGGTCTGCTCTGCATCCCCAGAACCAGAGAAGCAGCATTCAGCTTCTATGCTCCACAAATCTGGAACAAGCTTCCAGAAAACTGCAAAACATCGATTCCTTTAAATCAAGGCTAAAAACCCACCTGTTCAGAGTTGCTTTTGACCCATAATAACAGGAACACTGATCAACTTGTTTGATATGTACTGATGATTTTAATGATGGCACTTGACAAAATGTAGTGTTTGTTACTGGTTTCTCTTTTGGTGACTGTATGATGTGTTTGTGATGTTTTATGTTTTCATAATGTTCAGCACTTTGAACTGCCTTGTTGCTGAAATTTGCTATAAAATAATAAACTTGAAATTTGAAACATGAATCTTAAATCACATGCCTTCAGCTTCATTAAGAGTCGTATTTTCTTACAGTCTTTGCATTGTGGAAAATACAAAAACTGGAAATACCAAAAAGCAATACAGAAATAAGTGACAACTTTCTTTTATCCCTGACAAAGTGGCGCCCTTGGCTAAGAGCCCTATGGCTCTTTAAAAAAAATTACCATGACCATCACTATTAGTAAGGTTAATGAATAATATTCATTTTCTCGAGGTCCCTTGAGAAAAAAAAAACCTTGCCCAAGGCTCTCCAACTCTCACAGACGTGTAATTATTTAGATGAGATGAGCCGCAGTAGGCATCAAATTAAATTTTGCTTATGACCTTATTCAATCTTCGGTGATCAAAATAAAATGCTCTGTGGTTTATTGTCTCTTACGTGATCTGCGTGTAAATATCTGTGATCTTTTAAGACTGTTGCTCAGAGCATGATATTTACATCATGCATTTGAAGGTAGCAACCTGAGTTCCCAGGGAGACCCCATACACAGGTAATCGAGGTGTGGCCTGCGCACAGGTGAACGCCGCTCAGGTGGAAGATTGGGTGGAAAAACAAGCTCATCACCTGGCAGCCGTTATTCCTCTTCCTGTCCTGCAGTCTGTGCTTAGGTATGGCCACGAGTGTCGTGGGGAACTGTTCGCTGTTCTTTTTCCTCGCCCTGTTGTTTGATGCCTGCGGCCTGGTGGTGCTCCTCGTCGGTATTTTCGGCAACTTGAACGCCGACGGCCGCTTCTACGGGGATTTCCTCATCTACACGGGCTCCGTCATCATCTTCTTCAGTCTGATGTGGTGGGTGATGTGGTACACGGGGAATGTGCACCTGTACGCGCCGGGATACAGAAAAGATTCTCTGGACGCCTGCTTCACGCAGTGGGCCAGGAAGCTGTCCGAGAGGTTCTCCAAGGGCGGCATGAAGCCCCTGGAGGCGCCGGAGAATGATTATATGAAGAAAAAGAAGATAAGCGAAGGGGACGGAAAGGTGGCGGAGGTGAAGGGGACCGTGCGCTTCTCTGCGCCCCCTCGGATTACATGGGAAGACGGCGGCGACGGAGGCCATGATAACGGGGGCTTTGACGAATGGAACGAGTGCGCATCTCCAGCTGATAAAAACGTGGAGATGGGGGTCCTAACGGTCTCAGAGGCGGTTCTGCAGGCAGAAGACATTAAAGCAGAGAGGCTACTCTGACACAACATGGTGCGTATTTCTTTCACTTCCTCCCTCCATAAGGCCGTAAGGACCTCTGAAAATCTGGGCCAAACGGTCCCAACAGTAAAACCTGTACAAATCCTTACACAACTATTCACAACGTTGAACTTGTTCCATTTTGTCACGTTGCAGCTGCGAGATACAGTGTGTTTTGTTGGGATAGACGAAGACAAATAGGTATAAGTTGTGAGGTGGAAAGAAAATGATGCATGGCTTTGATCTTTTTACTATTGGACTATAACTCTTTTCTCTACTGCTGCAAGTGTTTGGACGATGTCTCCACCAGCTTTACACACCCAATGATTAAAACCTTCACCCATTCTTCTTTGCAAAATACTCAAAGTTCTGAAATTGGATGGAGATCATTTGTAAACACTAATTCTAAACTCTTGCTTCTAATTCTGTTGGATTTAGGTCTTAACTTTGACTGGGCCATTGTAGCACATGAATGAGTTTTGATCTAAATCTTTTGATTGTAGCTCTGACTGAATGTTTAGGATCATTGTCCTGCTGGAAGGTGAACCTCTGAACCATTAACTAGTTTTCCTCTAGGATATTTAGCTCCATCAATCTTCCCATCAACTCTGACCAGCTTCTTTATCCCTGGCGATGAAAATCATTCCCACAGCATTATGCTGACTCCACCGTGTTTTACAGTGTGTATGATGTGTTCAGAGTGATGTACAGCATTTTCCATAGGGCGATATTAGGAAAACATTCGATTAGCCATAATGATATTACTTGCAATTAAAAATCAAATTCTTAACAGTCCTAATGTCATTCTGCTTGGAGGTTATTGAAGAGATGCATAACATGTAGTGGTGGTTAATGACTTCTCCACTTTGTTACCACCTTCCAAAACATTTCTGTGCTACATTTAAACGGTGTTAACAATTAAATTACTATCATGGAGAGCTGGTTTCTTCCTTTGTCTCCATGATGCTGTTTTGTTTTACCTAATATTCTCTAACAAACCTCTGGGGCCTTCACAGAACAACTGGACTTCTTTAGAATAAATTAATCATCACTGTTTACTTATTGGGTAACTTCTGAAGCCAAATGCACACTGCACTTTTTGAAGTTTTTCTATAACATTTGGAAAAATATGTACTCTTTTTTTTCCTTGCACTTCGCAGTTATATACTACTTTCTGTTAGTCGATCACATAAAATCCCAATAAAATACACTAAAAGTTGTGCTTCACAAAATGTTGGTGTTCAGGAGGTTTGAATACCTTTGAAAGGCTGTAAATATTCACCATGGTGCCTTGCGTTGTTCCTCGTTAACGGCCTGCAGTTGCTTTGCTTGTCATGAGTTTTTTTTTCAGTTGCATCTGTAACTCTTCCTTCATTGCTGCTGCCATCCTCGTCCTCTCGTAGGGTTGTCATAGCAGCCCTCCTCAGGCTCGCCCCAGTCTTAATAAGGGAAATATCTCACATTATTGGCAGGGATTAGATGAAACTCATAGTGAACCTGGTCCTAAGAGATAATCACTACCCACGCCTCACCCACCTATAGGTACACGCACCTCTCCCACCCCCATCAGCCCTCCAGGGGGCTACTGCTATGCTCATGAATATCTGCAATAATAATTTTTCCCCCCTTCCTCCTGCCCTCCCACCCCTGTGGAGAGATCTTCAGTGACCCATGGCAGTTTTTAATTAATGAACCTGACCGTTTGTGCTCACCTTCACACTTTCAGCAGTATTTTAGCCGTCAGTTTGCTTGTAAGCAGCCGGCCAGTCAGACGGCCTTTGGGCATAAAGGCACAATTGCATTTTAATGGAACTCTGCAGCACTTATTGATCCGGTGGAATGGAGTGCAGTGGGTATGATGGGTAGGCGTAGCTGTGGCTGGGCCTCGTCACTGAGCCACTAAAGAAATGCAGGGATCTTATATAATTCTGCTTAATGCCCACTGATGCCATCCCACTAGTTCGGGTCGCTGCTTCTGATGAGCTCCGAATGAATTTTGATCTGACAAACGGCCCTGAGAGGGGGGCTGGATGAAAGGGTGTGGTCACCAGACTAATCATGAGATGATTAACAGTCAGGCTGCACTCTTTGGATGTACTTTTAGGAGTTTTTTTATTGCAAAGAAAAAAAAAACTGTGCTGATTCACAAAAGAAAGGTGCCTCACATTTGGTTCCTGGGAAATCTGCTGAAGATTAAATGGTGATGCCATTGCTTTTTAACCCCCTGATCACAATGTTTTAGTCAAGTGAAGAAGATTCTTTGGGTGTATCATAAGAGTGTACCATTAACCAGAGTAAAATGATTCCTGTACTGACAAGTACAGGATAATATAACACTCAGTGAATAAGAAGCCAATAACCCAAAAGCAACCTAAAAAGCCAGATTACAGTTTGCACTTAGGGACAGAGACTTTCATTTTTGGGGACCGGTCCTGTAGTCTTATTAAATTAAAACTTATATTTGGTCCTAATAATCATTGTTACATTTGGAACAAAAGTGCAGAAGGTTGCAAGCATGAGAACGTCATCCTAACTGAAGTGTGAAAGTGGCAGCATCATATTGTGTAGAGTATGTAAGAGGAACAGGTCATGATTCCATCTAACAATTGTGAGAAGCTTGTGGAAGGATACCAAAAACATTTAAACCTAGTTATCCTATTTAAAGGGAAATTCAACTAAATACCAAGGAAATATGTATAGATTTCTGAATGTGAAGAAACTTTTCAAAATTTATCTCATTATTCTGGCATTTAGCAAATGGAAACATAGTTTTGGTCATTTTGCCTGACTTAAAACAGGAAAAATGTATCTAGTCTGTGAGAAACCTGTATCTTTTTAATACAGTGTATGTACCGTGTATCTGGTTTTAACTATTACTTCACATTTTAGTTTCTCAGTTTAACTGTTTCAACCCAGCACTGTAGTGCCATTCAAGGATATCTATGCCTTAAAATTAGGGGAGCCCTGATTTCCTTAATTTTGGAAACTCAACGATCAGCTGATACTTGCACGTGAAACTGATCTTTTCCACCAATCTTATCTACGTCCACAAAGGTCTGAAAATAAGCCACTGTCCCCTTTTTTGCTCTGCTGTGAGAGAGGGCTGTATGACAGACCCGCCCACCAGCTCACATCTGCATGTACACAGTTAACAGTAGTCACCCCGCTGTTGCCAACTTGGCACATTTGTCACTATATTTAGTGACTTTTCAGTCAAAAAAAATTTCCTAAACTGGAATTGGCAGGTCAGGCTTTTTAAAGATCGGTGATCAGCAAGAAAATTGCAATCTGTGTATCCCTACTTAGAATAGAAATATCCTTTATTGTCCCACAATGGGGAAATTCAGCTGTCACCACAACAAGTTAAGGTAAACAGGATCATCCATATTCACACAAAGATGAAAAATATTTATTTCCTGTTCTTAGTATTGGCAGTTAACTTTATGGTTTCAAAAAAAAAAAAAAAAAAATCTTGCTTTTTTTTTTAATTTTTTATTTTCCTTTTTTTTTTTTTTTTTTTTTTTTTAATGCAAATAATTGTTTTTTTTTAACCAAAGAGAACATTACTTATCTGTATCTTCAAAAGAAAAAAAAGAGGAAGTATAGTAAAGTTAAATAGTTTTACAATTTTTACATTTAGAAGGAAAACCCCGTACTGAGAAACATGGAGGGGAAAAAAAACAGGGTAAGCTCTTTACAGCTCATTATTTAAGTATGTTTTTTTTTTTTGTTTGTTTGTTTTTTGTTTTTGTCTTGCAAGTGCTTCACATTGTTAAGGCTTCATGATGAAAGGCCATGCTGTGTATTTGTTTTAAGGTTGCAGGGTTTGAAATGCAGAGATTAGACTTATAGATTTCTGATATTGATACCTACTTCCTTCTGTTAGGTCACATATTTTCGAAGGCTGTATCAGTGCGCACTTCTTTTCATAACCCAGGTCCCCACCTTAAATAAACACTGCTAATGTAGCATCTACTTATCTCTTTTTTTTCTTATGAGAACCTCTCAGATGTTTGGCAAGGCTGGGGTAATCGGTGTGTGTAATTTATCATTGCTGTAACGCAGAGAGGGATTGGTCAGGATTAGATGCCGATTGCTTCATGCTTACATGTTCACATGTTCTTATCGGGTGGTGTGAAATTGCTCATTGTTATTGTGAAGGCATACAATAAAATGTTAACATGTTGACTCATTTGCTTGTTCAACATCAAGGCTATTTAAAACAAACATTTAAAATGTGTGTATATATTTTTTAGATATTCATCTTGGATCTTTTTTCTGTGGTAAATCTAATTAATAATTGTCTGACATAATCTCTCTCTCATTATTGTAGAATTTAGCAAAAAGAAAAAAATGTGGTAATTCTAACTGGTCTTAAACAAGAGAAGTTTGATATGATTTAACTTTAGACCATGAGGGAAAAAAAAAAAGGTATACGTGTCTTTTTATATGGAGTATGTAAACTTCTGGTTTCAGCTGTAGCTACTTAGGACTTATATGGCTATGGAGCTAAATCTTTGGAACAAACATAGCAGCATCCTGCACTGAAATGCTGCACCAGTAGGTAATTGCCCCGGTTAAACTCTGTTATCCGAAGCTGACATCTTTGCGAACAAGCTGTGATTTCAACCACTTGTGTAAAGTTAGTTTTCTACTTGACCTGTTTTGCTGTTTTTTTTTGTTTTTTTTGGGTTTTTTTCTATTTTGTAGAGCATGTAGCCAAAATTAAACACACTTATCCTGAAGCAAGAGATGCCACTGCAAAGATGAGCACAGCTACTCTCAAACGACCTCTAATATTGTTACCAGTAGTCTGAAAATTTGCATAAATTTGTGTACAGATTATCTTTGAGAAACAGCTGCATAGCATGCAATATTTAGCTTATCTAGATCCAGACTTTCAACTCTTGTGGATAAATCATAGCCTATTACAAGAACTTTTTTGTTCCTATCAGGTTCATTATTTTTTATGTTTATCCAATTTTAACCTTTTCCATCAAAAGTGACTCTTTTTTTTCATCCTCCTGTTTTGTTTTGTTTTTTTTCCTTTACAGATGCTGTTTAGCTTTCCTGGTGCTCCTGGACATAGGCTACTTCCTGTCTTTTTTTTTTTTTTTCTTTCCCCTGAGATTTCAACATATATTCAAAATTAAACTTGTGAGATAAAGTCATGTTTATGAAAACATCTTGCAAAGTGTAAAGCTCTGTAATAAAGAAAGTGGACAGGCTGTGAACAAAAAAAGAAAATGTACATTGGATTTTCATTTTTTTCTGTATTAATGTATTATATATTTGTGTGTAAATTATTTTTGGGAATAAAGTGCAAACATATTTAGATGTGGCTGTGTGACTCTCTTTGAGTGGTGGATACGGTCTGATTTACTGAAAGACAAACGTCTCCTTGTCTGGGTTCCAGCTTTTGTCGTTCCTCAGTCTCCAAACAAGAACCTGACTTTCCTGTCACCCAGTTTCAAAGGTAATCTTTAAGGAAATATCCTTTTTTTTTTTTTTTTTTTTTTTTAAGTCACCAGTTACAAACGTTTTGGATTTGACACACATGGGTAATTTCATTCTACTTTATCCAAATCCACCCGTGGGGCTGAGCTACAGCAGGGTCTGTAAGAAAAGGAAGTTCACCTACAGAGCCAGAAGATCTTTTGTCATCATTAAGGAAATGTATTTCTCTTGTGCCAGCTGGTGGTTTTAAAAAAAAAAAAAAAAATGGAGATGTAGATAATAGAAGGAATGTGACCTGAATGTTTAAGCTCTTCCTTGTCGTCAGTCACACTTCTCACTCTGAGGTGCCGAGCGAAGAATGGAAAGAATAAAACTAACTTTCATGAATTACAGCTCTTGGATCGGCCGTTGCATAGTGTTTTTCTTCATTGCCGCCGTCCTTGATGCAGTCGGCCTTGTCGTCTTCATCACTGGGATCGCCGCTCCCGTCAGCTACTGGGACTTCCTTGTCCTTTCTGGGCCGCTACTCATGTTCCTCAGCCTGGTGTGTTGGATTTTGTGGTATCTCGGAAACCTAGAGGTGCCAGTCGAGGAGCTGCACCAAGTTTGAGATTCTTCATTCGCAGTAATTTATCTCCATTGGGAGAAGAGGAACTTGAAATGGCAGCCACAGGTTCAAATCTTCTGCTCTAAAATAAAAAAAATATGTGGAGAAAATAATACGTTTCTTGGAAATTGATAAGCTTTGTTGCTTTCTTCTGTTCAGTTTCAGGTGCTTTTGTCCGATGACTATCTGGAAGGACAAACATGGAGCCGTGATCTGCAAAGACATCCAACTGTTGAGAAGAAAAAGCTCTGAAGATGGTTTCAGACCATAAAAGGTGCAATCATTAAAACTCTTGTGTATCTTGACAAATGAGCCTGGATGATGTTTACTCCAACTTGCCCCCAGAAAAACCAAGATGAAAAGGAACAAGACAACAGCAAATTGCTGTAGTTATTTTAATTAGCATTATTTTTGAGTCATTTTGTTCCTAGATATTTTATTATAGCCATTTGGTTTTCTTTTGTGCCCATGTTCCATCTTTTGTGTACTTTTTAAATTCACATTGTCCTTGTTTGATTCATCCTTTAGCTTTTTATCTCAAACTTGCTTTCTTTGTTAGCATTTCCTTTGTTTGGGGTCTTGTACATAATTTTTGTTAAAGTCCCCCCCCCACCCCACGCTGTACTTTTGTATCTCTATTGTTACACTGAGGCTCTTTGCTGTCCTTTTGTGATGAACAAAATTGTCCTCTTTTTACTGTCATTTTGCTTTTGTGCAAATATTTTATGCAAATCTAAATGTGAGCAATCTAAGTTTTTGATTATAACTTTTTTGTTTTCTCATCCAGTCTGACCTTATTGTTCCTTAAAATATTTAGTTTTTAAGGACAAATTTTTATTTGCTTCATCTAGCTATGACTTTCCTTAAAAGCATCATATTGCTTTTTGAAGTTGCACTTTTTTTAAATAGATAGCCAGTAGGCAACTCCTTTAGCATCTTCACCTCTACAAATCTAAGGGCAGAAGTGTGAACCTTGAGCTAACGACAAGCTAGCCGCAAGGTGAGGCTAAAAAACCTCAGCATCTATGTATCTCTAGCTCACTCTAACCGGTTAATGTCTGATTCGGTTCTAGCCAAGTTGTGTGTCACTCCGTTAGCCTCTGTTCCTCACTACTGAGCCTTTGGATGTGACGTCACACTCTTCAGAAAGCGCCCCAGTCCACCATGACGGGCGTCAAAACAACCTGTGCGCTCCTTCACAGCTTGTCAAAAAACAGACAGTTGGTAGTCTAACATTGCTTTTATTTAGTTGATTTCACTTTAAAACTTGTCATAGGCTGCTGCGTGGTCAGCTGCACAAACAGACAAGGATGCAAAGAAAACTTGTCATTTTATTGTTTAACTTTTATTGAGGAAAGATGACTGCGATGTATAGCAGCCGTCCATCAATCATAAGAACTGGTAGCACTCAATGTATTCGTGGATTTGCAGCTAATACTTTTTACAAGGTAAGAAAATTAATGTTCATATACTTTATAAGTAAGTTTAGTAATATGCAATTAAACATTGCATTATGGAGAAGTTACATGTCTAATCATTAGTAACCATGGAGAAAATGCCCCACCATTCTGTAGCTTAGTATATACAAAAAAAAAAAAAAAAAGATTAGCAGCTTTTAAGTCTGCTCTGGTGTAAGTGGAAACGACGTTTATGACATAGTGGTATGAATTATGTGGTGTGAATTCAGACAAAGTCAGTGATTTGATCAAATACAGGTCAGGAGGGAGAAGCTATGGAATGGTTTTTCAGCTAGCTATTTCTAACTTTTGTAAATACCGCTGTCTGAGCCCCAACTGGGTATACTTTAACAGACAAATTGACTCGACTTAAACAAGTAAAAACCATGGCTACGCTGGCAAAAACAACTTGAGAAAACAATCTCAGTCGCTCCATTCAATGCTCCCGTCCCTCACTTCCGACATCCATCATGGCGCCTGCGTGATTAAGTGAAGTAGGTGCAAAGGATCAATTGTGGGCGGGAATGTGGGTAGGCTGTGAGCACGTGGGAGCTGTGGTCAACTCAGCAAAGGAGAACCTTGAGGCTGTGGTTTTGATGGGCTCAAATAAACAAACCCAGATATTTAATTTTGTCTTATAGAAATTTATTGCTGGCCCAAACATCATAAAAACAATTCAGATTAGCTAATTAGTTTGCTATGCTTACAAATCTATCTATATTGTGGCACTTTTTTTTTTTTTTTTTTTTCAAACATGTACAATCTGTTGGATTTAGGTAATACGGTCAAAGGATATAAACCAATATCCATGCATGAACTTTATTGAAAAGAAAAACCAAAACGAAGAATAATATGCACATCACGCCCAACATATGTAGATTTCAAGCTTCATTTTCACCAGCTTGTATTTAGCGCTGTCACGGTTGCTTGGTGACAGGACATACTCTGAGCTACGGGCAGGGAATTAATCTGAGGGTTAGACGGTCAAATTTCACTGCCGCTCACTTCTGGTCTTCACGGTTGAAGAAGAACCTGATCTACCTGGTCAACGTAGGCCAGGTCCTTTGTCGACCATGAAGCCTACATCAACCAGGTAGTCCAGGTCCTTCAAAGGATGCAGCCACCCAATTTGGACACACCTTGCTAAAAAAAATCTATGTGATCTAAAAAAAAATAATAATAATTTAAGAATGCTTTTTTTGTACACTTTATTACTTTTCCGTGTATCCTTGTGTTCTGTGTAAATAAATATCTAATGCCAACAAAATACGATTTTGTTTAGGACTGAAAAATCAAAAATACTTAACACTTCTAACACTGACTAGGTGATAGTTTAGCGGAAGAGTCTAAACAATCTCTAGGGAACTCTTTAAACTCACCCTTTTAAATATGCAAGTAAAAAAAAAAAGTTCTCTACTACGGGTAAGATACTTATTACTCTCATTACCTCTACATAACACCACACTTCAAATAACTCCTTTCTTTGTTTCTTCTTCCAGTGTGTTTGCAACCTGTGGTCATTTGTGTCTGTTTTACTGATTTTGTACTTAGGGCTCTTGTTCTCGATCACTCTGTAGTGATTTTTCTTCTTGTGAAATCTGAGTATTGGTTGCTCAAACCATTCACAAGGAACCAGTCAAACTGGGTCCTTCAATTACAGAGCATCGAATGCTCTCATTTGGTTCTCAATGGTTTGTGCGAGAAAAAACATTTCTTTCCTTTGCTACAATAAAGACAGGTTTTAAGGTGGAATTAAACTTTGTGGGGTTGTTTACAAAGTTACTGATGTGCTCAAGGTGTAATCTTTATCTCAGGTATGTCATACAACTTGTTTTTCTCCAGTCCAAACACACACCCTATTTACAGAGCGACTGATATCCGAGCTCACCACCACAATAATCCCCTGATCATCCATTGTTTGGCACAAGACTGTGACTTCAATAACAAACTAACAGGGAACCTCAAGACAAAAGAAAGATGCTCCCGTTGGATTTATTACTTCACTTATGATTTGGAATTTTATGTTCAAGTTAACAATGTTGTGTAATTTTAAACTGCATTTAGTTCCAAATCTTTTCCACAAACTATTAATTACTCCATCTCTTAAGAAGCATCTTGGTTTCAAAGTCCACATTATTCATCCTTGCACAAGGGAATGTTTGGGAATGTGTCAACACTCCATTACTAATTCAGAACCTCACCCAGCAAAGCAGTTCAAGGAAGAGTTCCTTTGAACTGGTTGACACAAGACTCCATAAGGTGTCACGGTCCCACAGCCGGCCTGTCCGTGGGTGTTCGGGTTCACACCTTCCTCGTCTCCATTACACTGCCATGGCCGACTCGCACAGAAGAAACGCGCCTACGCCTGGCCCCGGCCCGGCTGAACACGACACTGTCTGGTGACAAAGGCGGCAGAGATTAGGTTCCGCGAGGGCTGTCGGTATGGTGTTAGACTGTTGTCACGGCTGCCAGCACTTCACACTGTAGCAGCAGCATGGTGGCATGTGATGTGATAGTTTCCTTGTGAAGGCTGGTGGTGCAATGCAGAGATATTAAGCTATGCTAAAATGTAGAGTTCAAGCTTATGCAGTCTCAAACCTCGCTTAAAAAAAAAACATTGGAAGACATTAATCCTTCCTTTTCATGGAGCCATCTGTATTACATGTGCAGATGAGATTTATGTATCTTTCTCAGTATTAGAAATTTGTATTGAAAACACAGATTAACTAAAAAAAAACTAATCAGCTTTGTTCTTTTTGCTTTGTTTCTTTTGATGAGCAACACTAATCTACAAACTACCAACCAAAAGGAAAATTAATCTAATTAGACTGGTTAGGAATATAAAAGCTGTCAGCTTCTTTGAAGACTAAAGGAGCAGGTACTGTAGTTCAAATATGGTCTGATTTGCTGTCGTTTCATTTCTCTCACAAAAGCATCTTGGATCTGTATTTGCATGTTGTTCCCAAACTCTGAACTTTTGTTTTAGAGGGCAGACTGGGTCACTGGACAAACAGCTGGTTAATTCGTCCAAGATGCCACTCTGAAAAAGGGTTTCTTTTGGCGTCATGCTTTGGATGTGTTTGTGGTTTCCCAACTTTGAATCACCATGAACTAGACTGCTGGTTGCTGTTTTAAAAAAAGAACATAACCTAGGAATGGTGCAAATTAAAAAGAGCATTTAACAAAACCAGATCTCAACTGGGTGATTGATCATTTCTGAATTAGTCAGGCAGGTCTTGTTCTTGGTGGATTATGTGAGGTTATGTTTGCGTCACTAAACCCTGCTCCTCTAGGAGGAGTGAGGAGTCGACAAGAGGGACTGATCAACGAATCAGACTTTCATAATCACGTAAAGATTTTTCATACTGAAATGCTATATGGCCATGTTATGATCTACAAGTTAAAGACTCCTGAATGACACTTTCAGGTAATCCTCAAATGGTCACTGCTGAAGAAGCTGGCTTTTCCCAGACTGCCGTATCCAAGACTATTAATGGGAAGTTGAGTGGAAGGAAAACAAGAGATTAACAAGGTGTGGACTTCAGCTGGAGTCAAAGCTTCAAGAGCCATAACACACAGCTGTATCCAGTACATGGACTATGACTGTCAAATTGTTTGCATTCAGCCACTCCTGAACGAGAGACGTCAGACGCATCTTACCTGCACTAAGGAGAAAAAGGTTGGTAGTTTAAAGTCCTCTTTTCACATAAAAAGTGAAGTTTGAATTTTATTTGTTAATCAAACTCTTCGCAAAAAAAAAGTACAAGTGGAAGGTCCTAATCTTTGACATCAATAACATGCACATTGTTACAACTCTTCCCAAGATCCTTTACAGGATCTGACTAAAACATCTATGGGAGTATAAGGTTATGATGGTATCAAATTAATTCTCAGCGAACTTCCCGACCTGCACACACACAAACCCACACTTTGATCCGTGCATAGATTGCAACATTAACTTAAATCGAACACTAATCTCACCTTACTTTCACCTCTCCATGCTTTCATTTTGAGGTCTTACTTTTATCTGTTTATAGCGTCTAGGAGGTGCGTATAACATGCATGATTCAGTGCAGGGGCACACAAACACACCTTCGGCACACCATAAATTCTTTGGGTGAGGCAGGAACCTGTGACTTCATTTGCTAGTCACAATTTGTATTTTTAATGCAAGAGTTTAAAGTCCAAATTTAAGGAAGAATACTCTGGGTAGAAAATCCAATTACTTGTCCAGGATCAACTTAAAAAAAAAACAAAAAAAAACCAGTTGTATTCTTTAATAAATATTAGGTAGGAGTAATTTATTTCCTAATTACAGCTCAATAAATGTATTCAGTAAAGCTTGATATGGATGTCCATTTCCTCCACACGTTCCAAATTAATTACAGAACTGTTCAGCTGCACTTCCTGGAAATTAACTTCCCATTTAAGGATCTAATTTATCCCTGAGTTTCCTTTTCACTGAGCGGGCGCTGGTTTCTCAATACGGTAATGAGGTGCTACCTCGCTTAAAAGCATTTCATTAGAGTCGTTTCCATGGAGACATGCTGTTTTTAGAGACAGTCCTCCCTGGTGAGCAAAAGTGAAAAGCAGCTGAGGCGGAGATGATTTTGTGCCACAAATGCAGAACTGGCAGGGATTGGAACTTTGTGACATGAGGCAGAACAAAATGCTTGTTCAAATCAGCTGTTCAGCACACTTACGACTATTTACTATGGTTTTCCATATAAAGCTGCTTTACATTTCATTGCAGTACAATATAACCAAGGTGAAGGTTTATATTAGATTTTTCCTGCGTTTTTTTTTTTTTTTTTTTTTTTTTTTTTTTTTTTTTTCTTTTCATTAAATAGACCAAATTGAGCACTGTTGGCTAGCAGCAACATGGTCCTGGGTTCAAATCCCAGCCTGGGGTCCTTCTGCATGGAGTTTACATATTCTCCCTGTGCATGTGTGGGTTCTCTCCAGGTACTCCATCTTCCTCCCACAGTCCAAAAACATGGCTGTTAGGTTAAATGGTCTCTAAATTGTCCTTAGGTATGAGTGTGTATGTGGTTGATTGTCCTGTGTGTCTCTGTGTTCCCCTGGAATGGACTGGCAATCTGTCTAGGGTGTAGCCCGGCTAACACCTAGTGGCTGCTGAAGACAGGCACCAGCTCCCCTGTGATTCTGCAAGAACAAGCAGAAATAGAAGATGGATGGATTGGTGGATCAAATTGAATTTTTGAACTTCTTGCCTTCATAATTTGATTAATGAATTATGGAACATTTTCATAACAAAACTTTGCATAAATAAGGTCAGTAAATCCTTTTACATTGCATGCTTGTATAAGTGTGAATCAGAGCACTTGTTCTCCTCTTCAAATGCGCATCAGCTGGAGCTAAATTGCAAACATTGAACACACAGAGATGCCCATACATACAAAGTAAAAACAGCAGGGGGCAGCACTTGACCATTGTTTCAAGAGCTGGCTTCCTCCTGTGTATTTTCAAAAGCAATGTCCTAGGTTTAACTTTGACCTGAGTACAATTCACAAAATAGTTTATTGATGCTTGTAGTCTTTAAGGAAAATGTCGTTTTATGAGCCCAGAGAAGGGGTGCTTATCTGCCATATGTAATAAGAGTCAATTGGCTAATGGTTCTAGTATACGGGTATGAAGTGGTTTCTTTCCAGTTGCAAAATAGCAACAGCAAATCACGAAATGGCCACATATGGGTACAGTTAAGGAAGATGTTAGAGGAGCAAATTGACCCTTAGCTATGATTCTGATACGGATAATAACTATAAAAGGAAAAATCTACCGATCCATGCAACTTGGAAGTCAGTGTTTGGTTCTGAAAATGACGTAACACTTGACCATCTTCTAGTTGCAAGTTGGAAAATCAGACCAGAGACCAGGCTAACTACTATGAGAAACTTAAAGCCGATCATTTATTCCTCTGTAGTCAAACACAAAAGGAACATGTTTACAAATCAATGTCAAACAATAAAATAAGGAAAACTCAGGCATGTGAAGAAGTGTTTAAATGTGCACCAATCCTATTGGATTTTGCTGTAAAGGGTTGATGAGGTGTCATCAGTTTGTGCGGTATTAAATCAGTTACATATGTTGCACTGTACATCCTTTTGTTGCTACACATGCTAAACATGCTGCAACTATGTTCAAATACATTTTAACTCATGTGAATAATCAGAAGTGTCCTACGTGGACTAAGGAGAGGAAGAACTGGACTGTTGTTCAGTGGTCCAAACTCCTCGTTTCAGGTGAAAGTAAAGTTTGTAGTTCATTTGGAAATCAAGGTCCTGCAGTCTGGAGGAATCCTGAATCCACGCTGCTTGAAGTCCAGTGTGATGTTTTCACAGTCAGTGATGATTTGAAGGCCATAACATCTGCTGCTGTTGAGCCAGCATTTTCTCTGAAGTCCACTGTCAATGCAGACATCTACCAGGATGTTTTAGAACACTTCATGCTTCCTTCTGCTGAGAAGCTTTATGAGGATGCTGATTTCATTTTCCAGCAGGATCTGCCGAGTCACTGCCAAAAGGTAGCAAAAGCTGGCTCAGTGACAATGGTGTTACTGTGGTGGATTGGCCAGCGAACTGGCCTTGCCTAAACCTAATAGGGAATCTATGAGGTATTGTCCAGAGGAAGATGAAAGACACCAGATTCAGCAATGCAGATGACCTGAAGGCTGCTATCAGAGCAACCTGGGCTTCTATTACACCTTAGCAGTGCCACAGGCTGATTGCCTCTGCTGCATTGATCCAGTAAATCATGCAAAAGGAGTACCAACCAAGTATTGACTGCATAGAAATAAACATCCTTTTCCAAAGCCAGACATTTCTGGTTAAAATATTTTTTTTTATTGTTTTAATGTCATACTATAATTTTGTGAAACACTGAATTTTGGGTTTTCATTTTCTGGTCATCAAAATGACAAGAAATAAATGCTTGACATATTTCACTTTATGTGTAATGAATTTACACAATATATGAATTTCACTTTATGAAACGAGTGACAAAAAATGTTGAACTTTTTACGACATTCGAATTTTTGGAGCTGCAACTTCTACATCTCTGAACGTAGGCGGAAGGATTACGTCATAGAGAGAACACGTGTGGCACCGAGCCGTGACAGTGCTCGTGGCTTTCTTCGAGCAGCAAGTTCACTTAAATATTAATACGGTGTCTAAGAACATGGTGTACTGTCGGAGAAGGGTTATGGGGGGGCTCTGACAGAAACAGCACGGCTCCGTGGAGCACTCCAGTCTCTCCGCAGTCATTTACACGACCTACATCCACTGGCGCTGCGTTCACAACGTGGTGGTTCCTGGCTCTACACTACAGCTTCAGCCAGAGAGGGAGGGGGGAAAAAATAAATCCGCTGCTCGGAAACCCCGGCTTCCTGGGTGTATGAGGGGAATTGAACTTTGGGTTGCAGGCAGAAGGCCTACATGGTCAATAAATGAAAATAAAAACGTTTTTTAATATGAAGAAAAAAATGCAAAATAGTTTATGATGATGTTCTAAAAACTGACTTTTAATGTCATCTGGTGCAACATAAAATACCCCAAACGTCCCATTGAGAACAGACATTAATAACAAAGCACTTCCTTTAGTCAGACTTACCAAACATTCTACATCAAACAATCCAAACCTGAGATCTTATTGACTTGCCAGCTTAACCGTTCTAATCAATGCCTTGTCAGAGTAGCCTGTTAGGTCTCAACTGCAAACCTTAACCTGTTTTCCTAGGATTTTATGATAGACTAACACAAAGTAGTGCATAACTGTGAAATGTAAGGTCAAAGACACATGGTTTGAAATGTGTAGTTTTTATGACATCTTTAGTTTTACTTGTAAAGCTCATTAAGACATGGGTCTCATTAAACAAGCATGCAAGACAAGATATTAAAACAGCCTGTATTCTGTGCAGTTCATACAACACATTCATTTAAAATAAAACAGAAAATGAAATAAAATAAAATAGTAGCAATAAAACATTACAAACAGAAATAGCTATCCCGTGATGCTTTTAATGGTTTCTCCACTGTCCTTAAAATTGTGCATATTGCCAAAAGCTTTGGGGTTGCTTGCTTTAGCACACACATGAACTTACATGATATCCCATTCTTAATTCATAACATTTAACATGACGTTAGGCCACTCTTTACAGCTACAGTATAACATCTTCAGCTCTTTTTGTGAGGCTCTCCATAAGGTTGAGGGATGTGTTAGTTCTGATTTGTTCATTTGTAGACTTTTGGTCACATTTTTGTTTTTGTATGTTTTTTATTTATTATTATTATTATTATTATTATTATTATTATTATTATTATTATTATTATTATTATTATTATTATTATTTTATTTAGTTTTTTGTGGTAGAGGCATTGCAGGTTTGGACAGTAATTTCCTCTGGTTTTTGATGCTGTGCTGCTGGAAGGATTTTTGCTCTGCAGCAACAGCGTCTTCAGTCGGAGGCTGACGACTGGAGATCCTTTCTGCCCACAGCGTCACCATCCACGAGAACTCTTTGAAGATCCTTGAATGATATGAGTTACAACATTTAATTTCCTTTTAGGATGAACAAATAACATTAATAATATTTTGAATAATTTAATCAAATAAATGGAAATATTGGATCATTCTTCAAGAAGTGCCTTTATGCTGATGTTAGACAAGCAGGCATCACAGTCTCCATTTCTAATTCATTCCAAAGGTGTTCTATTAGACTGAGGTCAGGACTCAGCCAAGGATGCCTGTGCAATCAATCTGGTTCTTCCACTCCAAACTAGCCATATATTTTGTTCTGAGCACCTGTGAACAGACATGTTTGAAAAAGAAGGGGTCATCCCCAAACTGTTTTCTCAAAATTGGGATACTGAAATTGTCCAAAATGTCTTGGCATCCTGCAGCATTAAGATATCCTTTCACTGGAACTGAGGAGCTACTCCTAACAAAATATTCCCACACCATAATCCTTTCTGCACAAAACTACAGTTGACACAATGCAGTCAGGCCAGTTCCGTTGTCCTGGAAACTGCCAAACCAAGGCTTATCCTTGAGCCTTGGCACTGCCAGACAGGACAAACAAAAAACGAGAAAAAACAAGGCTCATCCAATGGACTGCCAGACAGCCAGGCATGATTTGTCACCAGTGGTGGAGCTAGATATTTATCATCGGGGGTGTCGGGGGGGGGGCAAAGCTATATCAGGTGGGGTCCATGGAATATGAGAATGATAATTACCACAAAATAACAGTTTGTCATTTTGACTGACAGGGCCAAAAAAATCCAATCATAATCTGTCTTTACCCATCAGTTTTTGACATGATAATAATGACATTCAACTGCATTTAATTTTCATTTAGTTGAAGTCATATTAAGTTTGAATAAGCTGAACAGAGCAGAGAATCCACATTGCACCATCACACATCAAGCAGATGTGTGATGGTGCATGTGATGGTACATGTAACTTTTTCTCCACAGGGACCAAACACAGTGACTGTGGCCGCATTAACTACATATAAACAATGAAATTAAACTATTGCACTTGAAATATGAATGATTTACTGCTGTGGCCTGATTGCAGTCTCACAACTTCCTCCTGTTCGGCATAGACCTGAATTGTGCAGCCATTTATACGTAGTCAAATGCCTCCCCCCCACACACACCCCAGTCAGCCATGGAACTTCCTTTATGTCAGTGGTTTATATGTGTGTATTTAAGCTGTAAAAAACGTTTTTGCTGTTTTACTGTAATAACTAAAATATATTAACTTTTTTTGATATACTAGTTCATTGAGATGCTCTTGTAATGTTTAATAATGATGTTTCATGTCTACTTAAACTTTTATCAGGTTAAAAAATCTTTCCATATGCAGATGACGCTTCTCCTAAGGTGAATATAAGGGAGAAAAGGTGGGTCACGTGTTCCTCTCTTTTCCCTTTTCCTGTAAAATTCCCCTGTTCAAACTCATTTTTGCCGGGTTTTACACCTTTCCTCCATCTGCGTGTCAGACTGCGCTGCAACCCATGCTGCTACCGACCTAACCTTTCTACGGCTATTTTTATTATTGTTGTCATTGGTAAACATCACTCGTCTGCGTGCCCTAGCCGGTTTTTCATTGGCGGAAACAATTGTCTCTTGCAACACTTCCGCCCGTTTGTCGGCTTTTGATTGGTCTGTGCCTCGTTCTGACCCCGCCCTCCTCTTCACCGTGGTGAGTCTGAGCGGTTGTGTCCCCGGTCTGGCACGTTCCTGGCTAAATCTCAACAGTGTAAAATTGGACCCCCCTCTCATTAACCCAGGCCAGTAAACGAACCCTTTTAATTTGTCACATTTGCCACTAAATTCCTGCTCCTTCAACACCTCAAAATCTGCACCAGACACCTTGGACTGAAAGATGGCGGTGGTAAGCGGGATGTTGGGGTCGGCTATAGCCCGGTTGGAGGGCCGAGAGTTCGAATATCTCATGAAGAAAAGGTCGGTGACTATCGGCCGGAACTCTTCCCAGGGCTCAGTGGACGTCAGCATGGGCCACTCGAGCTTCATATCCCGGCGGCATCTCGAAATCTTCACCGCCGGGGAGGATGGCTCAGACACGAGGGAATTCTACCTCCGGTGCCTTGGAAAAAACGGGGTGTTTGTTGATGGGGTGTTCCAGAGAAGAGGGGCTCCACCTCTCCAGCTTCCACGAATGTAAGTCCAGAGGGAGAGTGGCGTGAAGTGTTTCCCACGGATTAACGTACTCGTGTTTTTTGTGTGTATTGTTATTGTTGTGTTAGCCTGCAGCGGTGATGCACGTGCTGGGTCGAGCCTGTTACGTGCTCTTCGTGTGTACAGCAGCTACGTCACACGAAATCTCTATGTCAGACATGCTAATGTGATAATATTACTGTTTCCCCCTCCAAAAAATACAAAACCTATGTTAATAACCCCTCATTATTGTTTTCGGCCACGCGTTTTCTCGGCTTTTGTGTTGTTATTCATCCTTTTTGTTAATGTTATTTGCTCTATTTTCTACAACGTTCTACATGTGGACGCTAGCTTGAAATGTGAAAGGGGACATTAGCTGGTTTTATTTCCTCACTTCCGTTGTTTTACATGTGTCACATTGATGAGTTGCTCTTAACAGTTAGAGCCCATCTTTAAAAACATTTGTGAAAATAGCACCAATGCCGAAACGAGGGATTGCACTGCTTTGAGAGTTAATTGTCCATTGCTGTTGGTAAAACGTACTATATTGCTACCAACAGCATTCGTTGTTGAACAAAGATAGGTGTTGTCTTATTCCTGCCTGATTGTAATTCACTCAAAGCAATTGGCTATAAACCTAATTTCGAACAATAGGAAGTCTATTTGTATTTTAAAGTTTTACATATCAGAACCTAATAAAAACAAACTCATATTTACCAGAGTCAAAAGTTATTTAAATGCCTCCTGAATTGCAGGAATCCATTCAACAGTTTGACATTATAAGCAGTGAATATCTTAATAGAAAAAGATGACTCTTGATGTTTTCCTCTAATATAAATCCAAATTAGGTGGAGTCCAAGAGAGGCTTGACCCCCTGACTTCCATCATTTTAAACAACTCCAGTCCCAAAATGCCAAAGCAGTGCTGTGAACCTTTACACTGGCATAATTTTTGCTTTGGGCAAATGTTGATGGTTATTTACACTAGGAAATGGAAAGAAGGTTGTGTTCCACCAAATAACCGTTCTGTTTGGAACACATCCTGAGAACGGAACAGGTAAAGTGTTTCGGGTGATCTAAAAGTAAAGCAAAATGTTAAAGCAGTTTCAAGGACAGTATTTTATTGATTATGACACCCAGTGCAAATGTCACCCATCCATTTTCGATACAATTGTAATCCGTGCAGAATCACAGAGGGCTAGTACCTGTGTCTAGTAGTCACTAGACGAAAGGTGGGGTAAACCCTGGACATGATCAGCCCTACAAGCAGTTTAGAGAGGCCAGTTAATCTAACATGTATGTCCTTGGAGTTTGAGAGGAGTACCTCGAGAGAACCTACACATTCACAGGAGAACATACAAACAGAACGCACATAGCCCCCAGTTGGGAATCAAACCACAGACTCGTGCTGCAATGTAGTATTGCATAAACCACTATGACCTGTTTGAGATTGGAATTGTTTTGAGACTCTAGAGGTCCATCTGGTCTTGGCCCATCTAAGACTAGCAATTAGCTTTAGCCTTTGGGACACTCGAATTTAAACTGAACAAAGACACAAAGAGAGTTATCTGCCACAGGTAATATATTACCTGCTTCTAATTGTTTACAAAACCCTCCTTAAAAATGTCAAACGATCCCTTATAAAGTCACTTCTAAACAAATGGGAGTTGAATATTCTAGAGGTTCACCAATACATCAGTCAACTGATAGATTAAGGTATTTGTCTTTTATTTTCTCCAAAGATTGACCACTGAATAATAGTAGTCATAATAATAATAATAATAATATGAAAGAACCATTATTTGATTAAGGTGTTTTAACCAGGGAAAGAAGTAAAACATGCAGAATACCAGGCCTTGAGAATTAACTTTGGACACCGCTGTCCTTAAGGATGAGACCCTGCAGTGATCAGAGAAATGGCTAAAAGTTCCTGAGCGCCATCTTAGACTCTACAAGCCTCAGCTATCATATTAAATGTTTACATTTATGGCAGCACAATTAGAAGAAGACTGAACAAATATTTAATTTTTTCTCTTAAGAGAATATGGCAGAATTTGCTAGCATGAATTTAGTTGCACTATAACAATAAACTAGAGGTGTTTAACCATAATTGGCAGCATGATGTTTAGAGAAAGCTAAAAGCAGCATACCAGCACAAACACCTCGTTAGCTGTCAAGCACGGTGGTGGAGGTGTGATGATCTGGACGTGTTTCACAGCCACAAGACAAAGGTACGTTTCAGTTATTGACTGGATCATGAACTACTCCTTGTACCAGAATATTCTAGAGTAAACTCTGAGGCCAACAGGATAATAATCGCATACACGGCAACAACAGAATGGCCAAAAAAGAAAAGATTGAAGGTGTTGCAAATGCCCAGTCAGTGTCCGGATTAAAACGCTGCGGTGGGTCCATAAGGGCCTTGTGCAGAAAACAACTTCTGCAAACCAAAGGGAACTTTTAGAACCTGGTAAAGACCCAATCAGTTTTTCATCCTGAAATGTTAAGCCATAAAACTAAAAGAGGCTGTATTTTCATTTCACCAAGACTGTAAGTGGAAGGAATGATGATATAGACACATACACATAGACAACACTGAGAAAATACGTTTTTGCCTCCAGTTTTGTTCCCCTTTCATTATGCCTAGTTCTCTCAGCTTATTTTTTCTTCCCCATAACTTTATTGGAGTATTTTTATTTTTATTTTTTTTTCCCATTCAAACTACATAAGATTTGTTGAGATTTTCATGTTTAGTTATGTGCAACTGGTCTAAATATAGCCAAGCCCATTAATAGAAAATTAGACATTTTAAGCACGACCTGTTACATAATAGTCTTGGTTTCTGCCCATATTAGATTGTTGTGAAGCTGAGTCTCTCTGCTCCTCTCCGGGCTTCATTTGGAGCTCCTCAGCATGCTTGTTGTTGCCTGGCAGAAGGCTCGTCTGTACAGCGACATTGTAACGCAGCGACTTGACCCGTGGTGTCGTTTTACTGCTTGAATTTTGCCAGCGTCACACCCACCCTTCGTGTTGTCTTGCAGGTGCTGCTTCCGCTTCCCCAGCACAAGTATAAAGATCACGTTCACCGCCCTGCCCAACGACAAGAAGGAGCCAAGGAACGTGCCGGAATCACCGGTCAAACCCGTCCAGCCCCAAATTTCACCGCTAACCATCAACATTCCTGACAACATCGCCCACCTCATGAGCCCGCTGCCCTCGCCCACCGGCACCATCAGGTAGGAGATGTGTTCGCAGTTTGTGTTGTCATCACAACAACAAGCCCAGGTATGGAGGAGCCTGACCCAAGAGGTGTGTCTGAATCCGTTTTTACAGCGCTGCAAACTCGTGTCCGTCAAGTCCGAGGGGAGCAGGACTCTCCAGCTACAGAACGAGCCGTGTTCTCACCTCGGAAATCATAGGAGACAACTCGCAATCAGAAAACGATAAGGAGGCCTCCGGTGAAGACAGCCCAAAGGTGAGAGAACATGGTGGAAAGAAGAGTGATATCTGACCGTGAAAACTTAGTGGTTTTCTCTGTGCTTGTTGTGGTTCAGCAGGAAGTAGTTCTGACAAAGACTACTTCCTGTACACAGAACATTTTTCTTGTCATTATGGGTATGAGCATGTTCATACAGTCATGGTAATGAATAATAATAATGATAATGATAATAATGATAATAATAATTTAAAAAAATATAAACCTTTTGTACTTTTACTGTTCAGCATCCTCCTAATGAGATGAGTGCTTTCAGTCAGAGGATTCTAAGATCTACTGTAATACAGACCGCTACTGGAGATTCCTCAGTCATCACCATCTATAATGGCTATTTGTAGAAACTAACATAATTTGAGTTTAACTCTGTTTGAGCAGTACGTCAGTGTGTTACATGTAGATGCATGTTGACGCAACACCAGTGAGGAAAGACATTTACACACACCCTAGAGAAGCAGCTGTTGCCACCCATTAATCTGTGGGGTTATAAGACTAATTCCAAACAACTTGATCCATCATTCTACAAGAATAAAGCTTATTCGCAAGTGTAAAACGTTTAAGACAGTTGCTTATCGTTCTAGAAGTTTACGTCTCAAATAAATCCCTAAGTTAGACCGTACAAGAAGCTGCAAGAAGATCTCAAGAGCCTCAGTTAGCAAGCTGAAACTTAAGGTTCATGAAAGCTGCATGAAGATAGGGGTGGGCGATATGGACTTAAAGTTTTATCACGATATTTTGTGGTAGTATTATGATAACGATAAGTGACGATAAGAACTATTTATTACTCTTTTTTTAGGTAATTGTATGGCTGCGACTGCATGACACAGCAATCATAGCCCCATAAACAAATACTGCTCTTGAGAAACATTCCCATTTATAATGCGTTTGTTGAGGACACCAGTCAGTATCACTGAACTGCACGTACTTCTTATTGATACTGTCATTGAACAGTGGAGAAAATAGTCAAACTAACAATACTGACAGTTTGGGGGGGTTTCTAAACACCATTAAGGAGGAGGAGTAGTGACTTGGGCTTGCAATTCTGAATTTCCCCACTGTGGGACAGTAAAGGCTATTTCTATTCTATTTTATTCTTGCAGTCATGAAGTCAACCACACAGTGCTGGAGAGAAAAGTGTTCTCCAGTGAGGATGTTTGCTTAACAGCTGCAGGCTGGCCATAATGGAACCATGCAAATCATTATGAGACCATCATCATAGTAAGGGTGCAAAACTGGAGCTGAATTGCTGGGGAAACAATGAATCAATGTGTTGCAATGGTCCAGTCAAAGCCCAGACTTCAATCTGGATAAAATGCTGTGAATCACAGTGAACTGATGAGTAGGCGCAAATTCTTCTCCAGCAATGTGAGCGACTGATAAAGTCAAGAAAACAGTGTGTTAAAGGTGTGACTGCTGAAGTGTCAGAGGTTTTTCTACAAGCTACAGATTTATGGGGTGTACTAAGTTTTTCCACTAGGAGCCTCTGGAACTTTCTTTTTTTTTTTTTTTTTTTTTTTTTTTTTTTTTTTTCATTCATTTAAAAAAGTATATTCCACTATTTGTTTCTGTCAGTTTGTAATTTATGTCCTTAGTAATAGCTGTTTGGTTTTCTGACATTTTTGTTGCACTTCAGAACTGAAAATGAATGTCCTTCGGGTCATAACTGCACAGGAATGAGAAACAAACTTTCATTCCAAACACATTCATTTCCCGTTGTTGTTTTTTCTTTCCACAGGATGACTCCAAACCACCGTACTCCTATGCACAACTAATAGTCCAAGCTATTACCATGGCTCCAGATAAGCAGTTAACTCTGAATGGAATCTACACCCACATCACCAAGAACTACCCCTACTACAGAACAGCTGATAAAGGCTGGCAGGTCAGAGCCTCCGGGGCATTTTTGGGAAGTCGGTGCAGCCACGCTAATTTGCTGCAAATGTTTATTTTTTTTTTTTTTTTTTTTTTTTTTTAATGCATCAAATACAGCAAACCTCATCCTGATTTCCAGTTATCGTAATACTTTATCCAGATTTCGATGGACTCCATTTAACAGCACTTTCTAATCTTTTGGGTTAAACTGAAAACATGCCTGTTATGTCAAAGGTAGAATGTATTTAACCTGAACATTTGTCATATTTCGCTGCCGTGTTTACGTTGCGTTAGTAACATGTCTGAACGAATTAATCCCACCTTCCAAATTCTTTGCCAACCACCAGCTACAAGCTGAAACACAGAAACAGCGATGTTGGGTTTTTAATGGGTGCATCCATATAAACATTAGACTCAGGTCTAGACCCTGTTCCTCGGCGCTTTGGTGGGAAATCCAACAAACTTCAGTCATCCAGCCACAGTTCTTCCAGGGTGTTATCGCTCCTGAAAGCTTAGTTTGTTGGAAGTGTAACTTACGTGGAGAAATATGTCCTAATGTTAGCTTTCCTATATTTAATTCTAAGCCAGTATGTTTAATTGTTTAACCATGTAGGCAATAATATCGGATCCCAGGGTATAACTGGAGGAAGGCTTAATGGTGTGAAAAAACAGATGCCACCTCAGCTTATCTCCAACTACTGTCTTATCTGCAGGATTAGAGGAAACTTGAAGTTGTGCAGGTATTTATGGATGTTAATCTGATGGGACAAGATTTTAATATTACTTTCAAGAAAACTTATTAAATTTATGCTCCGAAAAGGCCTTTATTCTGTATTTTTATTGATTTTTCACCACAAATTCAACAAACTGACGTTTTTCTTTTGCTGATTTCTTGTTACCTCTTTAGACCTTAGGCTGTTGCTTCAACTGTGCACGGTCTGCAGGACAACATTTCCCAGATGCTATTGATAGCATGCACTGTGTGTGATGTAGCTCAACGTCTACCTTGACGTCCAGCCGTCGGTTGTTATAGCGACGCTTTCTGACTCCTTAAGCATATTGTTTGTCTCGTCTGCCACTCTGTTTCCACTTATCGTTACTACTGGAAACCAAAAATTCTGCCAAAAGGGACTTAAGGGTAGTTGGAGGCATCTTCCAGAACAAATTCAGGAACTGACTATTGCCCTCCTCCTAACTGATACTTTTTGGAATTTTTTATTATTAGAATGAGATTTTTAAGGATAAATTTGCGTCAACTTAAATAGAAAAAGATTTTCTTTTCTTTTATTAGCCTTGTTTTTTCTTCTTTTTTTTTTGTTTCAGTTTAATATCATAATAGGTAGGGCCAGATAATTTTTACCTAAAAACAGACATGAGCATACCCATTCATTAAATTCAGCTCAAGATTTTTGAAGAAATCTCGTTTTTGTTGCTGAAAATCGACTAAAATCATTTTCTAGACCAGCAAAACGGAAAACCTTTGACCCAAAAAGCTAGGAAAGTACACCTTTCTTTCATCAAAGCAAGCATCTGACACCCCGTTTTCATACCCCGTTTAAGAATGTCCACATTATCATGCTGCCATTACCATGTTTTAACAGTTTGATGGGTTGTTAAGGATGAAGTGCACTGTTGGAATATAGTAGCTCCATTTTGGTGTTTTGGTGGAAGTGATGTGCTCATAATTTAGTGTGATTTATTTTTATCACACCAACTAACAACAAACATGAACAATTCATATCAAGTTCGTACCAATACAATAAAATCATATAGACAGGTTGGATTGGAGTGTACTCGTATCTGAAATGTAATACCAGACTTCTGTAGTCGGTGAAAAACCTTCGACTGCGTCCTCATGCGGTCACGTCTGCTAACTGGTTCAGGCACGTCTAGGTATTGTTCATGTTCCGTGAAGACGCAGGAGCGTGGTTAAAAGGCCAGCAGAAAGAAAGGCTCGCACGCGGTGACGTCAAAACGTTTCTCCTTTCGTCCAGAACTCCATCCGCCACAACCTGTCCCTGAACCGCTACTTCATCAAAGTCGCCAGGTCCCAGGAAGAGCCCGGCAAAGGTTCGTTCTGGAGAATCGACCCCGCCTCGGAGGGCAAGCTTATAGAACAAGCCTTCAGAAAGCGCAGGCCCAGAGGAGTACCGTGCTTCCGGACCCCCGTGGGGCCCCTCTCCTCCAGGTACGGTTCGCCTCCTGATCTCCACCCGTGGTCGGTGTTCCGCGTCAGTGATTATCTTTGTGGTTTCAGGAGCGCCCCCGCTTCTCCCAACCACATGGGGGTGCTGTCTGCCCACTCCAGTGGGGTCCAGACCCCAGACAGCCTGTCCAGAGAGGGATCCCCAGTCCCCATGGAGTCAGAGGCCCCCCCAGCACCACCCGCTCAGACGGCTACTGTCCAGCCCAAGCTGGCTGTTATTCAGGAGGCTCGCTTTGCACAAAACTCTCCAGGTAAAACCTGATATTGAACCTTTCAGCAGCTCCATGGACAGACCCGCTAAACGTGGTTTAGCGTTTGTTGCGAAAATCAAGTTGCTTTCTGCCTTCCTTTCAGGCTCCCCCCTCAGCAGCCAGCCCGTGTTGATCGCCGTGCAGCGCCAGATGCCTCAGACCACCATGAAGCCTGTGACCTACGCCATGGCAACCCCAGCCATGGTAACAACATCGGTAAGCTCTGCTCCTGTCATGCAGACAGTGCACGTGGTCCACCAGATCCCGGCTGTCACCATGGCAACCGTCGGAGGGCAGTCCGCCTCAACAGAAAGCCCAGAGCCTCAGGAGAATGGAGGAGGAGAGCACCAGGAGATCAAAGGTCAGTTCCTCAGGCGCGTTCTCATCGGGCATCACGCCAGCATTGCCCGCCGCCTCACACTTCTCCCTCCTGCTTTGCAGTCAAAGTGGAGCCGGTCCCGTCCATCACGACTTCCTCTATAGGCGGAGTCAGCCGCATCATCCAGAGCTCCCAGGCTGCTCCCTTGACCACCGTCACCATAGTGCAACAAGCCCCACTCGGCCAGCACCAGCTTCCCATAAAGGCTATCACACAGAACGGGACTCACCTGGTGCCCATCAGCACTGCTGCTAGTTCAGGTGACTCAGCAACACACACACACACACACACACACAGAGGTACAGGTTGAAACATAATGGGGACTGGCACATGGATTTCAGACCTGCTCTATATTCCCACAACTATTGGGATGAGCTCGGTTTGGGATCATAAAACAAAGAGATTGACAAAGGCAGTGACCATTATGATTGGTTAATGACCCACATAATATATCCACACCTAAACTGACAGGCAAGGAGGACAATAATCAGAGAAGCAACCAAGAGGCCTATGGTAACTCTGGAGGAGCTGCATAGTCCACAGATCAGGTGGCATTTAGGAAACTTTTTTTTTTTTTTTTTAAACCTGCAGACGCTATGTGTAACATGGCAGCATCATGCTGTGGGGATGCGTTCCTTCAGCAGGGACAAGGAAGATGGTTAGAGTTGATGGGAAGGGAGGTAGAGCTAAATGCAGGGCAATACTGCTGAAACTGGAGCGTTCACCTTAAAGGTGTGCAGTAAGAGACAGAATGGAATGGCTTAGATTAAAGCATCTTCACGTTTTAGAATGGTCTAGTCAAAGCCCAGACCTCAGTCCAACTCAGAATCTGTTGCAAGACTTGAAAATTACTGTTCATAGAGAATCTGAGTGAGTTTAAGCTATTATGAGGAAGATTAATTGCAAAATACCCCCAAAAGAGTGTCAGCTGTAACCGCACTAAAAGTTGGGTTAAAAAAAGAAAATAAATAAATAATACAGTGCACTGACGACTGTGGTTGTAATATGACAAAATGAATGGAAGTATGAATCCTTTTGCAGGGGAAGCGTATTTTTGAATGAAAAACATCTAACGCAGAGCATTTCTCTGTGTACTCAGACTCAGAGTGTCTCTCATGTGTCAGAAGATGGAAATGAACATCATGAAATGCTAAAAGATCGAACAGTCAGCTTCGTTTGTTAGCTGCTCCAAGTCTGAAATGCAGGAAGGGATGCTTATAAAAACATAAGGCTGAGACTCGGAAGAGTCCTTTCAGTTTAGAAGTTGCAGCAGGATGCGAACGCGTCAACGCCGCAGCAGGACGCGTCGATGGACGGGCGCTCAGACGTTCGTTCAGCCTGGCTGTCGCCTGATGCTGCTGTCGGGACGCAAAGCGTACACTTCCTGCCGCCGTCGCCGCAGCGACCGTCTGCCGAGTGTGAAGCAGCTCCACTCTGGTTTTAATAAATCCTGTCCTCCGTTTCTCTGCAGCAAACCCCCTCCACCTCCTGGCAACACACGCCTCGGCCTCAGCCTCCCTCCCCACCAAGAGGCAGAACGGAGAGCTGCAGGATCAGCCCGAGTCGAAGAGGGTGAAAACCGAGGAGGAGAACGGCCAAGCCGCCGTCAGCAACAACGGCACCACGGACAGCGCCGGAGAGGCCGACGACAAGTAGCCCCCGACCCCCCCACCCCCGCAGCTCTGCCGGGCCACGTCCCTCCATCCTTCCATCCCATCATCCGTCACCATCCTCAAGGTGCCAAAAAGAAAAGCACTGCTGATCGTGCAAACCCCGCCCATCCGCCCTATCTGCCACGTATTTAATAGCAGAAAACACAATGCAAAAACTAGAGACCAAACTGAACACGAAACGGAAGCGTAGCTGATGACTGTGAATCTCCCTCCCTCTAAAGTTTGAGACCCAGAGAGCAAGAAGAAGCAGAGACAGAAGGAAGGAAGGTCCAGAACAAAAGATTATCCATGCAACTACCCCCAAAGACAAACAGGAGTCTCCTCCTGGTAGCATTACAGAAGAGTGTTAACGGACATCACCAGTAGGCAGGCTTGTGGACATGTGGACATTCCCATCTTCGGCAGCTAGCCTCCACGTCGACCTACCTAACCGAGTCATGAGTAGAAATGCAGTATTCCGTCGTACCTTCGGATCTTCATGGAGTGTTCGTCCGTTTTCCGAGGCGCACGTGCTGCCCAGTAATAATCCCGAGCAGGAAGCGCCATGAGCGGCCTCTTTAAGAACATCCAAACATCTCAACACGGTATTCTGGGAATCTTTATGTTGTCGTTTTTGTATGTGGACTGTTCGGTGACATGAATGTAGTCTTACTTTATATATATATATATATATATATATATATATATATAAATTTTTTTCTCCTTTTAAAAACACTATGGAGTGGATGCTCTTCTGTTTCTGCGAATGAAACGTGGTTCTCACTGTACATCAACAGATCTTTGTCATATTTTCCAGATATCCTACGAATTAAAAAGTATATTCCCGTGTGTATTTGAGCATACGTGTCATTGAGCTTGCATGTTACAGATGTAGAAACAAAAAGTACCAGAGCAGATAACCTGAATATGGAACTGAAGAAAAACTTAGACTGAATCTACGCTATACGATTCTGACCTGTGCTGCACTTAACCTCTTAGTTTTGTTTTTTTTTATTTTTTTTTTTTGTATTATTATTGTTTTGTATTTGCTCACTTGTTTTCCCCGTCATCATCGGCTGTGTTTATCTTTGTGTTTAAGTTGATTTGCTTGGGTTTTTTTTTTTTTTTTTTTTTTTTTTTTTAATTCAGGCGACAAAGTAAGGCTTTTCAGCTTGTATTCTATGTTCTGAGCTAAAACAAGTGATAGGTGTTCGTTCTGCTTCAGTGGAAAAATGCTTTTTTTTTTTTTTTTTTTTTGTTTTTTATATAAATTTATTTAAACACAGAGTCTCTGTTTGTATTTCTTTGAGTAAACCCTCTCAGTTGAGAAAATACAGACTCTATATCTTTATTTCTTCGTGCTGAAACGAAGGGGGTTGCTTGGCGTTGGGTTTCAATAAAGACGATTCCAGCAAGAGTGCGAATGTTCCCAGAGAGAAACGGGCCTGTTTTGGAATGGGATGAAATCAAAATGGCTCCTATACCAGTGCTGATGTTTGCCAAAACACTGAAAAGGATGAGAACTAGTGTGAATGTAAATGTAGGACTCCACCATGTGACACACGAAGTAAAACGCATCAAGGTTCCATACTTTCTAAGGGTCTGATTTCCACATTCGTTGGTCTGTAGGCACATTCTGAATGTCTGAATTCAAAATCCTTCATCCATCATCCTATCAACTCTCTCCCAGCTGAAGAAACGCGTCCCCACAGCATGATGCTGCCCCCGCCTTGATTCGCTATGGGGTTTGTGTTCAGGTTTTAGCTCTTCTGAGCTAAAATAGCTTATAGCTATAAATATAAATTTATAGCTTAAATAGCTATAAATTTAGCCAATCAAGATGATTAGCTGAAACAACCCGAGTCCATTTCACTTTAAAATGTAAAAAAAAACAAAAAAAAAAAAAAACGAAGTGTCATATTCTTAAGGTCATGTTGAGATGTTATCAACGGTCAGCATCTTACCTGCCTACCTACAGTTAAGGACTTTTGTTTAAATGCTGATTTTTTTATTTTAGCTCACTAAAGTGTTTTCATAGTAATCACAAAGAAGAGAGGGAGAATATTAAAGTTACCAAAATTCTTTACAAAAAAACTAAAAATAGCTTTGTATGTCATTATGTTAAATAAGTATTTGATCCTCCAGCAATGCAGGCTTTAGAACTGGAAAAATCTTTTTTTATTTTTGGTCACTGACTTTAAGGAAAAACAATCAATGAACATCTGTTTTGGCCAAATAAAACAAGTCCTCATCCAAGACAGGATGTGAAAACTTTAGAGAACCACGCCTGTTTCTTGCTTGATGCCAACCCTTCCCATTATCACCAAACAAATGGCAGTAAATTGGGTTATTCCTCCGATTTACTCATTTGATCTGGGAGCGTTCACCGAGAATTTTCTTCTGCATGATCAGAATTAGCATGTCAGCTTTTTTTATTTTCATAAAATAGTTTTATATTCTTTGAGATTTGTTACATTTAAGAGTCACTTTCAACAGAAAAGTTTCGGAGCTATCGTCTATGTGGGGCATCAAGAGCTCTTGGGGGCCCCCTGCTGGCTGCACAGGCCAACTGTTCTCACAGCCAAATTTAAAAAGATGAAAGTTTTCAATTTGAACCACAGAAGTTGTGTTTATGGATTGGAACTTGTGCACCATGTGATATCCCAATAGTTTCGGGTAAGAATTTTCCTTTACCGCCTCCATCCGTACACTGAACTACAACAATAAGCATCAGAGTTCATCAAACCTATCTGGAAAAGCAGATGTTAAATTTTATTCACAGATTTAAGCGCACATTTTACAATCATTGAGTGTATCTGAAACCGGCTGGCTGAGCTCTCAGTTTGCTCAGCCATCCCCCTCTTGTGGTCTGTGTTTGACGAGCGCTGTGGACGCTCGGCGCCATGCCTGCAAAAGCACGATCGGATGCAGGAAGCCACAAAAATTAAATGTGATGTGTTTTTGCAACCAATCAACTGAAGGCTGTGACAAAAAAAAAAAAAAAAAAAAAATCAGTGTAGTGAGGAAGGTGCAAAGTGACCAATAACATGAGGCAGAATCACGCGATTTCATCTGGAATATAAACCATGAAGTGCAGTCTAAAAATCGATCTTGATTTTTTTTTTTTTTTTTTTTCTTCCTTACAGCTCATCTGGGATTTTTGAGGAGAAACCGGATTAGAAATCGATTAAACTTAACATGCAAAATTAAGATTAAATTAAATTAAAATTAAGTCTGGCTCAACTTATTCTTGGTGTAATTGTTTGCTCCGTGAATCCAATCTGTGGAAAGAACCTCTCTCTCAAAACATATCCAGCTTTCCTCGCAAATTTCGGACTAAAGACGAACCGTTCAGGGAAACGCGGTATTGCACAAGTTAAAAAAAAAAAAAAAAAAAAATACAGATGAATTGTTTTCGGGGTTTTTTAAGCTACTGTTCTGTACAGCTCTGTGTGGTTAGCAATTCAGTCGGGTGTTTACACAAGCAACAAAGGAAACCTATGAACACTAAGGTGATGCCAAACAAAGCAGGATCCCCTCTCTCCCACCCTGCTTTGCGAACGCCTAATTTTATACACTGGTATACTTGGTGCGCGCGCGCGTTTCTCTGCAGTACTATGTGCACACGCACGCTTCAGTTTCAGAGGCACTCTCCCTGCAGTTTGGTTAGGTGGTTGTTAGTTATCCAAGCCATCTAACTATCAGGAAGGTTGGGAATAAAAAAAAAAAAGCCATCCTCCTCGGAAGACATCTGAAAACTGTTTGCATTTCAGGAAAAAAAAAAGAAAAGAACTTTCCCTCATCGCCATGGGTTTGGTTTGGGAGTAAAGCCGGCGCGCGTCATGTCTCCTGTCTTTGAGAGGAGGCTCCCCCTCCAAAATTAAGTCTGTGCTTTGTTTTCTTTGTTTTCATCTGATGCTCTGTTTGCCCCAGAGTCTCTGCAGACAACGTGAAGTGCAAAAGAGGACTTCTGCTAATTCCTCGGGAAAAAAAAAAAAAAAAAAAAAAAAGTGTCGTTCAGCAGGAAGTCACGAGGGTCATATTTTCTCGTCGGTCATCTCCAGGAACTGGGCGTACACGTCTCTGGAACACTCCCCCTTTTGGTTGAACAGAAACTTGTAGTAGCTGCCGTCAGCACAAATGGCTGCAGAGAGGAGGAGAAGAAGAAGAACAGGTCAGCAGCAAATACAGGCAGAGGGAAAGAACAATCGGATCTCTAGGATGCTTTGGTGCAGAGCCTGACAGAAAAGAGGAACGTGTGACGGAACGTGTGACAGGACGAGTCATCCCCCCGCGCGCGAGCCTACCTATGACGGCGTTCGGCTCCGTTCCGAAGGCACACACGCAGGGGGAGCCCGATGGCACCTGGAACTTGGAGAAGCTCCACTTGGAGCTGAAGTACTTGGGGAGGAAGCTGGCTGACGCCAAACTGCAGAGAAAAAGGCAACCTTACAAGCGGTTCTTAAGGGTTACTGCGAAACTGCTGGCACCCGTTGAAATTTTTCCCACATTCTGTCACATGACAAAAAACAAAAAACAAAACCCAAGCCTAGATGTGTTTTTCTTTATTTTATTTTTATGTAGCGGAACAGCACGAACGAGTGCGCTGGCTGTGACGCAGAACGTCTTCAGCATTGCCTTGTGTTTAGCTCCACCCCTCTGAAGAACTGCATCCCCACAGCATGATGCGGCCACCGCTGTACATTACCACAGTTGTGCTGGTCTAATCACATAAAATCCCAATAAAAGGATGAGGTTTGTACTTGTCATGCGACAAAATGTGAAAAAAAAAACAAAGACTGAACATGCACCTATCCCTCGGCAGCCATTAGAACCCAGAGACAGACCTCGACTGTTTGTTCCTTTTGGGGTCTTCAGCGGCAAAGATGTGCACGGTGCCATGGTCGCTGGACACGCAGATCAGGGATGCATCCTGATTGAAGTTGATGCTGGAAGCGACGAATCAAAAAAGGCAACTATAAGCTTTCATCATGGCTGCAGAGTTCCTGTCATTACTCCCTAACAGAGAACCAGGGAACCTAGTGGCAGAGACTCACTCCTAGTTTTAGATTCATTCATCTTTCCGACACAATCTAACTCCCCCCTCCCCCTCCACCCCCACTCACCAGTAGATGTTGGCCGTCTGCGAGCCTCGCCTCAGCTCCTGGATGAGTTGCCCTGCGGACGTGTCGAAGATCCTGATCAGAGTCCCCTGTGGGAATGTGACAGGAATTAGTCAGGGGTCAGAGGTCGCGCGCGCCCCGGCCGTCGGCAACGCCACGCCCGACGAGCTCTCTCCGTACTTTCTCTGATGCTGTGGCTATTCTGGTTCCCTGCAGGTTGAGTGCGATGCAGCACAGCGCCCCCTCGTGGGCGGGGATGTCGACGGGGGGCTTCTCCGTGTTGGCCAGGTCCACTATCTGCACGTGGCCCGAATGCGTTCCTGGGAACGCCAGCAGAGAGTTGTTGCTGTTGGGACACAGCACACACAGACCTGGAACAGACGGAGGGGGGAGGTAAAGCAGTTCCATCTTTAAACCGGCTTCTCTTCGGATGATTAACAAGTCAGCTGATCCAGACCCGGAGCGTTTGTGGGAGTCGGACCGACCTTTGGGGTTGTAGCAGGTCTCGAACACGTGCAGCTGATGAGGGTTGTGTGTGAAGGTGAACACTTTGATCATCGAGTCTAGGACCACCACAATCCTGAAAGGGAAAACCACAACCAGCCAGTGAAACGGCAGAAGTGGAACGGTTGAGGTCTGGGCAAACCACGATCAAATGTTTCTGGAGAAAACCGAGCAGTCTCCCCTGCCCGGGGGTCCGTACCTGTCCCGCCGAAGCTTCACTGCTTTCACTTCTGTCGAGAACTCGATCTCAATCACCGTCTTCTTCTTCAGGTCGTCCCAGATCATCACTAGAACACCAAGACAGGGGAAGCTGCATGACTCAAACACACGTTTGATACTTGAAGAGCTTCGCGACGCAACGCGAAGCCGGATTAAAGACGGTGTCGGCGTGAGGTGTCCGTCCAAGCGCTGCGGCTCAACCGGGCTGAGCAGAGGACGGAAACACATTCCGAGGGAATCCTGGAGCTTTTTCGTAGTTTCCAACTGCGGGAGGCTTTCGGTCTTTGAAGAAAACCTTTGAGAGACCCAAGGTTATTTCAGACGACATTTCCATCTGAGTATCAGCAGCGAGAGGCTCCCCCCCCTCCCAACTCCATGGCGCCTCATTGCTACACCACACCTTTGTTTCTTCAAGGCTAGCTTCCCTTTTTGTTTGTTTGTTTGTTTGTTTGTGTTTTTTAGCTCCACAAATGAGCTAGAAACGATTTCATTTTGGGCTTTTATTTTACATGGATCTGCTAAATTGCTCACATATACACCACTGCTTTCGCGAAGCTAAGACTCAACCTCCTGACTGAAGGTGTTTTTTTACACAAGACAGACTCAAAATCTGCCAAAAAATTGTGTTCCATTTAGTTCTATGATTACGCTGTAGATTAAAAACCAACCACAAAGGTAACACTGAATTATTAAAACACAACTATTGGGAAAAATTAAATTAAAAAAAAAAAAAAAAAAAAAGGAATGGAATGCTGCCAAAAATAAGGAAAAT
>CM026084.1:10085000-10435000 GCA_014839685.1 Anableps anableps
AATGGTAGCCCCATATGTGAAGGCTAAAATTCATCGACACAACCTTCCCGGATTTGACTATTGACCTAAGGACCTTTGCTGGATGCCTGCCTCCTCCTGTCTCTTTCCTCTGTACAACATCAATAAATGAAATTTTGAAAAAGTCAGAAGTCCAGGGTTCTAGAAAACTTTCAACATTTTAATTTCCAGGTTTACTCCTGCTTATCCCATAAATCACTGTTAATTCTTCTGAAGGGTGCCCACACACATCCAAAGTTAATGCACTCCGAGTGATGATAATACTGCCCAATATGCATCTCTTGTAACCTTTATTCACTGTTCTGACTAACTTTTTTTTCTGACTAACTGTTAGATGTGCCACCAACTGCTAGTAAAACCCATCACCACACTTCTGATGCCACCACTTACGCCCACTGGCACTTGTTATAGATGCACCAACTCTTTGAAAATTGAAGTCAAAAAACCCCAACTATTCCCTCTGGATGCCTTACTTTTGAGAGTGAGTATTTTATTAAATTAAGATGATCAAGTTGCTGTATGTGCTGGCTATCGTGAATGCCAGCACGACACACTGACCACATAAGCCTTTAGCTAGTAATGACAGAGGTATAAAAACGGTTAAAATGCATTTTATTGACATAATAATTATTTTTTTTAACATGCCACAGTCTCACCACTCTCATTTACATAATTAGCAGCAGGCAGCTGTTTATATGTAAAACAACACTTAAATCCACTGAAAGGCTCTCTAAAGATGAAGCCTGCTCCAAGCTGTGAAACATAGTGCAGCCATTTAGCAGCTAATGAGGTGGATCTAATTGAAGTATCGGTGGAGACCAAATCAGTGCTCGAAGGGGGAAGGGGGTGGAACTGCACTTAGAATCCACAGGTGCTGGATATATATTTATTCATATATGACTATTTTGTATTAGTCTACAATACGAAAGCTCGGGTCATCTCATTTTAAGTCTAGGCAACAGCTTCTGAAAGTGTATGAAAAAAGTGAACCAGGAAAAAAAAATTGTGTCTGAATCTTCAGTAACCAATAAATGTTAAAGTCTGCTCTCCCTCGTCAGATTTAACAGCATATTGAAGGTGGTAAGCTTTTCTAAGTAAATTCCAGACTGCATTGAGTTGTAGTGCAATAGCTGTTGGTGTTTAAAGTTAACTGGATGGTAATCAAAAGGAGCAGAAGGGCAGCAGACGCATGCTGACACTGACCAGACAGTAGCAACAAAGTGAATGGGCAGAGAATCAAGCAGAAACACACTGTGGACGCCATATGCCACTGGGGTTTGCAACATGAGTTACATTCACTCATAGCAGAGGGAGTGATTGCAAGCGTCCTTGGTAACATACTTGTTTGGTGGCATATGGCCGACTGGTGGAGACACGTGTTATTGTCACCAATACACCAAAGGCCTCTACCCTCTGATTTCATCACACCATTTCAAATTTTCTAAGCTTCCCTAAGGTCATGTTGTTCTCTAAGGGTAGGCTGTGATTATCTGTAACAGCTACATTTCCAGAAAAACTGAAGCTCAGCAGGGAAGAGCTGATCTACCAAATGGTGCCACTGTCTTTGACAGAATCCAGGTGTCTGAATCCTCAGAGCAATGCTTAGATTGACAAGGTCTTATTTTCATTATTTCTCAGAATACCTAGATGAGAAAAATCCCAATTTCTGTGCGGTCACCACAAAAATAAATTCAGAATCATTTTCTGTAGTAATACAAAGGGTTCCTATTCAATCCTCAAGTCTGGATGGGTATGACATTTGCTTTTATTATTGGGATAGGTTTGGATAAGCATGGAAGGAGAATTTATTTAAGTTTAGAAAATTGTTTAGTTTTTCAGACTTCTTCAATTTTCTAAAGAAGAACAATCTAATCGTTATTCAATGCAGTTGATTTTACAGGGCTATATAAATAATTGTCTTTAGCTAAATGACAACTTGATTTTAATATTTTAGTCATCAGGTTTTTCCACTTTTGACACTCGAAGTGCTAAGAAACAACTCTGTTAATAGACCAACGCATTTCGGCTTGTGGCCTTCATCAGGATCATTCATCTGGCTGTAAGCCAAAATGCGTTGGTCTATTAGTAAAGTTGTTTCTTTGCACTTCAGGTGTTATTAGAATCTTCACATTGTCAGACTTCTGACTTTCTCCATGCACCTTGGGAGTCAGTAAAGTTGTGACAGAAATGTTTGTAACTAACAGGTTACTTCAATGAATTTAATGGATACTTCTACAATACCCACATTTCACTCTTCTGAAACCTAAAAGTTTCTTTTTCTGAACTGATGGTCTGGCACTTTTAGGGGACTGTGGTTCTAGAAAAAAGTCACTTTTAGATTCAGGAAAGTATTCTGAAAGTTGTGGAAAGTACTATGGTAGTTCTACAGTGATAATTAAATTTAACAAAAGACAATGTCAACATAAGGTGGTTAGAAATGTTTGGTGGTCAGAAACAATTTTATTTATCCAAACATCACGGCTAAAATTATCCATCCATTACACTCTGTCACAATCAGAGCAAGGGGGTAACAGGTCCAGGAGGAAGACAAATATCCCTCTCCCCAGTACAACTCTATAGCTCATCTGGGGGATCCCAAAAAGTTTCCAAGCATTGTAAAACCTTAACCCTAACTCTCCAGCATCCCAGTGGGATGTGCCAGGAAAAAATCCAAAGGAAAGCACCAAGGAAGCATCATGATCAGATGCCCAAACCACATTAACTTGCCCTTTTCATTTTGGAGGAAGATGTGACTTTTCTACGAACTCCTCCTCAGAGCTTCTCACCCCATCTCTGAGACAGAGCCAAGCCATCCTACAGAAAAAGTCCATTTCAGGAGCTTGTAACTGGGATCTTGTTATTTTGGTCACGAGCCATCTCTCATGTCCATAGGAAAGTTTTGGAACATATAGTAGACAGAGCTGCAAATCCAAAAAGTTATTATTTGACTCAGCCCACAACAGACTGGTGCAGAGACTGCACTGCAGGGATTTGGCACCTGTCGAGCAAGTCTGTCTATTTATGTTTTGCTCCATCCATTCTACTTGAGACAAAGACTGACCCCCAAATCAGAGTCAGGATTTTACTTTCTTTGGGTATAACAACAAGGCCTCAGATTTAGAGGAGCTGGAGCTCATTCAGTTTGCTTCACACTCAGCTACAAACTACTCCAAGGAACAGTGATTGTTGTCATCTGAAGGTTCTGATAAAACTACATTATCTGCAAAAAGCAAAAGTGCAACTCAGAGGTTCCCAAACCATTGACTATTCTCTTCCACAACTACTTCTTCAAATCTCATGTACACCATTAACAGGATTGGTGTCAAGGGCAGCCCTGACAGAGTTGACCCTGCACTGGAAACGGGCTTAACACTGTGCTGAGAATGTGGATGGGGATACAGGAAGCAAAGAGCCCTAAAAGCCACCCACACAGTTATTGTAAAGCCTGTTCTTGGGTCTTGGAAAGGAGGTTCTGACTGACTGCTGAGCCTTCGATTCAGTGAGAGTAATTAGCATGGAACCTCCTAAAAAAGTGTTAAAGGTGCAGTATGTAACCTTTATGAAAAATATGTTTTCTACATATTTGTGAAAATTATCATAATGTCATGATAGTATAAGACAGATAATCTGCGAAAAAAAAATCAAGCTCCTCTGCCTTCTCCCAGTGCTTCCAGTATTAACTGCAGAAATACATCACTCAGTCAGAAACAACCAATCACAGCCAGGAGGAGGATCTTAGCACTTACAGTCACACTCGTATACGCACTGCTCACACACTCCCCCTGCTCCCTGTTAGACTACAGCTAGTTCTCCACAGCATAGCCTGCCCCTAATGCTAAAGTGAGTTAGCATGGCCACAGATGATGGAAGATAAACAGTTTTCCTGGAAACGGTAAGTTGTTTCTCCACCATTAGCACATTCTCCTGGCCTTGATTGGTTGTTTTAGGTCGGGAGTGGTGCATTTCTTTAGACGGCCATAGTGGCTCAGGGAGGAGGTGGAGGAGCTTGATCTGTTCACAGATTATCTGTTTCATACCATACTGTCACAACATGGTGACAGTTTTAACAAATAACCAAAAAATACTTTTGTAAAACTTACATATTGCAGCTTTAAGCTTGGTCAAGAAAAAAAAATCTAAATATTTGATGAGCTTAATTTGTATAGGTTTCATGCAGTATAGATCATTTGCATAATAGGACAGAAGAAAATGCATAATTTTATAAATCATAACTCTCAATGAGAGCAAATCATATACATTTAGGAACTTGTTCAAACCTGTCATTAAACGTGCAATTTCTTTGTTTTTCCCTGAATACTAGGTCAATATCTTATTACCAGGTGGCCTTATCATTGAGTGTGCAAGTCCTTTCCTTGAACTTTCTAAAAATGTTGACAGGATGTGTTTTAATAATAGATAAAGCGAGGTCACAATAGTGAGACCAGGAGGAAGAGCCCCACATGTTTTAGGCTTCATACCTAGTCTGAGGTCATAAAAAAATAAAAACAACCAGATTTTTACATCTCTGAATGTATTGAAAAGATGAATGTGTATATGTGACTCCTCTGAGTTTAAGACAATTTAGAAGCTTTTTCATGAAGTTGAAAAATCAAGCTCTTGAAGTAAAAATGTTAAAAGCTAAGGTGACCTACTTTTCTGTTTTCTTCAACATTTAGAGCAGTTTATAAAAGTAGTTCAAACAAAACTTTGCACCAGCGATTAAACTATAAATTTCTCTATTGTGGATACAATCTTAAACATGAGTTTCATCAGTTTTTCAATATGGTACATGTGAACTTAATATATTCACCCACTAACCACAAATCAGTTATCAAAACTGAAAGAATACATCTTTTGCCAGTCACCTATTAAGATCAACTGCTCATATGCAGCTGTTTTTGAACTTGGGAAATTAAACTAAAATTGACAGCTAATCTTTACCCGGGGGTCTTGAGGTTAATTAAGCTGTGCTTGTTGCTGTGTGTCAAACCTCCACACACAACCAAAAACAGTACCACCAATTAACCTTTCTTGTTGGCCCTTCAGGCTTTGGAGCACATAGACACAGGTAGAACAAGTATGCCCCTGATAGAAAGGCTTCAAACAAGGTTTGAACCAAAAACCCTCCTGTTGTGAGGTAATACAAAGGTGCAAGGCAAAAATAAAGGAAAAAGAGGACATTTTTTATCCTTTTTTCCCCTTTACCCATTTGCTATAATACTACAATGGAAGAATAAAAAGCTGTGTAACAGTTACCTTGTGTGGATATGCATTGTGTACATTTATTGCGGTGGCATTATGGTGGGGTATTTTTCCCCCATCATTTAAAAATTTGTTTTGCTTTTGGTCACTAATTAGTTGTTAGCTTCAGCCTTCTAGAAAATGTAACCTGTATGTATATAAAGTAAATACACATTTTAGGGAAAGTAAGATAATGAGTGTTCATATCCACACCACAAAAGCCCACTATAAAATGTCTGAACTCTCTCAATAATGATATTATGCATGTTTAAACTAAGCTAGCATAAGATTATAGACTTCTGTGCAGTGTTTCTCAGATGCATGCCAATTGAACAAAATATTAAGAGCTCTTCCTGTAAGGTAGAAGGAAACTAATTCTGTGGGAGAGAAGATACTGTAATAGTTTATGAGTGCCTTCTACATCTCATCTTATTTTTGTTCTGGCCTTTTGCCATCAAAGAAATAAACTGTGTAAAAGCACACACAAATAGTCTTTATAGATCTTACAGGCTGGAGCCCACTAAAAAAAAAAAAAGAAGGAAAAAAAAAATCAATACCTTTTTGTTTCTTAAGAATATCTGAAACAGCCAGACTGGGCTGCTTGGGCAAGCCAATTCTCTTATCCATGTTTAGTCATAAGATCAGAAGAACAACCTAAAGAGGGTCTGATTATAATAGGGCATAATCAATACTTGGAGCCATTGTATATCTGGATCCTCAAATGACAAGCTAGAACAGAAAATAACCAGTAAGGGTAAACTGCTGTAATAATAAAAAGGCAATACATAATAGCTTTCCTGAATGAATGCAATTGATTGGATAAAACCAAAAGCATCATTTGGCTTGCTTCTTCTCTTTTAACATCACAGTGTGCAGAACAGCCAACTGCATCAAGAGGCATACAATAGGGGTCTTTGAACATGCAATACTTTGATCTGATCCCTGAGAGACCCATGGAATACCTACAGGAATAATATCAAATGAATGAGGAACCCATACTGTGAGGGAATTAATGAGAACTGAATAATCCATTTTCAACAATTTTTATCCAATGCCGCACTGGCGTTCCAGGATTCCGAGCCATGGGAGCATAGCGAGAATAATCAAAGGATCCGCAGGAAAAGGTAGCTAAACTTTCTAAAAGTAGGAGGATAAAAATGTAGGTGATGGGAATGCCAATCAGAGCTGTTCAAACTCTGATTAAGGAAGCTGCAGTTGGGTAAAATTAAAATTTTAGCCACAACCACATGGAAAATTGTGATGCAGAGAAAAGAAACCTGGTAAATTCATCTGAAATACCAGAGTTTGAAAAATGTAATGTGGCCATTTCAAAATGCATAATAAGGAGACAGTTAGAAACAATAGGCAGCATAGCTGAGCCCCCAGATGAGAATGATTACTGTCAAACAGCACAGCATAAAAAGTTGTTCAGAACTGATCTTAAAGGCCAAACAATGAATACTTCCTTTGAAAACAAAGCAAGACATATGATATAAAGTAACACTGCCCCTACTGCTAAATACGGAGGTGGTTCGCTAATAGTATTGGAATGTGTGAACGACAAAGGTACTAAGAATTTGGTCAAAACTGATGTAAGATAAAAGTTATCAGGAAATATTCCAGAAAACTTTGCAATCAACAGCCCTGAAACTGCACATGAGATGTACCTGGATGTTCCAACATGACAATCCAAAACACAAGGCCAAGTTGACCTGTCATTGGCTACTGAAGAAAAACTGAAGGTTCTGGAGTGACCATCTCAGTCCCCTGACTTCAATATCATTGAGAAACTTTGCGGATAACTCAAATGTGCAGTGAATTCACTTTAAACTGGAGGATATTGAGCATGAAAAATGGGAAGTTATGTGTTTGCATGGTAAAGGGCAATGCTCAAGATTATTTGAACTTCAGGACTAGGTCATTTAGGTAGTTTCTGTCATCATTATGATTTAAAAAGAGCAAACACAATTATTTGATAATAAATGGCTTCACCCAACCAATACCATAAGTGAAAGGAAATTATTCTATTGTTCACATTTCTTGAAGGATGGCCAAAGAATCAGAACTTCTGCCGGGGTATGTAAACTTGTAAGAACAACTGTATACTATGGAGGGAAAGGGCACCATGAACCCTCCTCTATAGTACTTAAAAATAAAAATAGAAACAATAGAAGTAAATAATGTTTGTGGTTTCAAGCAATGAAAATGCCTTCAACTGTTATTGGACCAAAAAAAAGTAAAATGTAAATAACAGAAGTTATGACAGTCCATGAAAAGCATATGTTACAATTCGGTTAGTCTTTCATTTCCAGTAAAGGTAAAGTCATGTTAGACCGGATCACATGGCCTGCTAATAATTGCTCAGTGTGTTGGTATCTTCAAGAGAGCATTGAAAGGCACAGCCAGAGTCAAACATTTCTGCATAACATTTTGCTCGACCCCAAAGTATTGTCAACTCTACCCATCCACTTGGCTCTGCTAAAGGTTCCTGTGAACATCTGCATTTGGGCTAGATTTTTGTGACTAATTTGACTGGATGTGCTCACAGGAACAATAATACTCTAAATCACAGTGGGGGGGGGCAAACACACACCAGCTGAGCTAAAAAGAATATGAATAAGAATGCATGCTTATCTACAAGAGCCAAGTGGGTGGTTGAGAGGTATATCAAGGCCTTAAAGCATCAAATGATGCTCTCACACCAGAATAGTTAGGGGCTCTCAACTCTATTGGGATAGGAATGAAGAAAAATTTCACAACTTTATTTGGTTTCTCTCATTTTCACACTACACTTTTAAGAGTCGACCAAAGCGACTGAAGAACTATGCAGTTAGAGCAGCTGCTCATTTGGGGTCCAATTACCAGAAGCTGCCCAGTGCAAACAGCCTCAACATGTTACCTTTATGTGAGATAAATCAAGCATTACAGAAAAAGACAGTGGAGCGGGAGAAAGATAGATTACGAGATAGTGCTGCTATTAAACAGACCTCACAGGAGTATTGAAGAGATTTGGGATCACAAATGTCTATAAATCCTTCATATAGTCCATTAAATCACTTTGGATTTCCACTCTAGACCAACAGAACAAGGGTTCCCTTGCAAGTAAACCAATAGCGATATTTCCAGGCAGACCAGAGAAAAATCATAAATCTGTATATATGCCAAATTAAGCCCAAAGTGGACAGTTCCTTCCATGTTCTTTTATAGTTTACTGGTTTCCTTCCATCCATCTGGTTATGGTGTCGAGTGAATGTATATTTCAAATAGTTCCACAACACTGAGATTTATATCAGATGATCATTTGTTAATCTCAAACCCTTCAAGAATCCATGCACAACATAAACAAGGTTGGGTAGTGTAAAAGTAAAACGCTGTGAGCTAGTTGAAAACATTAATGTTGTTGTTTCTGGCTCCTTGGATTCAGGGTGAACTGATACAGTTTTGTTTCATCCAAAACCCAGGGGTACATTTAACATGACTTACTACATTAAGTAATGTTTAATGTACTTTAATGTACTTAATGTAACTACATTAAGTAATGTTATTACATTATTACATTATTTACTACATTACTTACTACATTAAGTACCATAGCACTTCATTGCTGCAATTAAGGTATTTCTACAGTCTTTCAGATAACACTTAAAAAGCTGATTGTTCTGACAAGGTCATTCTGACGAGATACTGACTTCATATTTGATTACATGTGATCCAATTTTTTTCTTATGTAGTCAAAAAAAACAGACTCTAAAGGAATACAGTTAAGGCAACTGATTGCTTTACTCAAATCAAATCATTCTTCTCAATCAAGCGTCCTTAATCCCTCTTAAAAGGTCCCAGCTTTTAGTTTTCTTCTTATTACAGTCTATATTAGAATATTAAAAAGAATGTATCAAATATCCTAAGGACATTTTAGTATTTTCTATAAAAGGCTAAGGTTTGACTGTATTTTAAAGTTCATTTCAAGGTATAAACCTAAAGTTAAGCAGCCAGTTTAGTAAGGCTGCATATATTAGTCAACATAGATCTACTTATCAAACTGGAACACAGTCTACTTGTCAAACATTATACACATTAGAGGGTCTGGAGAGCTATATGAAGTCTCCTTACCATCAAAGCATTTCTGTCCATTATTCCTGGTTTATAATTAGCAATCAATAATGAGGAGATTTCATATTCAAGATAATTGTGCTCTCATGTAACAGGGAGAACTTACAGGGAAATAAATGTCAGAAGATGGTCTAAGCAGTGCCTAATGCTACAATTTATGTAAGACTAAGAGGTTCAGTCCTAAGTTAACTATTATGTGCACTAACCAAAACCAAGTGGTCAAAATCCTTGCTCAGTTCACTGGGTGAAGGTAAAATAAAACTTGTGTCCTGTGATTTTTATAGATTATTACTACTTCACAAATGTAATAAAAATCTGCTTGAAATTGTAAAACTTAGGGGTTTCTCCCAGTTGTTTTAACAGATGGTTGACTGGAATCACAAGTAAACATGTAACATCACCATACAATTAGAGTCAAACAAATAGGTAGTGTAGGTTTTTGAAACCTACACTACCAATTGGGCAATTGACCAAGGCAGCATCAAATACTGGGATATAATCAAATAAAATCAGATAAAACCTAATGTTTCTGACAGCAGTCCCTTGAACATTATGTTTATTGCTTTAATCCATGTACAAAACTGAAATTATTATTTTTAGACCCAAAGAGTCAGCATGGAGCTTTACTTATTACAGCTAGAAACTGGTGATCAGGGGTGATGGACTCAGACCTGAACCTTCAGAGACACATAAAGACAATTACAAAGTCGGCCTTCTATCACCTGCAGAACATTTCCAGGATTAAAGGACTATAATGTCCCAACTAGATCTAGAAAAACTCATCCATGCATTTATCTTTAGTCGCTTGGATTACTGCAATAGTGTTGTCACAGGTATACCTAAAAATAAATGGATGAATAAATTTAAAAAAAAAAAAAAAAAAAAAAAAAAAAAATCAGACAGCTGCAGCTCATCCATAACGCTATTGCTCACATTTCCATTACAACCAGGAAGACAGAGCACATCACCCCAGTTTTAAAGTCCTTACACTGATTCCCTGTATCTTAGAGAATAGACTTTAACATACTTCTGTTAGTTTATAAATCACTGAATGTCTTAGGACCAAAATATATTAAAGACATGTTGTCATTGCATAAATCTTCCAGACCACTCAGGTCTTCTGGTTCTAGTCTACTCTCCATCCCCAGAACCAAACATGGAGAAGCAGCATTCCGTTTTTATGTACCACAAGTGTGCAACAAACTCCCAGAAAACTGCAAAACAGCTGAAACACCGAGTTCCTTTAAATCAAGGCTAAAAACCCACCTATTTAGAGTTGCCTTTGATTAGTAGTAAATGGAACACAATATATTTGATGTGTATTTGCTTGATGATTTTGATGATGGCATTTGTCAAAATGTAATGTTTATTGCTCGTTTCATAATTGGTGACTGTATGATGTAAATCCCTTTGAACTGCCTTGTTGCTGAAATGTGCGATACAAATAAACTTGACTTGACTTACAGTCAATGGAGAGTTGACACCCCCATGGGTTAAGGAGGCCTCCCCAACTTAATGCTGAGAGCAGGGAGAATAGGTGAGGGTGCTGCACAATGAAGATGCAAGCTAGCGCACAAGAGAACTCTTACAAATGCAAGTATCTTCATCAAAAAGAAGAGGCAAGTCTACACAAGTGTTTATAAATATACATGACAAGCCAGAAATTCCTTTAAATGTTACATGTGCTCTGGGTGCCCATAGCTGTCGCAAACCCATTAAAAGCGGGATAATTCAGAATTCTGGGAAAATTGAAAAATAAAATATCAATATATCACTTAAACTACCATACCATATTTTTTGTTTAGTTTTTTTGTTAAAAATGCCAATACTGACTAAATTTTGAATTTTCAGTTAATCTGATAAAAATATTAATGAACCACAAAAATCCCTTCACACATAATAGTAAAGTGGCTTTGATTGTTTTTTTTATTCTATTGTTGTGACCTGCTGACTCAGATTTTGGCAAATTTAAGTGTTCGTTTTAAGAACTACCCTACACAAGCTTTTCTGTTCAAACTTTGTTCTAATTTGACAATTAAAAGGGGAAAAAATATCAGCCACACAGAAAGTGTGCCACTGATCAAGGTTGTAGTTTGAATCCAACATAAAATAAAGGGATTAAAATATAAACTCAGTTTATGCTTTAACATTTGTGTCATGCTTAGTGAGGTTGGAGGACCCCAACACAGAAACTGACAGTGGCAAATGAGAACTTTAACACTGAAATAGCCAGAAGGACTTAGAGAATGCAGGGCAGCACAAGGGAACCAGGGAGCCAGCAATAGTTTTCAGACATAATAAGAGGACCCAGTACTGAACAATGAAATCAGTGAGTTATATATACACACCGATGAAGGAGTGAAAAATAACATTGGATGCAGGTGAGAAAATCAGGTGATTGAGAACAGCTGTGGAAGGGAGCAAAACTGGCCTGCCGGATAAGGTGAATAACGAACACTTAGGGGCTGAACTAACTTAAATAAGAAATCAGGGGAAAATAACACTAGTGACATAAAAGAACATAATCTAATTGCACAGAGAACAGAACACGAGAAAAAAAAATCAAGGGACAAACAAAAAGTACGAACCTCTATGGCAAGACTATTTGAGCAATAATGGATACAGGGAACTGACAAGAACAAGGTAAGAATTGAATAAAACTAAGGAAATGATAAAAAACACAAAAGAACCCAAACCCAAGGACGATCACAATTTGTCCCTTAACTTTATCTGACTTGTTTTGCTCAAAATAAAGTGAATTAAAGAACATGCTCTTTGTGTAAGTAATATAATGAAAAGTTTGAAGGTTTTCAGTTATGAAGCACTTATGAACAAGAAAAATAAACCCAAACAAACAGATTTTTCAGAATTCGACAAGTCAGTTATACCCAGGAGGCAGTAAAGAGAAAATTGACCGATTTGTTTGCTGTACAAGGAATTCAGAAAAAAAATCTGAGAAAAACAAAAAAAAGAATCTGGAAAATCTTTTATGAGGCCCTGAGAAAACAAACCTTTAACATTCTGGTGTAGGTCACTGGCATGGGCAGACTGTGACCTCCACCAGGTAAAAGATCAGAATTTGCTGGTGAAAAAACAGAGACCCTGAATTCTCACAAATTGATCTTTGGCCTCTCAAGAGTAAATTATTTTTCACTTCAAAACAAAATAACAGAAGGCATAATATTTGATAGAGCTGCATGCAATGGAAAACTCATCATTTCTGTTCAGACTGACTTCTGAATCTTGCAAAAACAAACCTATCAATCAATCTATTCTCTATTCCAGAAAACAGCCAAAACACTGAGTTCCTTTAAATCAAGGCTAAAACCCCACCTGTTTAGAGTTGCTTTTGACCTATGATAACTTGAACATTGACCAACAAATTTGATGTGTATTGATGTTTTTAATGATGGCACTTGACAAAATGTAATGTTTGTTACTGGTTTCACAACTGGTGACTGTTTGATGCGTTTATGATCTTTTTATGTTTTCATGATGTAAAGCACTTTGAACTGCCTTGTTGCTGAAATGTGCTATACAAATAAACTTGACAGTAAGTGCGAATTGGCCCTATTTAAATAAACTTAACGGTCAAAATTGAACTAAGCTAATGTGTAAGGTTTATTCATGAAGTGTTTTGAAGTGACAACTGTTTGAACAAGAGAAACTTTACCTAGTCTGGGTGCAGTTATACTGTGAGCTATCAGATTTGATCACATATCTAATATTTTTGAGCAGATTGAACATCAAGGTGGCAGCAGATCTGGCTGTACAGAAGGCATGCTTTACTACTTGGTGAATGATACTTTTATTTCAACTTTATTTCAAATAGACTGCAGTGCTTGGATTTGAGTAAAAACAAGGTTCAGATTGGTTGTGGCTGTTTACATCCACTACAAATGTAGGCCGTCTGTATTGGGAGCTTGTTTTCTGACATGAACATTTGTGAGTACCCAGCTCTTCAGTCTCAGAACCATTCCAACTAAGAGAAGACACGACTGGATGATGCGACTTCATTTCAAACCTCACACAGTGCTTCACTGTATGACTAATCTTGACAGAATTGCTGTGAATTTCTTTTGGTTTCATTCACTACTTTGCATGCTGATCAGATGTGTGTCTATTGTGCCTCTCCAGTGAAAACCTCAGCAAGAAGTCACAGGCTTCAGTGTGTAATGTAATCATGTAATCATTACCTCTTTAATTGTTACTACGGTAATCTGTAGTAGTAATTTGTTTTTACTAATACACAAGCTCTTTTGTCACAGCTAAGTGGACACTTTAATTATTTGTTTCTACTGTTATGTTTAAGCATTTTAATGCTATTATAATTACACAAATGATGTTTCTTTTTCAAAATCTTATCTCAAAATTACAGTAGGAGCTCCATTGTTTTAGAGGCCACCGTGCAAGTCTCCTCCCTAAGAAAGCGGGACCAAGCTCTAGGTCTCAATGGCATCAGAGATATAAGCCTTGGCACTGATGAGAATCATGTTTAAATTCTATGCTCAACTGTGCTACATAACAGACATCTTAAGAAATCTAGTTTAGCTTGATTTCAATCCATGTACATCCATGTACAGCTTACAGAAAATACAGCTCCATCAAGTCTGATATGTGAAAATGACACCGTTACTAAAAAGGAAAATCTTGCAATTAGTTACAGTCCCAAATATCACTGAACGTGGAACAAGTACAGATGATGCACAAATGCGAACTTGCTTGGTCACAAATCATAAAACTTAGGAGTCCTGGACAACATTCAGAAAAGTTTTTAGGCTTCACATGCTAAAGTGCATATAATCATTTCAGATCTGAATTTTTGCCCATGAGCCATTTTCACCAGTTTTTTCATTACCTTAGATACAATTAAATGAACCTTTATACCACAGACAATGCCCTGAGATCTTCAAGATATGAAAGATTTAAAGACCTTTTGTTGTCATAATCAAAAGATGTTTGTTTAAATGGCTTTCATACATGTCAATGCATACAGTCATGTGTCATTTCAAGATGAGTCTGACGTTTGGGTTAGAAATACATAAAGCTCTGAAAGCAGTGAATGATTAGTTCATGGTTAGTCCCAACTTTAAATCGTGATTGTTGTATGCATGCCATACTTCTCTTTTGGTAAATGGATAGCATACCAGCTCCAAGCAGGAGATCTATAGATTGTTAAAACTTTGACTTTAAAGAATGCCGGACAAAAAATAAAATAAAAATAAAACATAAAAAATAAAAAATTAATAGCTGTGTAATGTGATGAAATGTACACAAAACATTTTTCTAGTTTGTGATCAGGCTGATGGCATGGTATTCTCTTCCAGAACCTGCCACGATTCAAAGCTGATGACTCATGACTCAGACAAATGCATCACCAAGTTTAGTTCAACTGGACTTAAAACAAGCATGATAAGTCAGTCAAGATTTGGTTGCCCAATTACTTTTGTGCTATTGCCACTTGAATTTCTTCAACAAGAAACATGTCTAAAGATTGCTTGTGAATCTGCAAGTTCCAGTCTGAGGAACCTTTTGGCTGAATCAACAGCTGGTGTGCAGAGATTACCCATTCTGCACGGGCAGCGACCCAAATGATGTAACATGAGCTAGATTCTGACTACACAAAGGGCTCCTCACACCTGAATGGCACAGGTTCTGGTGTGAAAAGCTGATGGACCCAAATGTATTCCTGTCCATATTTACCAGATACAACTGAAAATTAGGCTGTGAGCCTTTTCTTTAAATTCCAGAGATAGATCAGATACTTCAATTACATTAAACCTTTAACCATCTTAAATAAATGGAATTCTTAGATCCCATAATAAAAACAAAATCTCTAAAATGTAAGAATGTGGTTGTTATTTTTGTTAGTTTTGGTTTCTTAAATTAATCATAAGAAAATAAACCTAACAGTGATTATTAAAATCTTTGATTGCATTTAGTTAAACTCACTGTAAAAACAAACAAAAAAATTCCGTTTAGAAAATACAGCATATATATATATATATATAAACCCTCATTTCCCTCTTAATTATGCAATAATTTACTAATAAGGAAGAATTTGTCATTCAGTCTGACTTTGAAATTGCTATGAAACTAAAAATTCTTGATATAACAAAAATGTATCAGTGACATAAAATCTGTTGCAAGTAAACACTTTATATACTGTTTTGTAATGTCAATGCCATGAAAAATAATGCTGAATTGAGCATAAGGATTCTTACATAAACCTAACTAAGTAGTTCTGATTCAGACAGTTTACCAAACAGTTTTAAACCTAACCAAGACCACACCGGGCACTCAGACTCAGGCTTTTAATGCCACAAGTCTGACAGCACAAGGCTTATATTAGTTTGGTGACATTAATCCCTCTTGTTTCAGAAAGCTTTATTACAAATTAAATTTTTATGACTGTTACGCTAAACTACTTAGACTTTTTACAATTGGTGTGAAAATATGTGCACTATTAGAATTTCTAAACATGAAAAGTAAAAAGCCTTTTTACAGAAAAAAGGATATAGATAGAGCTTGAATGGTCTTTCATTGAAATGACAGTGATTTTTACTTTTTTGGGCTTGATTATTACTGTTTTTTTGGCTTAAGAAGGTTCTTGTCTTTTCAGAAAGCATGCAAGACAAGGGGGGCCCGGCAGTAGATGATGAGGGAAGCTGAAAACATGATTTGAGTGTCCCATCCTCTGTCCAGGACCTGTTTCAGAGCTACTGCAGGGACATGGTTCTTAACATTGTCAGAGACTGCATACACCCCCTATGAACTTCTTGAGCTGCTGCCATTGGACAAACAGTACAGCAACATCAAAAGCAGAACCAGCCTGCTTCACTGCCTTTTGCCTCAAGCTGTTAAACTGCTGAAGATCATGTATTTTACAGTATGTCACACATTTTATGTGTGTTATCTTATCAGTTTCATGATTTTCTCTGTTACAGATCCATGAGAAATACCTTTTGATTTGAAACCATATAGTATTGGAACAGCTTTCTATTTCATACCCCACACAGATGAGAGGCTCCTTTAATTTGTTATAGTTCTTCCCTTATGTAAAGAAGCTGCTTCTGACTTGAACTCTGCTACCTATGTTTATAAACCACCAGATCATAATCATCATGATCTTGGCTTTCATATTATTTAACTTTATAATTTAGATAAATAGTTAAAAATAGGCAGTAGGGAAGATAAAAGCATCTCTCAATTAAACAAAAGACATTTTGATGGAATGATGAAAACCAAAGACAAGCAGAAGGGGGCGGGCAACTCATGTTTTGTAATCTTCATTAAAAAAACTATGTTGCCTATGGATATATATTTAAAAATCCCCATCCACCTGACAAGCAGAAAAGGATATTTGAGAGCTCGGCGTGCGCAGACAGGAATTTACGCACGAGTTACCAGATTTGCGTCATTTATAAACACTGAATACAGCACCTATCGTATAATTCCACTTTGACTCTTGTTGAAACCACGTTGAAAATTGGCAAAGTTTAGAAGTAACCCATGCGGTCAGTGGGCTAACAATGAACAAACCGGGTAAAAAGTGCATGTATCCTGAAATGGCAGAGGGGTAAGAAGAGAACCAAAATGGGCTTCAACATGCCTACAGAAAACCTGTAACGCACAGCGCAATCCACAGTGCCACAACACCGCAGAGCGCGCTGCGCACTGGGCTCCAGTCTCAGAAGTTTCTGGGGTGCAAGGCTTCATTCGGACCAGAGGGGGTTGATGTATAAAAAATAAAGAATCAAGTCCGAACAAAACGTGTTCATTTGAACTCCTAATATGTTGAAGTCCCAGTGTGTCATACATGCGTCAAGAATTGCGCCCAGGAAACTGGAGAAAACAGTGTCTGTTTTTATTTTTAACAAAACAGTCACACGCTGAATGATTGATGCCGCAAGCAACACAAACGACTCTAACTGGAACACAACCTGAATGAGTCAAAGAGCGTCCCAAAACGCATTTTTAGTGGATTCATTTTGACCCTCTCCACCACCACGCTCAATACGCAACCCCACCCCCGTCATAAATCAGTCCCCAAAGTCCCGTACTCTCTTGCGTTAATCTCAGCCAAACATCTTATATGTCTGCCTGTACTGATTGCACCTGCCCAGAAAGACGCAAACGACGCCCATGACTCACCTGATATGCACACAATAACATTCGCGTGAAGAATGATCAATAGCTCCCAAATTATATCCATCATCTGTCCTCATTCCACGCGCATCACGCACACGATTGGGGGAAAAAAAATGGGGCAGAACGAATGGGAAGCGGAGCTTGAGGTTATCAGATGCAGAAGTTGTGTCCTGTCAGGCTGGATCCCGCTGCACACCTTCCGCCAGGTATCCTCCACACCAGACGCATAGCAGGTGATCAGATCCTCAGGACGGGAGATGATTTTCACAGATCAGGAATAAAACAATCAGGAACTCCAGAGAGAAAGATCCAAGAACAGATTCCTCCGAGTAGTTAGTTCATAGTAATATTCCAGTGCATCCATCCATCCGTCCGCTCATCCATCCAGCGCCGTCCTCTTTACATATCAGCGGACATCCCGTCCTCACAAGCGCTTCAGGAAAATCTTTAAGAGGGTTTTTTTCACCCCACACGAGGGTGTGGGATAGTAAAAATAAAAACAACAGATTTATTGTAATTACAGAGTAAGATGTGGGGTCCGTCTAACACCTGGAGACGAACCCACAACTCGGCAAAAACTCGCATCCAGGTGCAAGCTTCCGATCCAGACTTCTCCGTGTCACCGTAACGTGCCAGCGTCAAGTTGAACAGTGTGGTTACTAAACTTCCGGGGAGCAGTTTTCAAATTAAGAGTTTCGGGGGGGAGGGGGTATTTTGTTTGGGGGTTTTTTTGGTTTTTTTTTAATATCTAGGCCTGAAATTTAACATTTTTGAAAGAGGAAAAAAAGCTCTTTTTTTTTAGTTTTGGGAAAGTAAAAGCGGGAAGCCTCCCCAGAGGGGTTGTCTTTAAAATATAAATGGATAAAAAGTGATTAGCACCCTCTTAACTTACAACGCATTTACAACTTTCAGTCCGTTCTGTACCTTTTTTTTTTTTTTTTTTTTTTTTTTTTTTTTTTTTGTTAGTGGTTTGCATGTGCTTTTATTTTTAATCCACAGCCGCTCAGTTTCCGCTTACTCTGCATCAAAAGTTAGTAAAAGTGATGCAGCTTCGCCTTCCCACCGCGCCCTGTATCCGAGCATCTTGAGTAAGTAGAAGGCTCAGTGCAAGACACCATGCTGAGAGGAGACCAGGGAAACTGTAAATAAACCATCCGGAATGGTCAGGAGACTCCGAACTGCGCCAGTGGGTCATTCTAAAACCCGCAACTAAAACTAATTAAAGGGGAACGTAGATTATGGTTAAGAACTGCACTGAGGAGTAAGTTGTGTTTTCCATCGATTAACGATAAGATGATAAACGCTGTAGTACCAAGAGGGAGTCTGGCTGGTGCTCGAGCAAGGCTCGCGCGGATCAGAGTGCGCTTATGCCTCAGGGACAGAGGTGGATGGAACGCGCGCATTGCAGGGAGAAAGAAACGGAGAGGGGAGATAAAGTGTGTCATGTTTTGGTTTGAAAATTGTTTGTGTCGCAGTGACTAAGGTAGTGGCTTCTCAGAGATGCGGTTTATTTCAAAGCAGCGCAGGGGGGAAGTCAGTGAATCAAATGGGAACAGAAAAAAAGATCTTTGACAGAAAAAGACGAAGCAACAACTGGAAATTTTGCACTGTAAAAACCAAAGGGGTTGGATTTGACCATGACACTTCTAAGTTTTGTTCAGTTCTTAAAAAAACAAACAAACAAAAAAAAAACCTCAAAAGGATGTTACTTAAAATGGAAATAAAATGTGTACAAGAACATTTAAAGTCAATTCATTAGTGAAATTCAAACCACCCACTCGCATGTAAATCTTAAATTAAATATTGTTTTATTAAGTAAACTAAAGAACAGATTCTGTTAAGATTCCACAATTTATAAACAATAGAATTAGTGCATATGTTTAAAACTGCTCTAACAAAAATCCAGCTTTCTGGATTCTTATATCTAGCAGTAAATTGGCAAAGTATGGTGCTTTATCCCAATTTTCAGGTAAGGATTGCAAGAGAAAATGACATTTTTGTTCTTGCAACACTCCCCAGGACTTCCCGGGAGCTCTGTTCTTCACTTGTGAAATATATAGTATATCTAGAACAAACTTTTTTTCTTTCTACCTCGAACAAATAAATAAATAACTTTTAAAAATCTAATTTTGGAATATGCACCCCCAAAATGTCCCACGCTTGAGACTTTTGAAAAATTGTCACCTTTAAATAACCTTTTCAGCCAGCACATATAAATGGAGCACTTAATATACTGCTTAAGTAGTATATTGTTGTATTTTGTTCACCGATATCAGAGTCCGAGTTCCTAATTTGTATGCTTCAGATTTATTTTGTTCAGGACACAAGATAACCATCTTCAGTACATAGAGTGGGTGCCTATCTCTTTTTTTGTTTCTTCTACCTCTGTTTTCATTTTCAGTATATTACATTGTTTTAATGTATTCTTGTATTGTTTTTTCCTTTTACTGTAAAGTGTTCTTTGGTGTCTTGAAATAACATGCATTAGGCCCGAGCAGCAAAAACGCTGTGAAGGCCTATTGTAATCATAGTGTTTTTTATTATGCTTCTGTCAAACGAATTGGCTTTTTGAAGACCTCAACATATGTGAAAACTCACCAAACTTGGCAGACGCTTGAGGCCTTTGTGACAATTTTGTATTTCATGGGCATTGCAAAAATTGCAACAGAAACAGCTTAGTAGCACCCCTCGGCAACTTTCAAAATACCCTCCACATTTACCTTACTTTATTGTAGGGGCATTAAAATTTGGTATACTTGTACAACTTCCCAAGACCTACAAAAAACACTCTGACATCCATGCACTACACTAAATAGGAAGTCAGCCATCTTGGATTGAAATTCCGATTTTGACCCCATTTTAGCCGTTTATAGCCTCTGCAGCCCAATATATTATGGGTGTGGCCTAATTCTTCTACAACGCCCCCTAGGAATCTTAAATAAATAAATAAATCAGCTCCAAGGCATACTTTCACCAACAAATATGTCATTTGGTAAACATGTAACTTGTCAGGACCTATGAAAAAAAATCTCTTGGAGCCATGGTCCAAACCCAACAGGAAGTCACCTATTTTGGATCAAAGCCAACATTTTGTCATTTTTACACATGTATCTAAGTGAACTCCTCCTCCAGTTTTTCACATACAGACTTCAGAATAACTCAGCGCAGTCTTGAGGTGTTGAAGATCAAAAGTTATCAAAAGTTTTTTTCTGCATCAAAGCATGTGGACATGACCAAGCGTCAAAGTCTGACCATTTACCATAAAAGATCAAGGTGGAATAACTTCCACATACAAGCTCCCAGCTGCATCATACTTGTGTGTCATGGAAGACCAGCACTCATCACATTCACATGGTCAATTTGTGACATCACATTAGCCCCGCCCCTTTTCTGCAGCAAGTAACATGTTTTGCTGCTGGATGTCTTCCTTTTTCTCTTTCATTCATACAGATTTAAACCCATGTCTGATGACAGAACAACATGATGCTGAATCCTTCTCTCAACACTAGCTAGTGGCTGGAGTATGTGGGTGTGGCAGAATGGTGAATTTCAATCCCTCACGTTCGGATACAGTTGGCTCTAAATAACATGCATCATCCAATTTGCATCAAACTTGATATGAATGGCCTTTGTTAACCTCTAAAAAAGGCCAGTAAGATCATATTGGAATTTAACTCCACTCCGCACTCCAGTGCGCCCCATTGTTTATTCCAACAGGAACATCTCCTTGGTACATCATCCGATCAGCACCAGCTTTTTTGTGCATTATCAGGGAGCACTGCTTGAGACATTGGTGTGATACATTAATTACATCACTAAAGCCCCATCCACTCAGAGAAGACACAGAAGATTAATGGGTGGCTCCTCTTGCTTCTCCCTGTGTATAATATAAGATTAAAACCATATCCACTAACTCTTTATAACCCCACATGACATGTTAAATAGCCTACAGGAAATCCTCGCCTATCCTTTGCCACAGAACAGGAAGTGACAATAACTCCTGTCTGGAAGATCGGATTTCAGCCAATGTTTTAAGACTTGTACTGAACTGTTCTGAAAAGTCATGTAGAAGACTCACCAAATTCACCGCCTAGTGGATGGGTGCGGGAATGATGCAAGAGCGTCGATGATGGCGACGGAGTGGCTTTGCCTGAGCTCCCGCGGTTTCCATGATGTAGCGCTGAGCTGCGGGGGCCATTCGAGGGTGCTTGCAGCTTTTTATTATTATTATTATTATTATTATTATTATTATTATTATTATTATTATTATTATTATTATTATTATCTCTAGCAATAAAATGATCAGAGGCAGGGTACACACTGGACACATCCGGTTCCTCTGTTGTGACACAGGATTTATTCCTAAGGGTGACTTAGAGTTTGCTGTTAGACTAACGTGTACATTTTTGGAAAAAAAACAACAGGCGAGAACACACGAAGTCCATGCTGAAAGACCTCAGCTGTAGTTCTAGCCAAGGAGATTCTTGTTCCATAGCAAATTTTACACTGTATAACACCGTCATATTACAGTACCAAAGAATGCAACAAAACTCATTAAGTGTATTTGTAAGGAATGTGTTCACTTATATGAAAATATGATTAAAACAAAAATAAAAGGAATGTATGGGGCATTGCATGGTGTAGTGGTAGAGTAGATGCCCTATATACAGAGTACATACAACACAGTCCTCAATGCAGCCATCCTGACCATGAGACCTTTGTCACATGTCTTTTCCCCTTCTCTCTATGCCCATTTCTTGTCTGGTAACTGTCAATAAAGGCCATTAGTTCAAAAAAAAAAAATAAATAATAAATAAAAATCTAAAAAACTAAGTGAAAGTTACAAGCAGAAAAAAAAAAAATTAATATGATTATTTCGTTTTAAAATTGCAACTAAATGAAACATTTGCACAGAGAAACAGACTGAATGCAAACTATTGTTGATGTTTGTCATTATTGTGATCAGATAGCTGCTTCTTAGCTGGCACTGTTGAAGTCCTGTCCTTTGAGAACAGGAAACTGTTGAATAAAGGATTTGGTCACACTACAGATTAGGGCTTAAAATCATCCCAATAACCTGGAGAGCAGTATATTTGTATATTTGAATTGTCCTTCGCCAATGTTTTATCTCTGTCTTTTCTTTCTAAAGTGTTCATGCCAAAGGGATCAAACTGTTTTGTGAAGTGCAAAAGTCCCTCTTGCAGCATTAACATCCCTAACACATCATGCTACCTCACCCATACTTTACAGTTGGGATGGGTTTCTCAGGTTTGCAAGAATCTCAATTTTTCCTGCAACTACAATGGTGGTAATTATGGTCAAATACCCAAGTTTTATCGGAAGACAGGACATGTCCAAAAATTAAGGTATTTGTTCAAGCACAAGTTTGCAAGCTGTAATCTGGCTTTTTATGTTTCTTTTAAAGTAATGGCTTCTGAGTGACCTTTTAGCCCATGTCAGTACAGAACTTGTTGTATTGTAGATGATGACACTTTTAGCATCATTCGCTAGCATTTCCAAGAGTTGTTTTACTTTTGTCCTGAAGTTGATACACACAGTTTGCACCAAAATTAATGAATTTCTGGGAAACAGAACCCCTCTCCTTCTTGACTGGCGCTATGCCTGGAAATTCTTATCCTGATTATACACTGAACAAAAATATAAATGAAACACTTGTTTTTGCTCCCGTTTTTCATGAGCTGAACTCAAAGAAAGATCTAAAATATTTTCTATACACAAAATAACCATTTCTCTCAAATATTGTTCACAAATCTGTCCAAATCTGAGTGACCTTTTGTTGTAGCTAGCCTAAGGCACACCTGTGCAATAATCATGCTATGTAATTAGCATTTTGATATGCCACACCTGCCAGGTGGGATGGATTATGTCTGCAGAGACAGAGAAGTGCTCACTATCACAGATTTGGACAGATTTGTAAACATATTTGGGGAATGGTTATTTTGTGTATATAGAAAATGTTTTAGATCTTTGAGTTCAGCTCATGAAAAATGGGAGCAAAAACAAAAGTGTTGCATTTGTATTTTTATTCAGTGTACTTATGTGTTAGTAATTGAACACATACAGCCACAGGTGTGTTTCCATCTAACTTTATCTTTTAATCTCTTAATTTAAGAAACTGTTGCTTGTAGGATGCAGCAGTTCAAAATTGTTAAAAAGAGAAGTTTTCTACACAATCACCCAGCTCACAGTCCCTACAGAAAATTAAAAAAAAAAAAAAAAGTCACTAATCTCATAAGGCCTGGATTACACCAACAGGCAGACTGATGTCCCAAGAAACATGAATTTAGGATTCTATTCGCATCACCCAGAACAGGTTCAGTTTACAAAAAACATCCCAGGTGAGGAGGCATGGGTGTTTGAACAGAGGAGGAAGTTGAGAAACTTACTCCATTTTTAAGAATGAGGGAACAGTCTTATGTTTCTGCTCTCTCATTCTTGGGTCAAAAAAGGATTTCCTTCTCTCTCCTTCACTATGCATGACAAAATGTCATGAAAATATATATCTATATAAACAATACAGATATATATCATATAAGCCAGTATACATATATTTATGGCTCATATAGAAAATGTTATTTGGAATTTTTTCCTTTTAATTTGCTCCTCTGTTTTAGGTATAAGCAGGAATCAATAAAAAACAAGCATATAAAATAGGAAGAGGGCCCAAGATCGAGCCTTGAGGTACCTCACAAGTTAAAGGATACTACCCAAACTGGACTGAAAAACTCAAGACACGAGTTAAGACATAAGAAGAATGCTGTAATAGAATGAGAAGGATATGCTTTTTTCTGTGCTGACTCCTTTTTTCCAGTTTTCTTTTTAAATTATTGGAATTCTTTAAACATCTCAGTTACAAAGCATATTTGTAGGCCCCATTGGTGTTCATCTCTAAAATGAACATTACCAATGCAGGTGTAAGCAACGTACTAAGCTGTTGTGTGTGTTCATAAAAAAAAAAAAAAAAAAAAAAAAAAAAAAATCTTTCTCTCAGAGGTAATATACATAATATGTTACAACAATGTAGCACACAGAATTATATGGAGGTTAATGTCAGGCTTTTTCTAATGTGTCTGCATAGAGATGGGTCTATGATGATGAAAGCAGATTCAAAAGCTTTTGTGAATCTTTATTCAGCAGAATCCAGCTCACTCAGATACCTGACAACACAAAAAAATCCTCAGCCCTTTTCCATTTCTTACATCTAATATTTCCTCTTTTTTAGTCTACATGTCTAAATGTGATACAATGCAGTTTGTTTTTTTTTTGTTTTTTTTTTTTAAAACTGTTAGCTTTCATCACACATACCGTTTTAACCATTATCAAAGTAACTATACAAGAGCATTGATCCAGGTATTGATCATTCATCCAAGAACCTATGCATCAACAACATTTGAAAGCAAGTGCCACCACTTTTATTGAATCCAGCGTTGGCATGGGATCAAAGTAAGGGTTTATTAATGTCCAACGTAAAGGTGTAAATGGTGTAGTCCTGAACCAATTATAACAATAAGTGAACATTTAGCTAATTTGTTACATTACTGATCAAATTCAGACCCCCAGAGAGCTTAAGGGACGGTCCACTAGATTATTCTGATATTAATCTAACTAAAGAAAAGTGGGAGCTAGAAAAGCAATTCAATTTCCTACAACACTCAGATCTTTCAGATTCATAGCAGCAGAACAACAAGGAGTCCCACCTGAAACATGAGACTCATTCCTCTTTCCGGAACACAGATGGACAGCCAGTCCAGCAGACACTTCCTCTCTGTTGCACGGTCGGGCGGGTGGGGAATTTCAGCACACAGTTCTTTGAATTGGCCTCGTTGACTCAGGAATAGTACGCTGTCATTCTCTCTCAGCACATGTGTTAGGTAGTTTGAGTTTTCTCAGTCATAATGTAGCAGGTTTCAGTGTGACCAAACTGGCAGGTTCTCAACAGTAAAAAGGATGCAGACAAATTCTCTTCAGATTTTAAAACAAACAGGGGACCATATGATGCTCACAAGAAGCATTTCAAAAGCATTTTAACAAAGAATATCTAAAATCTCCAAGGGACTCTCTTTCTAAAAATAAAACCACTAAAATGGGTTTTATGGATTTTATAACATGAAGATGGTCTAAAAGACCAATAAAATTTCTGATGCGTTTCAGCAAAAGCCTTCCTTGGGGAGTCAAACATATCCCAATCAATCATCAGCCATTTTAAAGAGATAACCCATTAGCATGTCAATCTGTTGTTAGGCTGCCTTCAAGTTGTCCTCAGAACTGGAAAATTCTGACTTCCCAGCTATAAAACTCAACTGGAACGCCCTCCAAAGTGGGATTTCCTACTGGGAAACTGGGAGCTACTCCGACTACTACTTCTTAACAGATTTTACACACTTGTTGAAAATGTTTTTCTTAAAGCTGCCTTGGCTGAAAACTCCTAGCATGGAGAATAGTGTTCTTCTCTTTGCTGGTGTTTTAAATAAGGTTATGTGTAAGTTTCCATCATTGTCTTAAAAGATAGTAAGGTCTATAAAGTAATTTTTCTCTGTGCTAAAACCAAGGGTAAACATCATGAAATTATATTGTTCAAAAAAATTACCTGACCCCACTAATCAGAAATCACCAATACATCCTCCCCACCAGACAACCAGTTTTTTCATTGTTAAACAAACAAAAAAAAATTGTCCCACTTGCTTGCATACAAGGGACTATCATAAGCTCCCACTGCACATCCTTTTATCTGTTTAAACACCTTGTCTTGAAAAAGGAAACATAGATTACTTAAAGACCCTTCTGTTAGTGTTAAAGAAAATCATTTAGATTCATACCAGTCAAAATGTAAATAATGTCTAAGTGCAGTTAAATCTTGTTCTGTTCTATTTTATCCTCCAGTAACTCAACATCCAGCGTGGCTAAAACTGTCTCTGTTAACATTGTCAACAATTAACCATGTTCACAATTTTAGAGGGTAATTACAATCAAATTACTGTTTAACAGTGCCTAAGATACTCAATATTTACCAACGGCTTATGTAGTAAAGTCCCACATATTACCAGCTGAGTGCTGCTATTGAATTTAAGCAGACAAGGAAAAGCTTTAAGATTTTAAACAGTTATTACCATGTAACTCTTCCTGTACAGGTTTCATTTAACCTGTTCATAAACTAGCAGCAATAAAGTACAATGTCATTACCAAGTAAAATTTTGGGGCATACAGTTTTTGTTATCTGACTTAATTAGACTGAAAATAAAAGAACTTGCTTTTGACCCTAACCACCAAATCAATGGGTACCATAGATTTTTTTTCACATACTTCGGATTTGTGGCTTCTTAAATAAACTATGCTTTGAATTGTGTAGCCTGAATGACTGAAGTTTCCGTTTTACACCTTTCTTCATCAGAGTAATCATGCATGAGTTACATGGTAATAACTGTTTAAAATCTACCAAACAAGCCTGGCTTTCTTTTACAGTACAGTTTCTCTATACTAATTTGGTAAATGTTGTGTTTTACTTTGTAATAATGAAGTATTTTACTGCAGTTACTTTATGAATAGGTTAAATACAAATGTAGGATCCTGTGTGAGTTACATGATAATAACTGTTTAAAATCTACCAAAGAAGACAGGCTTTCTTTTCCAATACCGTTTCCCTTTACTAACTGGGTAATATGTCATGTTTTACTTGGTAATGACACCGTACTTTATTGCTGCTAGTTTATGAACAGATTAAACAAAACCTGTACAGGAAGAGTTACATGGTAATAACTGTTTAAAATCTCAGAAGTTAAAGCTTTTCCTTGTCTGCTTAAATTTAATACCAGCACTCACCTGGTAAAATGTGGGAATTTACATTGTAAGCCGCTGGTAAATATTGGGTCATTTAGGCACTGTTAAATAGTAATTTGATGGTAATTACCCTCTAAAATTAGTTTTTATTACAAAGTAAGACACTGTAACTTACTGTGTAGTTACTTGGTAATTACACTGTAATTAGGGGACTGTAAAACGAACTGTTACCAATGTATCTTACAAGGGTTGTAAAATTATGCAATATATGTTTTTTATTGTATAAAATTCCAAATGTGTTGTTCAAAATTTAACCACTTTCTTTTGATTTATTTAAAATTTCCTTGAATTCACTTGTCAGTGACTTCGTTTGGTTTTTTCGAGAGGTTTGTAAAATTCTACATCATTTAATTGTCTATAGACTTCCTTTATATTAGTATCTCTGCCCCAGGCCATAAGTTGAACAATGGCCTGTAGATCATTCTGAACTCTGCCTTTGCCAAGGTGAAGCTTACACTGACTTTGTTTATTGAACTTACATCCAGACTCTATTTAAACATGAGTCAACCTTATACCTATACTTCTTCTGATTCAGACCTATTGTATATATTTTGTCAAAGTTTAAACCAAATAAAATTGCCTGATCCAAAAATGGTCTAAGATAGAAATGAAAATTTGTGGGGACCACAAAAAAAAATATGTAAAACATGCAAAAACATGAAACTTTAAACACTGCTTCATTTAATTTAGCAAGAATGAATTTCACTCTTTTTCCTGTTGTGATACTGCATTAATTCTAGGATTATGTAGTAGAAACACAGTATTTTTGTTCATTTAAAAGAAAATAGCGAAAAAATAGTGGAGGGTATCATTATGAAATATGGCTGTGCATTTGTAAGTGTTTTTAATTATGTAGCTCAACAAGTAAAGCTGCTGTATCAGTGACTGGAAGTTCCAGGGTTTTCACCCAGCTTGTTTTATTATTTTCTTATACTTAATAAACAGATCTCATGATGTCAAATAAGTGTATAAAACAATAAAAATATCACTTTAGACAGCTATATGCAATTTTCAATTTTTATCCTTATGTCTATGGACTGTTTAGATATTGTTAGATGTCTATATAGCAACAACAACAAAAAGCTCACTGGGTAACCTTCCAGTTATGCCTAGTTGTGAAGCAGCATTGATAGCAACAACTAAACTGTACCACCCTAATATTTATTTTAAAACTGGCCAAAGGCCTAATTCTTTATTGAGTTATGGTATATCAAAGTTCCACTACAGCCTCTAAATTCTCGACAGTGCAAAATATTAGTTTCAAATACAGCACAGGGAACAAGAGTGAGTCAACAACATATCACGTTTCCACAACTGGGTACTTGCAAGGTCTAAACACTGTGTTAACACTTGGTCTGTAAACTGGATGAACCTATTTGTTATCTGAAAAGAAAAAAAAACCAAACAAAAAAACGGTATTTTATTTTGAATAAAATTTTAGTGGATGGTGTAACTGTATGATGGTCGTTGAACCCAACTGTGTGGCACTGTGCTCTGCCAAAGCAATAAAAAAAATGCCTACAATACAATGGAAAACCAGAAAACTTTAGTAGATTCAATTTGATCCACTGGTGATCTAAAGGTTAGGTAGAATGATAAAATGGCCTTACAGACACAAGAATACCCCAGGGGAGGGTATTTTTTGTCTGACAGGAGCAAGGCTTACACAACAAGCACCTAGCTGAAAAAAGTGACACAAGACAGGCAGTCAAAATGCAGCAAAAAGTCATCCCAGCAGAAACATAATTTACAGAAAATCAAACCTTTTTTACTGTGGCTCACACTCCTGGAAACCTCAGAATTCTCCCTCAAAGTGTTGCCATGTCTCAGAGGTATAAAAAACTTAATACTGTGATTTTCCTCCATTTATCCCACTCAGCTTATTGCCCATGTGATGCTCTAAGTCAGAGAGACTGGGCAGGAGGTAGAGAATCATGGGCGATCAATATCATACACAGCTTGATTTTTTTCGAAGTGTTTCTTTTCCCTGTCCCTTTAGACCACAATGCTTTTACCCATCAAGTATCCATCCGGTGTCTTTCTTGCAATATGTGACTTCTCAGAATAAGGCTGCTTCTTTTAAGAAGAGCATTTTAAAAGTGGTTTTCTCCTGGAAGGATGGAATCAAGCATTGTTCAGCCAGCATTTGGTTAAAAAAAAAAACTAAAATTGCAGACTCACCTTTATTCAGTTCACTTTTCAAATTACATTCCTCCTTTGACTCAGTCTCACTCTGTCAATGGAGTTTTCATGGTGTGTATTCAGAAATAGTCCATCATGACCCTCTTCTTTTAGAGGGTTAAAAAATAAAAGAATTTGTAAAAGAAGTGAATGCATTTTTTTTTTCTGAATCTTGACTGGTAGGTAGTTGATATTGCTGCATATGTCAATTCTCCAAAAAATTTAATAAAAAAAAAAAAACCCCAAACAAAACAAAAAACATGACATCATGTTTTTGTAGGGGATTATTTTGGCAGGCCAGAACTCCCTCCTCAGTAAACAGGTTGGGTACGGTAATGATATATGGCTCTGCCTAGTTGACTTCACTCTGGTTGGCTACAACCATATTTGAGAAACTCTTCAGTAAAATGCACTGAACATCATCTTAAATCGGGGTTATAATTGTGTGGTACTTCTCCATAAATTAACTTTAGCCACTCTTCTCTGATTCCCTCATCCTTTGGGATTAAGTGGAAACTTTCATCTGTTTTTGAGCTCCCTTGGACATAACAGCTCCCCTTTTTAGTAGCCATCTTCTTCAAGTAGAGTAGCCAGACATGCTAGCGTGACTTAGCCCTTAAATTAGCTGGTGTATCAGCTGGGGGAAGAGGGAAGGGGAGGGAGAGCGCTGTTTGCTTTATAGTGTGCTCTAATTTAAGAATATGAATTAAGTAGAAAGATAACCTACGTAGAAAGATAAACTATTCTCTGATCTGTCCATTTTTGAGCAAAGAAACAAAGCTGACCGTCTATGAGCAGAGCTTTTGATAGCAACTCTTGACATTCACATGGCCTCATCAGTGCACAAAAGATCACATTATACCCCAAAAACCACAGAAAGATTAAATTTGTTGTCATGACCCCTTTAAAGTAGATTAAAAGTACTGAGTATTTTATTTATCAACACACTAAGTCACTAACAGCAAACTGAAAATCATATTTCTCTAAAAGCACTGCTACATGTCACATATACATATTACTAAATCATTGTCACAATTCAGATAATCAGATTTAGCAGTTGTTGTTTTTTTGTTTGTTTGTTTGTTTGTTTGTTTGTTTTTTTTGTTTTTTTTTTTTTTTACAAGATTCCTGTTAATTAGTAAGTACAGAGTGGATATTGTAGCTTGTAATGAAAAATGAAGAAGGAGGTAGAAAAATAAAGGAACTTCCACTTTAATTGCATGGTGACATTGTAACAAAAAAGTATCTAAATCTAGATACTAAAATGAATCATCAAATCCATCCAGATATCTTTTCATACCAACCTGCCCTGTTCAGGGTCACTGGTGCTTTTCTCCAGTAGTCTGCAGGGTATGCCACAGAGAGGTTGCAAGTTAAATCAAGCTTTCATCCACAGAGCTACTATAACAGGCAGTCTGGAGTCATCCTCCAGATTCCTACATGCTTTTTGTAAAAGTTCTTGATTTTTCAAGACTTAACTTTTCAGAGTTTCTCATTTTCTCATATTTGTACATATCAAAATACAAAACACAAAAATTCATTATTTATGGCAAACATTTCTCATAAAAATCTGTAATAAAAAACTGATTCAACTAAAGAAATAGGAAGAACCCAAAAAAGGAAGGAAGATATGCAAGGAAGGACTGTAATGTAGGATATAACAATCATATGTTGGAAGGGAAGGCACAATTAAGGAAGATAGGTCAGAAGGAAGAAAGACAGACAGAAAGAAAGAAAGAAAGAAAGAAAGAAAGAAAGAAAGAAGGGGTGGAGGTAGGTGGAGGAAGTAATTACTTAAGAAAGGATACAAGGAAAGAAAGAAAGCAGAAAACCAGAAAGGTAAAGAGGAAAGAGTTAAGATAGGAAGAAAGGAAGGTTAAATGCACAGAAGAAAGGGAGGTAATATGAAATGAAGGAATAAATGAAGGAATGGCAAAAGGAAAGAAGGGAGGTAGGACAAAGGGAAGGAAAAACAGATATTAGGAAGAACCTGAAGGAAACAGTGAAGAAAGAACACAATGAGGCAAGACAAATAGGAGATAAGCAAGAGAAAATGGGAAAGTAAAGACACAAGAAATAATTGGCGTTAGAACACCAGCAGGAAAGGAAGGACAGTGGGAAGAAATGATGGTAGAAATGATGGTAGGAGATAATAAAGAAAGGAAGGACATGGTAGAAAGAACATATCTTATAGACAAGGGGATAGGGAAGAAAGTCTGGAAATATTATTTATCTTCCAATAATAACCCAGACCTGGGGAATATGGAACTCCATATTGTTCCAGGCTTTTCCAGACTGTGAAAGTAACTCCCCCAGCTGTCAAGTCACGTCACCTGTTTTCATCATTTCGGGTCATATACATTGACAGGATGACACTTCCAATGCATATTTATCCTTACCGTGGAAACATATGGCATAAAGCCCAAATAGGGGTACTATTTACTGAAATATTCAGGAGAATACAATGAAACTAGCTCTCTTCTTAAGTGCAATTAACTTGTCAGCTGACACCGCACAAAGCAGAAAGAGATGTAATTATGTTTTTTTCCTTACACAGGCCAGGTCAGAAAATGTCATTTTTGCAACAGAACAAAATCAACAAATGCTAAGGGAACTCTAAAGGGTCAGATGCAAATTAGAGAGCAGCCTTCACTTTGTCTGTGAGGCAGGGAAGACAAATAAAGATACATCTGCAGACAGAACAAGACACAGTGACAGAGGAACGCTGGGAATAAGACATTACAGTTCACTTCTTTTCCTGGCATACTCTCCCTGCCCAGAATCCTACACGCAATTAAAAGTTTGAAGAGTTTCCTAATTCCTTCTCTCGACTTCATTCCAGATACTAGGGGGCAGACAGATGTTAGGATCCACTCCAGTATGATCAAGAGTGTATCCTCGCTTGTAATGATGCAATTAAAATTATGATCTCTTTAAACTCCTGGAAACATGTGGCCGTGCCTTCCAGGCTGTACAGCTAAACAATATTACAAAGTTTAGAGGAATTAGAAAGATGGAGACCAAGTATATGAGAGTGTAGGCAGGTACTTGCATCACAAAAGTTATTGGTGGTGTTGAGATGGACATTGCCTTTTATAAGCATCTTAAACAGTAAGGTCCTCAAATATTAATTTAGTTGAAAATATCTTCATAGTCACATAGCCAATGATTAGCAAAGTGGTCACAGAGCACCCTCTGGTAAACAGTGAAGCACAATTTGAGGCCCAAGAAGAAGAGTCTGATTTTGACATCATTTTAAGCACATCCAGCCCAATGATTAGTATGTCAGTTAATTTAATTATCATGAGCTGGCACTCCTAAAACTGGCACCAGGGGGCATAAGTAATTATATCATTAGTGGAATGACAGTTGTATAGGCAGTTACCAGACATCATTGAAAAACAAATGATTCTTGGCAAAACATACAAACTAGCAGTCGTTTACAAGAAGAAAATTAAACAAGAACTGTTTAAATACCATAATTATGTTGAATTCTCTGCATTTAAGAAAAAGTGACAGTTTTGAATTACTATTGCAGTTATAAAAAATCACGCCCCTTCATGACACACATTTATAGTACTTAGTAGACAACTACTTTGCTGCTCCAACCTGCTGCAAACATACAGTGGCATACAGAAGCTTGGCTTGACCTAAACCCAACTGAGAATCTGTGGCAAGATTTAAAAACTGCTGTTCATAAATGCTCTCCATCTAATCTGACTGATCTTGAGCTGTTTTGCAAAGAAGATTGGGCAAATATTCCAGTCACTAGATGTGCAAAGCAGGTACAGACATACCCTAAAAGACTTTCAGCTGTAACTGCAGCAAAAAGTGGTTCCACAAAGTATTGACTCAGGGGGGATGAACAATTTTGCACACTGCACTTTTCAATTTTTTATTTGGTGTAGACCAAGGTAACAAAGTGCAGACCTAAGTATTTCAGAACCCTCACACATCCTTTTGAAGGAAACTGTATCAGTAAAAAACAGTAAGAAGTAAATTTTAAGAATTTTTTCTTGTTTTTTAATAAAATGAATGCCTCTATTTAGAGTCAGCAGCATCAGTCTGTTAGGTCTGAGTATTGGTCAGAAGTATTGGTCAGTGCTAATCTGTTTTCAAAGTAAGCAGCCAATGTACAATTTCCCTTTGCCATTGGAACTGGACTAGTTAAATGACCCATGTTGTCGAAGAGAAGTGAAACATAACTTGGCTGGTCCTCGTTGCTTCGATTTTGCCCACATTCAATCAAGAACTGTTCTACCTCCTCTCTGAAAGCCTGGTCCTTGTGATTCCCATTTAGGTCTACCACTGCTGTTTTCCGCAATCTTCCAAAAAAAAACAAAAAAAACAAAAAAACAAAACAAAACAAAACAAAAAAACTGGTGGCGGCCTTGGGGATAGTCAGTTCTCATCAGGTTAAAAAGCAGAGGCCTCAAGACACACCTCTGAGGGCAGCTTGTGCTATGTGTGATGACACTGCAGGTGTTCTGTCAGAACAACACTTACTGTGGCTTTGAGTGAGGAAGTCCTAACAGTCAGTTATTAAATTGAATAGTCAACTGGTTAGCTGCATTGTTGTGCTTTTTCTATCTCACAACAGCATTGTGTGGTTAGGTTGTTCCAGATGTGTGTACCCCTGTCTTTGCAGGGAGTTGTTTTCTAATCTATGAGTTTTACTGTACATGAATGACTGTCTATTTTGCTTTAAAACTTCACCCTAACAAGATAAGACTAAGATTTCTGACCTAAGTATCAGGACAAAAAGCTTTTATCAAGCTGTTAGATCAAGTCTGCAAGTAACCTTTCACTTATCCCTGACGGCCTTGTATTTCTCGCTGACTGATCACTGTACATGTAAAACTATCCCACAATTATGTTAATTTTGGTCCAGTGTTGACTAAGAAGTAATACAGAGGGAACATCGGAGCAATGGGAAGAGAGGAGGACCAGGAACCAGCAACCAGCTGTAACTACAGCAAAAGGTGGTTCCACAAAATATTGACTAAGGGGTCCTGAATACTTTTGCACGCTGCACTTTTCATTTCTTTTATTTGTAAAAAATGTTTTGAATCATGTATAATTTTCTTTCTACTTCACAATTGTATACCACTTTGTGTTGGTCTTTCACACACAATTCCAATTACATATATTTATGTTTGTGGTTGTAATGTGACAAAATATGGAAAAGTTCAAGGAATATGAATATTTTTGCAAGTCACTGTATTTGACAATTTACTGTTATGTGTGATACAAATATGCATCACAGGCTGAACACACTAACAAACAACCATTTAACTTTAACAGAAATTGTGATTTGTCTGTGAAGTCATTAAATTAGATAAAGCTGAACTGGTTTGCTGCAATGGATTGGCGACTTGTCCAAGGTGTACCCTGCCTCTAGCCCGATGACTGCTGGAGATAGGCACCAGCCCCTTTCACAACCCTGCAAGGATAAGCATAATGGATAATGGATGGATAGATGAACTGGTTTGATTTATGTGGCCAATATTGTAGTTAAAGGGGCAGTAGTATGTGTTTTCCAGGCACATAGAATCATTTTATAGCACAATCAAGTAACTATGTTACCTTCCATTGTGACAAAAATGCTGTATATATCAAATATGACTTAAAAGAAATTTGACTTCATAATTTAACACCTTGAAATTGGGCCTCTGTCTCTTTAAGAAAGTCCTGCTCTTTTTGAAACTCCTCCTTCAGGAAGTCACTACAACAGCTAACCCTTTAACAATGTTCTTACCAGCGTTGCACTGACAAGTAGCTAGTATAATGAGCTCAATAGGTGCGCAGTTCCACTAGGTGTTTGCTAATTGCTGCTGGCAAGTCTGAAGGAGCTGAGTGGGGAAGTCGCAGGGGAGGGTTGCTCTGTTAGACAGAAACTTGGAAGCTTAGAGACTGCAGCTCTAAGGAGTAGCTGGGGTTCAAAGGTGGCGCTAGGTCCATCCAGGCATTTTGCACAGCTGAATGGCTGCCACGGGAGATTAAAGGATTTCTCAAACATTCATGAAAGAATCAAGGCAACACTTCATGCATGTTTTTGATGAGGTAATTACATTATAACATGATGTGAAGCTCAAACAAGTAAATTTTACATAATACTGCCTCTTTAACTACCAGCCAAAATTGTCTGTGTAGCTGTGTCTCTGATGAATAAAAGTAAGAAAGGACCCTCCTAGATTTTTAGCAGCTTGACTTTCATCGTAGAGTCAAATATTTGTCGATATGGCAGCATTGGCCGGCCTGCTTGGTGCTCTTGTGGTTCAGAAACCAAATTTATGCAGATGAAAGACACTAATTATGCTCACATCTATGTGAGGAAGAATGACTGGGTTGCTAATGGGAAAATCAAAACACATTAAGGCCAACCAAATGATTTTATTTTTCTTCAATGACTTTGCCTTATCAGAAACAGATGGAGAATAGAAGGCAAAGGGAGAAAGATTAGCAGTAAAGATGAAAGACAGAAAAAAAGGTTTGATTTGAGTTAATTATGATTCATTCATATCCCTGTTCAAAGATGGACACATCTCATTATAATTCAGTCTGAGTTTTGTTTTTCTCTTGTAATGACGGTCATGTTGCAGCTGCAAGCAGACAGCTTTTCTCAGGCCCCAGGATCCAAAGTGTCGATCAAAGTGAGAATAAAATGGCATAGTCTGATAATGGAAGAAAGAAAAACAGAAAAACAGATTTTAGGGTACACACCTCAGCTGATATTTTCATTAACATATTACAATTAGACTTAGTCTGAGTGGTAAAAAGAGATAGAGATGATGCTAAACATGTTACAGATAGTAGATGAAAAAAAAAATGTATTCTGGCTTTAGGTGGATCTACATTAACACTAAACCTTTACAGCCAACATTTTGCCTTCAGAAAGGAATTTAGAGTTACCCATCGTTATAATTGTGGGGACATGCGGCCCTTCAAACAGGGCCAAAAAAAGCAAAGGACTATGAGCAAGTCAAGCAAACACAGTTGTAATTTTAAACATATTTTAGTTTAAAAATATGTTTTCAAAAAAAAAAAAAAAAAAAAAAAAAAAAAAAAAAAAAAAAATGAGTGCACTTGTGTTTGGTGCATTATTTTTTTTGGTGTAACAATTCTTCTTATCAACAAATGTTACAATCTTGGAAAGCATGCTTATTTCTCCTTAAAATTGTTTCACAATTGTGCGGAAAATGCATTTGTGATTTGAGCACATCTGAGAGGGGCTCAAAGTAGAGCTACTGCTCCTTCTCATTGAGAAGAGCCAGTTAAGGTGGCTCAGGCATCTGGTTAGGATGCCTCCTGGACGCCTCCCTGGTGCGCTGTTCTAGTCACGTCCCAACTGGAGGAGATCCAAAGGAAGACGCAGGACATGCTGGAGGTACTATACTTCTTGGCTGGCCTGGTAACGCCTTGGGATTCCCCTGGAGAAGCTGGCCTAAGTGGCTGAGGAGAGGGAAATCTGGGCAACTCTGCTTTGGCTGCTTCTTCCACGACTTGACCCTAGATAAGTGGAAGATAATGGATGGATGGATGGATGGATGGATGGATTGACAGATGGATGGAAAGACGGAAAGACAGGCATATTTTAGCAGTCGAGTTGAGCATGTGGATTGCACCAATGAAACCTTACCAGAAGAAACAGAGGTTCGAAACCAAAACAACAAAGGCACTAAATGGAGAAGGGGCAGAATTATGGCAAGGTAGAAATGCTCATCTGGCTATTTGTCTCTTTTTCTTTGAATGATGCAGAAACCAAATACAACCCACTTAAAGACAATTTTAAACATTTTATTGGAAAACTAAAGATAATTGATTATTTGTTCTTCAGATGGCGGTTCAGAGAGGGGTTCCTAAAAGATAGTAGTTGAGTTAGTTAATGTACGACTGATCACAGGCTGAATTTTAGATGACGATTTGTATGTGGTTCTTGTCTTGGTTAATTTTAATAAGATTCACTCTGCTTTCCTTAAAGAATGTATTTTTTGCCTGACAGAAAGGTTTGAGTTTGGTGTGCTTGGCACCAGTATAACGGACTAGTTTGTCACAGTTTCGATCAGTTCCATTTTTCCTTATCTGATGCACCTACTTCAGATTTTAAATTTGATTGACATGCCACTGTTAGCTGCTTTTCAAAAGTAGCTTTTTGAGAGTTTTATTACTGTTCCCTATCTTCTTTTTTGTGTCTACATCCTCTCCTTACCTTTGCTTTACTACATAGCATTGCAAGTCAGATGCAATCCCAGTTAAGCAATTTAGTTTTTTATCTTTCCTTTCCCTTAAGTTGATCACATACTGTTGCCAGTAAATGCCTCAGTATGTTCAGGAAATGTAGGTCAGGAGATAAAGTGGTTGTTTGCCAATTGGAAGGTCAGTGGTTTAATTCTGAGCTTCTACGGTCCATATGTCAAAGTGTCCTTGGCCAACACACTGAACCTTATCTTCCCTCCAATTGGTTCAATGGTGTGTGAAGCGGTCCAACCACTCTATAGCCTGGAAGAGTTTATCGACAAAGAAGTGCTGTAAATATGTGTGTGATAGAATAAATGCAGCATGTACTGTAAAGTAGTTTGAGCAGAAAACAAAACAGAAAACAAGAAGCCCAGTTAGCTAACTGTGTTCCAGATAACTTCATAGTTAACAAGATGTTTTAGAATGGGTGTCTGGAGAACTTTTACTGCCAACTACATAAGAGTCATAAGGTAGTAAAATTTAATAATAGTTAGAAAATTTAACTAAAAGGTGACTTCCTGGTCACTATTCAAAGGGACATCTGTGGATCCTTGCTATTGCATCTTTTTTTAATTCAAAGCAGAACTGGATCTCTAATTTAACTGCATTGCTTCTGTTGGGACATAGAGTGTAGTCAGAGAGTACCTATGTAGAGAGAGGTCATAAATTCAGAGTCGCCATTTAATATCATTCAGGCAACATGGAAACTGGAATTGTGACTTTATCTCTACATTAAAGGATTGGCAGGGAAATGTTTAGATAACAATGAATTTAGAAATAATCAAATTGGTGGAGGTCATACTAACACAGGTTACTATAACAGAAATGTGGCCTTCCCACTTTGATCTTGGATGAGGTCTTGATTTTTAGTCGATTATGCAATTAGAATTGAGATATCCTGTTTCGTAGAAGGAGACTTCCCTGGCACACGTAGGCAACCAGCTTCCTTATATGGTTTGCCCAAAATACCATGACAGGACACTTTATTAAAAAAGAAAAAGAAAAAAAATAAGAATTTTGAAGTAGCCAGGTCACATTTGTAATGAAATGAAATGAAATTTTAAATTCCAATGGATCTTTTCCATATTAAGAAAAAAGAAGAAGGTCCTCCTGAATCCAAGGTTGGACACTCAGTCAGAGGCTCTTTTCCAAATCCCTACTGCAAACTCTCCTAGGGAAACTGAGAAGTGTGATCCCTTGATACATAGAACACACTTTCCAGTCACACTTACCACCACCCCAGTCTTTCACTTCTCAAGTGAAGACCCAGACATCAACTGAGACAATATACTGCATTTTACATGTGAAAGGACTGTTTTGTGGTTGCAAGGTGCATTTGAAAATTATGCTAGAGATGACCTTGCAAATAAAATACAACACTATTGTATTATTACTAATATTTCAATGTGGTTGAATACCTATGAATTCATAAGTTGCTGTTCTACCACTCTTTTCCTCAAATGATGTCTTTCTGAAAAGAAAATGTCCAACTTTTTTCTGTTTGACTAGAATAGTCTAAGATTTGAGTTATTCTGAACAAGTTGCTTTTATTATGATGACTCTATTTAAGCAAACTACAAAATATGACTGACAGCATGATATTAGAGCAGATTATTCACTGAAGGATAGAAGACAGCCATAGTCATTGGTTGATTAAATGAGAGCTTTTCATGGCCAGATTACTGGAACTAATGGAATGACAGGTAAGGATTTGACACCAAAAACTTTTTTCCATTTGCAGCTTTTTTTTTTCTTTTTATTATATGATTAGAGGATAAGACTCACTGAATAGAGAAGTGTTATGTAAAACACTTTCAAGGCTTGTAAAAGTGGAAAAGCACAAAGCTTTGTTTAAGTCTCTTCACTGTCTGCCAACTCTGCTCCAGTCACACAGGCAAGCAAGAATTTAATTTCAAACTGTTAAAAAAAAAATCTGTGAAAATGTTTTAATCCTTTCTATGACCTAACAAGCTTAAACACCAATGATGGGAACCTAGATATGCATTAGATAAAAATTATTTCATCATCTCAAAAGCTCATTTCCCAATCAGTAAATGGACAAGTTAAAAATATCCTTCTTAGTGCAATGCTTACCAGCTTTGTCCCTAATGGTAATGACTTTAAGCTGACGTAAATGGGTCCATCAGCAAACTTTAGTCATTAAAATAATTTAATTTATAACACTTGCCATCCGAATAGTAACAGATGTGTTAGAATTTATAAATGGTAAGGTTTTTTCACTTTAGTATTTGAGTTTTAGAGACAGGAAAAACAAGGATATAGTATATTATCATGCTTTACTTTTATGGCTCTCTAAAAAAGAAATTTGACTTGTGTGGGATCTGTGGAGATGTTAGCAGCTCTTTCCAGACCTGTACTAGTCCTGAACATTGGGAAGTTCAGTCTTACTAAGCCCTTTTCTCACCAGATCCTTTGGTCACAATTAGTTGTGAAAAGAACAGAAACAAAAGAAGTAAAAGTCCTTCACCAGCAAAAAAATATTTTTATTGCACATTTCAGCAGCAAACCAATTCAAAGTGATATGATAAAAACATTAAACAACAAACAAAATACATTATACTGCAGTGATATATTAAAGAAAAGTAATGAAAAAGTTGGATTAGAGGCTAAAATTAATGTTCCAGTTAACATTAATCAAAGGCAACTTTAAAAAATGGGTTTTTAATATTGATTTAAAGAGACATGGTCAGCATTTTTGCAGTTTTCTGGAAGTTTCTTTGAGATTAGTGGAGCATTAAAACTGAATGCTGCTTCACCATGTTTGGTTCTGATTCTGAGGATGCTGAGTAAACTTAAACCAGAAGACCCCAGTGGTCTGGAAGGTTGATACAACAACATATCTTTGATGTATTTGGTGCTAAGCCATTCAGTGATTAATAAACCAGCAAAAGTATTTTAAAGCATATTCTCTGAGATACAAGGAGTCAGTGTAAGGACTTTAGTAGTGGGATGATGTCCTCTATTTTCTTAGTTTCAGAGAGAATGTGAGCAGCAGTGTTCTGGATTGTCTGCAGCTATTTAACTGACGTTTTAGGTGGACCTGTGATGACATTTGCAGTAATTGATTCAATTAAAGACAAACGTATGGATACGTTTCTCAAGATCTTGTTGGAATATTAGTCCTTTAATTCTGAAAATGTTCTTTAGGTGATAGAAGACCAACTTTGTAATTGTCTTTATGTGTCTCTGAAGGTTCAGGTCTGAGTCCATCACTACACCCAGATTTTGGGTCTGATCAGTAATTTCTAGCTGTAATAACTGAAGCTGTGTGCCGAATCTTGAACTTTTGGACCTCTTTAGGTCCAAAAATAATTACAACAGTTTTGTTTTTATTCAGCTGAAGATTGTCCAAAATATATATATATATATATATATATATATATATATATATATATATATATATATATATATATATATATATATATATATATATATATTTTTTCCTCTCCGTTGCTGCATGCTCAGGATGGTGGATTCAGGAGATTCAGGATAAGTGAGGATTCAGTGCAGTAACTAAGCCTTCATAGACTGGCAAGTTTTTAAATGTAATATACTGTAATTTTTATTGATGTAGTTTTAGTAAAATTAAATGAACTGAAATGTATTGCATTTAATTGAATTTGTTAATCTATTTATATGTTTTTGTCTCAATCTCTTAGATTATTTTGTGAAGTGGCATCATAAAATTAACATAATTAAATTAACTGATGCTTCAGTGGATTGGGACACAATGTATAATTTAACAAGAGAATTGTGGGTAATACGATGGATTAAAAGGAACACAAAGGTTATCAGATGAACCAAAGCCTTCTCAAGCCCATCCTTCAAATATTAACTGGATCCACTTAAATCAGTTTTCACTTATTGTCATTATTCCCTGGATGAGCTACAGGTTAAAAAGGTTGTAGCGCTTGCTGCTAATTGATCCCCAGGAAATTAATATATGTCTGGAGTTTTTTTGTTTTTTTTTCTTACTTGCCTCATTAACACTTGATCTATCTACTGAGGTACTATGCCTGATATCCTCTTCCTGGTTTGACTGCATGATGTTGCTTTGGAATCAAATTTTCCAAAATTAATACAATATTCTGCCTCAAAAAATACATTGCTTTGAGCTCCATCAAACCAATCTGACCTTTACACACACACAGTGGTATTGTCATTTTATTCTGATTACCTCTAAAAAGGCACCTGAGTTTGGTTTTATCCAGAGTACACAAACTTAAGCTATTTTGAATACAATTATTTAAATCACCATATTCATATCATACCCTGGTGTCTTCATGTATCTGGCAACACACTGCATGCTCTCAGCTTCAAAAAGGTAGAGCAAAGCAAGGAGGGTGTGGGTAAAAAGAAGCCTGACTTAAGGTTTGTCAGTGTAACACACACAAATATAGGGCTGTCTCACATTTGCCAAAAAACATCTTCATGATCTGCACACCTTTTGGGAAAAAGGTGTTTTTCTTGGAAGCTGTGTGTTCCACTGCAGCCATTATACAACTAACAAAACATTCCAAAGGAACATAATACTTACAATCAAACACAGCATTAGTCGTGTGTTGGATTTTAGCTGCTTTGCTGCTGCATGACCTAGATGACCATCCATAAGTAATGGAGCAATGAATTCTGCTTTCTACCAGAAAAATTATAAATTTGAAAACCATGATTGAGATACTGGACCTTAAATAGGCTGTTCATGCACTGACTTTTTCACATCAATTTATACAACTGAGTATTACTGTAGACGAAAAACCCCAAAACATTACAGCCAGCTAAGGAACTGCGTGCTCCATAAGCAAGGGTTCTTGTAGGTAGTTTTGCACCAATAGTGTGTTGCTGTGAAAGCATATTTGAAGGCTCTTTCCACCCACTCACCATTTGCTTTTAGTAAACTCATTCACAGGTTTATTTTTAAATGATGCCTCTCATACTAAAGAGTGATGAGAGTGGAAAGATGTAAGTACACAAAATAAAAAGGGCACAAAAAGAGCCAATTTCTGTCTTCCACATGAAGCTAGGATTTTCTTCTCCATTGTTCATATTGTTGTATCATAGTCACAAACAGCTTTAGCTTTCAGTTAAAAACAGAAGGTGACATTTAGCAGGATACAGCCAAGTTGAAAAACTGGCACACCTACCAAAATACCTTACATTTGATGATTAAAAAGAGGAAGCAGCTTACCTATTCATAACCTCTCATCCCTAAAGGTTTATAATCAGGATGAAACAGCATAGCACATTTACGAAAAACAGTAGCCCAGTAGCCACAGGTCAGCCTGGTCTAAAGTAAACAAGTATATTTTTCATTAACTGAGAGGTAGATTAGTTCTAAAATAATACTGTGAAAATAATGTGAAGACCACTCTGTGCTCTCAATGACCTTCATGACCTATTACAACAGACATGTCAGGCTCAAGCTCCACTAGCCACATCTTCTTCACGATACAATTGTATCCACACTGCAAGATGATTGCATTTATTTATTATTGATGACCATCCAGCATAGCATTTATACAGGGGTGCATAAGCTGCATGGGAGACCCAGATGCAACAAGAAAACCTATTCCACCAGTTGCATTGCTAAGTAATGAATATTCAAGTCACCCTTGCTGTCTTTGCTGACTATTAAGCACCAATTTTTCATTTGCTTTTGACATGGAGAGAAGTCCTGTAAACACCTATTGACACTTTACAAAAATGTCACTTAATCACACAAGGCGCCATGACTAGGGATGGGAATCGAGAACCGGTTCTTTTAGAGGCTGCAGTTAGCAGGGAGAATACAGCTGCAGCTGCCTTGGCCTGTCAGCGCAGCTTTGCTGCTCCGAAAATTCCAGAGCAGAATTCAAACTAACCTCATTATGGATGAACTGAGTGGGTAGATGAAGCTAACCTAAACTATTATTATTTCTCAGGTACCACGCCTACTGTGAACATAGTCACTGAGATGAACGGCGAGCTGAACAGTATTTTGTCGGGGACAGTGAGCAGACAGCTGGCAGCGTGTTGTCGGTTAGCGCACGCTAGCTGCTGGCTAGTAGCTAATAGTTTCCAGGACAGGGTAGCTCGGGGCGCTCAGCAATGGTAAACAGCCTCACAGCCTTGCGTCTCCAGCTCCAGAATCTCCTCCTCAGCTCTGGATCATCGTCTGCTGACATGTTTCTCCTTTGGCGTGGGGCAAGGGGGCAGCCAGCATCGACAATGGGTGTATCTGTGAATATAGGGTTCTTTCCGCAGAAACTCTCAATGGACGAGGATTAAGGTTTATTCCTCCAGCTGATCATTGCAATACAGTTCACCTGCATAGTTTGCAGTCAAAAAAAATCCTGCAGTTCCAGGAGTGGGTCTCTGCCTGCAACAGAAGTGGGGAGTCTTCCCCATGCTGCTCTGAAGAGCAACTGGTCCAGAAGAGAAGAGGCACACAAGAAAAGGAGCTTCCTGCTTGGGCTGGGGATTTTAAGGATCCCGAGACATCACAGAGTTTCCTCCTAAAGCACGTCCTCTTCCAGCCAAACAGTTACTCCAGAATAAAAGTTAAATCAATAGTCATACCAGCTTTAAGTCCATTTCAGTCCTTCACGGCTGGATGTCCAACAGGCGTTTCCTCTTACCCCAGTGCAGACTTAAAAGCGTATAAAAGCATAGATGATCACTAACTGGTATCATACATGGTAGGCTACAGAATAATGGGGCCACAATGGTCAGATGTGTACCTTCTCCATGATGCAATACTTTATTGCATATTGCTAATCATACCTTACTTATGAAGTATATGAAAGTTATGCTTCTTAACCTGTAAAAAGTGTTTGCTGCAAAACCGTGAACACACCGAGGTTGATAGCTGCTATCCATCGCCATATCTTTCCTCATTAAAAGTTATACAATAAAATGACAAGTTTGGTTTGCATCCCTGTCTGTTTTTGCAGCCGACCATGTAGCACCCACCATTTTAAAGTGAAATCAACTAAATAAAAGCGATATTAGGCTACCGACAGTCTGTTTTTTGACAACCTTTACAGGACCGTATAGGTTGTTTTGACGTCCGTCATGGCGGAGTGGTCCACTTTCTGAAGAGCGTGACAGGTGCAAAGGTGCAAAGGGTCAATAGCAGGGTTCTTCAACTCCAGTCCTTGAGGGCTGGTGTCCTGCAATGTTTAGATGTGTCCCTAGTCCAACACACCTTAATCAAATGGCTGAATTATCTCCTCAATTCAAGTTCCCCAGAGTCCTGCTAATGACCTGTATATTTGGCTCAGGTGTGCTGAAGCAGAGACACATCCAAAAGTTGCAAGACACTGGCCCTAAAGGACTGGACTTGAAGAATCCTGACCTAGGTGGACTCTGTGGGCTTCACACAATTTCCCCCTTTATCATGCCCCAACTCTACCTACAAGCTGGACGGAGATAATTTTAGGTGTAACTGCTGTTGGTCCTGAGAGCATTGATTGGTCATTATAAATGTTTATGAAAGCATGGTGACAACGTTGTTTAGTCCTTATAGTTGAAACTGGAGCAGCAGCAGGAAGTGCTCTATCAAGAGCACCAATTTATCTGAAGTACTTCCTACTTGTTTTGGGATGATATGGTCAGAGACTGGGCGTAGCACCCTACGCTTGGTGATTCCGACTGATTGAATTTCCAGGAACACAGCCAGGCATTTGCACATACACCCTCCATCATATATGTTTTTTCACCACTGCTACCACACCCCTTCAAACCTTTGCTCCCCTTGTACTTTGCTTGATGCAGCATAACCAATAAGTAATTGATTTTTCCTTAGAATTGATGAGAAAAGAAGATGTAACTTCAAGTCTACTGTGACCTGCACATTACCCATACCATCGTTATCATCTAATTATCATCATCATCTGTAAAGAGGCACACGTCAACTCAAATATATTATTGACTCCTGCAGCTCTGCAACCTATAGTTTGTTACTGTCGAATAAAACAATTTGAAAAGTTGCTTTGACTTACTTTTAGCAACTTTACTGGACCCAACAACTGCATTTACCTTCATCTGTCTGTGCAAACAGACATTGCAGATTTTCAGGTAAAAGTCAATAAAAGTACAAATGTCACTGATGCACAGAAATATTTTTTTAAACCCAAGATCAGTAACAGCCTATGCTATCACATGATCCTGTTCCCACTGGATAGTGAAAACAAACTGTGAGTGGAGAGCAGAGCAGAAATTTTAATGCATTTAGGTCTTGGGAAGTTTATAGCACTTAAAAATGCTCAGTAACCTGTTATACCTCCATCCATCCAAAGATATTTATTGACATGCTCCTCACTCATGGACACACACTTCTCCCCTGGTATGGGGTCATTACTTCAGTGGAGTCTACAGATTGAGTGTTCAGTGGTCCTGCTGTGCCATGGATGGGGAGTGGAGTGCAGTGTGCATCTGGACACTTAACCTCCAATAACAGGGATACCAAAGCTTACAAACACACTGACAGTTAAATGCTCAGCTCTATCCAGCAGTTGTTTACATGCTGAGGCAAGTAGGGTGGTCTCTGTCTTATGGCATGGATTTGTAGAACTGTTTTTTTAGGGAAAAGTTGTATTAAATGTACCAGGTGGACCTGTATGAGAGATGATTTTTGTGTGTGTGTCAATGGTGTATCACATGATGTACACGTGTACAATATTTTTGTTAATTTCTTAGATACACATTTCTTTTATAACAAAAACATGTATTAAAACGTGAATCTCAATAAATATGAAAACCATCAAAATGTTTTTTTTCTGTTGATTGATTCAAAAAATAAAACTCATGATCAGTTCCAAACATTTATTTTCTTAATTTTGATGATTACAGTTAATTAAAACCCCAAATTAATTTTCTAAAAATTATGAATATTTAATCATTTTATGATTGTGCTGTGACCTAAGTCGTCATTGGGAAGACTGCTGACTCAACAATTGTCCGGCACGGACACCCTTCCACAAGGAGGATAAGCCACCAAATGTTATTGCTAAGCAACTTCTTGTTCACAGAGTGATTTATCCAAGCATAAAATTCAGGAAACTCACAAGGTATGGACTGCAGTTGAAGTCAGTGCTTCATGAGCCACTGCACATAGACATATTCAGGACATGGACTATAACTATCACAGTCTTTATCTTAAGCCACTCCTGAAACAAAGAGAATGTCAAACAAAGTTCTCTTTTCATATGAAAATATACATCCATCTATCCATCCATTATCTAGCACACTTATCCTTTCAGGGTCACAAGGGGGGCTGGTGCCTATCTCCAGAGGTTATCGGGCAAGAGGTGGGGTACACCTTGGACAGGTCGCCAGTCCATCACAGGGCAACATAGAGACAGACAGGATAAACAACCTGTCTGTCTCACCTAAGGAGTATTTAGAGATACCAATTAACCTAACAGTCATGTTTTTGGACTGTGGTAGTAAGCCAGAGTACCTGGAGAGAACCCATGCATCCACAGGGAGAACATGCAAACTCCATACAGAAAGACCCCAGGTTGGACTCTACCCAGGACCATCTTGCTGCAAAGCAACTGTGTGCCACACTGTGGGCTGCACAGTGGCACATATGGAAATACATTTTGGATTCATTTTCTACTGAAAGGTATTGCACTAAAACTGTATTACTGACAATATAACATTTAACATAAATTACAATGTCCTAATACAGTTTTAAGACATCTTGTCATTTATACTCTAATGTTATATATCATCAGACAAGACATGAGCCCAATTTACCTGTTAAATTATGAAAGACAAGCTCACACACAATAATTGCTTGATTGTGGCTAAAATAAAAATAAAGTTGCTGTGAATCTTACAGAAATGAAGATAAATTGAGACATTAAATTTTTTAATCACCAAAGTCTAAGGTGAGAGAAAACAGAGACTAAGCAGCCGGGCACTGACAGGGTAAACAACAGAGGAAATTAGGGATAAGAAGATGGGAAAAGAAAGAAAAAAGCAATAGGGCAGAGGTAATGATGATATGGAAGACCAGTGTAGAATAGAATAGAATAGCATAGAATAGAATAGAAATGTCACTTTTTGTCCCACATTGGGGAAATTTCTGTGCAACAGCAGCAGAATGGCAGAGACAGGCAATAACAGAAAACAGACTCACACAAAGAATATATATATATATATATATATATATATATATATATATATATATATATATATATATATATATATAAAACAGAAGAATAAAAAAAATACTGTACAGTAAGGCAAAAATTCAACATGAATACTGTGTAATTGTAAAAAATACTCCAGTCCAGAGGAATGTACATCTGAGTTGGTTAATTAAAAATGTGCAAGATGTGTATGTCTCTGTGCATTAAAAAAATACAAACTATTTACAGGTAGTGACAACAGAAAATTGATAAAGTTGTGCAAATACTAGCATGGATATAAACACAAAAGAAAATAAAATATAAGGGGACATCCAGTTTGAAATAAAAGTAGCCAAACATGTTTTCATTCACTGCCATGCAAACTTTGCCCAGCATTGGGCGGGACCTCCTGCATAATAGGAAAAACTGGTTTGTCCGATATTCTACATAAAATATTCACTGCCGCTTTCAATGCTGTGTTCATTTCCAGTGGATGGCACTCTAACAGATTGCTAAAATGCCTTTTAAATGTGTAACATACACACATACCTACAAAAAGAAATAAATAAGGGAGATACTGTAGCGTACAAGAAGCACAATACACAGTAGACATGTCATAAGGTCTGGCCATAGGGTTGTGAGTTTCTATACAACATTATGACCAGACCACTGTGTGTTGTGCTTTTTGTGTACACAAGTGTATCCCTCATTTGACAGTGAAAAAAATGGCAACCAAATCTTTCTCCAACATTTGAGTTTTATTTGGAAAATATTACAAAATAGGCATATGTGAGACACCTCTACTCCTACAATTCATGCTCATTCCTCCACAGTTGCTTATTGGACTGATGTAGAATGAAAAGTCATGCATTTCCCAGACTAAGAGGAATTAGCAAAGCCACATGCTAAGTGTACAAACCCACAATGTCTGCTTCATCATAGTGTGTGTGTTAGTTGGGGGGGGGGGGGGCATAGTAAATAAACATTGTTCATCATTAGCTCAAAGCTTAGGTCGGTATGGTAGTTAAGGCAGCAAAGGTAATACTAATGGATTAATTGTGCAAAATTAATCTTACTGCTTGTTTAGCAATGAGTCATAAGATACCCATGTGTGAACAGCACTTTTTACAGTTGCCGAGTTAGTAAACAGTCTAGCTGTGTGTAATTTTTTCTCAGTGTAAAGCCAGCTGTTTCTTGAAAGCCTCACAGGTTTGTTAGAGAACATTAGAGAACAAATAGGATCATAGGGTCAAAGGAACTAAGTATAAAGGTGAATGAGGATGTTGTGGAGAAATTTAGAAACTTAAGAAATCCATTTTGTGCCTTTGCAGTTTTGTTAATTGTAGTCCTAAGGTTTTCATTTAAGAAATGGTGCTATAGGATATTTTGTTCAAACCATGCCTCATGGGTGACAGTGTGGGTCCTTCTTCCATCTTTCTGACATTATTACTCATACCGACATTTCAAAACGATGCCCTATGCAGATTAAACGGCCTTCAAAAGGGTGAAAGTACGATTTAGATTGAAGATTTTATGAAATAAGTGAAGCATCCAGTCAATATTGAGAAGGCCAGAACTGATGGTTAAATGATGATTTAATAAAGCCATCCATATCATCAAATAACAATAGTTACAATAGCTACAATCATTTTCAACATCTGTTGTTATACATAGCTCATTACATTAGTACAGTTCTTTCCATTAATACAAGTAACCACAGACTTTATTCATGAATATTTCAACTTACTCAAAATACTTTGATCCTAGTTACTAACCTTGTTCCCTTATCGACTGAAGCGAAAATTGAGTTACTTTGTACCTTTTTTCTGTTTTGCTGTTAATCTTTTTTGTTTATCGCGGTTAACCTTTTCATGTAGAACTGCGTTCGTAACCATAGGATGACGTTCATGAGAAAGTTACCAAAATAAAAGCATACAACCTCAATGGTAGTTACAGAAAACAAAGGTAACGTTACTCTGTTGGCCTTTACACTCCCACCAAATTATTTTCTGTTGAACATATAAAACACAAAAAAAATTCTTCAGGATATTTATCCACAACGATAATAATCTAATAAATAGACATAAACATGTTATAACTGTAACTCTCAAAAAGTGATTAGACTTAAACAGTGTGAAATTACTTTTCACTGTCTTCTAGCAGGAGAACTAATTTATAAACTAGACATTCTACTACAGACATTTTATCCACACGTTGACCCCTTTTAGTAAGATGTCTATCTACAAAAGCTATTTTAACCTTTCTGACAAGTCCATCAGTGTCTTTTACAGTGTCCAAGGCAGCTGTCTAGCGTTTTTGACTGTGTCTGTGCTGATGATTCCATCATCTACATAGAAGTATCTAGCTACAAATTGTGAGTCTACAGAATAATAAACAAGGCTGTTCCTTGTGGTTAAATGTTTGAGACCATAATTCAAACAACTGGGTGATGATGCGGCGCCAAAGAGATGTACAGTCATCCTGTATGCTTGCGATTCGCTGTTTATGTCTCCTTCTTTCCACCATAAGAAGCATAAGTAGTTGCGATCATTGAAATGTTTTTTAAGTGTCGCACATCAGAGCTATTTGGTGCAGTCTAAACCATATGAGAACATCTGTTGGACTGTTAATCATGTCGGGGCCACTTAGTAAATGTTCATTAAGACAGGTAACTTATTCCTTTGAAGAGCAGTCGAAGACTACGTGCAACCTGTTAGATTTCTTTGGATGATAGATGCCATGGTGTGTTATGTACCATGTCTCACCAGGTGGTCTAAAACCATCAGTCTCTTCTGCATTACCCTTTTCAATTATGTCACTCATGTATTTAATGTATTTCGCCTGATATTTTTCATCTTTCATGAATTTGCGTTTGAGCTGGTTTCGTCTGTTTTCAGCAAGTTATCTGTTATTTGGCATTTGTGGATTTTCTCTAAACAACAATGGCATTTCGTAATGTCCCTTTTCAGTTTGTGTTGTGCCTTGCTCGAGTTTTTGGAGGAACATTAAATCCTCCTGTGACACAGTCTTTTCATTTGTGTGAGTCTCTTTGAAATCTCTTTCTAAAGCACGTATTGCATCTGCTGAAGCGGAAGGAGGGATGTGTTTAACTGTGACTCTATGAAAGAGACTGTTGGTCATATCTGTTTCACTGTAAGGTGCTGAGTTGCCAACTATGTTCCATCCTAAATCAGTGTGAATAGCATAGGGCTCATTATCTCTGCCTAAAATTACTTGTTTAGGTGTGAGAGCTTTAGGACAAGTATAACCTATGAGGAGACTTACTTCACAACTGAGGAGTGGAGGGACCTCATCTACGATAGGCAGCAAATGACTCCACTGTTTGGCTGTTTCACATGTGGGTATATGTTCTCTTTTAGCAGGTATGCAATTCTTTGAGTATGCGGTGGGGAGCTTTATGACTATGGCTGAATTATAACCTCTCACTAGGAGATTAAACACCCTTCCACTGCTTACAACTGCATTTTTACCCATCATAGTAGTCAATTTTAAAGGGCAAACATCTGCCTGAAGCTTATGTGTTACATCCTGATCTGTGAAGACAGCATTGCTCTGAATGTCTGATAACGCATAAACTAATTTTTCCTTGAGTGGATTAGTTGCGGTTGACAACCACACTGGAACTATCATAGAAGTGCTGACTGTTTGTACAGATCAAGCAACATTAAGTGACATGGTTTTTGCTGTTTCAGGTGAGTTTCCTTGAGTTGCATTATCCGTACTTACTGTCTGTCTTTGCAAACCGTGACTGTAATTTTCATCATGAAGACAGGTAGGGCAGGTTTGGCAAGTGAGGCGGTATTTGCAGTCCTTTGCAATTTGCCCTTGTTTTAGGCAGCCATAACAAAGTTTATTGTCTTTCACATATTTCTTTCTATCTTCTAGAAACACCTTTAGGAAGTCTGGGCACTTGTGCAGCTTAATGTGCATCCTGGTACAACATGCATGGATAACTGTTTGGTGGTTTTGTTATTGTCTGTTTATCACTTTGTACTGTTGCGCTTGTGGTAAATACACTTTTCTTATTCCCTTTAATTCCTTTTGTGTTTCTTTTGTCACTATTTGTTTCAGTACGATGAAGTGCATGAATGGAGGTGATAGGGGTGGCAGGCAATTTCAGCTTCTAATGAGAGGAAGCAGGCAAAATCACATAAATTTGGAAACTCACCACCCTCCATTAAAATTTTTGTTACCTGCCTGTTCCATCTCTCATTTATCCAGTCTGGTAGTTTGTGGAACAGTTTTTGATTTTCCTCACAGTCATTGAGTATTTGTAATCCCTTTATGTGAGGCAAAGTGAGCATGCATGTATTTATGAAGTCTGCAGAGGTGCTTAGTCAGTCAGTATCTCTAGGCTACACCTTTGGCCAATTTGCTAGCCTATCTCTAAATGCTTTCTGTATAGCTGACTGTACCTTTGGTTTAGTTTATTCCAAGCATCTTTGTACGTCTCTCATCATTTCTAAAGAAAGTCCCTTCAATGCATTTGCAAGCTGGCCCAGTTACGTCTTTTTAAATAGTACAATTTATCTGCTGCTGAGATGCCCTTTTGTTCCATCAGTGACATAAAACTGGATTTCCATTCAATGAAGTTTATGGGATCACCACTAAACACTGTTGATTCTGGTGTGGTAAGTTTGTTAATTTTTATGCTGTCTTTATGTTGCTTGTGCTAGCTGAGCAACATCAGGAAGAACTATTTGCACTGGAATGAAGACAGGAGCTGGTGTGGACATCTTTTATTGACTGTACTTCACCCACCTGTGATAACTCTCTGTCATATGCTTCAAACCTGGCTCGAGCTGCTTTCAGGTCCTTCTGTGCTTTCAAACATTCCAACGCTGAATTTTGAGCAGCATTTGTTTCTTGTGCTCTTCCTCCAGAGCTTTAATCTTTTCTCTTTGCTTTTGTTCCTCTAGTACGACCTCATATTCAGCCTCTTGCTGCTAATTCCACTGCTGCATCAGCTCGTTTTGTGGTAAGCTGTGAAGCTGAGAATCGTTGGCTGTATTTTGATGCTGTGGTCGAACCGTATATCGACAAGGCATAGTAATGCTGTAAGAGTCCACATAGATGGGTTCTTTCACGCTCTGCCTCAAAATCTCTATCAACACCAATTATTCTTTCCAGAATTATTCTTACAGTGCCATGAGTTACTACTTCACATGCATCGATCTTTCTCCTTCTGTCAGATGATGGTGCCATTGGTTTCTCATTTCTGAAAAGAGCTTAAGTATATTAATTATCTCTTTTCTTGTTCTATTATGTCAGCAAGCTCTGACATCTCTGTGTTTGTGATATCTGTCTTTAACCTTTCTCTTGTTTTGCGTACCTGTGTTTTCCATTGTTCAGAAAGAGTTAGTCTTTTTTCCCTTTTACTCATTTCTTCCTTTTGATATGTTGCCATCTTTTCCATTTGTATTTTAACTCTTTCAGAATGTCTCGGCAAATCAAACATGCTTTGAGCCTTATCTTATAGTGCACTTAACTTTTGTTCTTTGCATGTGAATAAATCTTTAATGTCTTGTCTGTCCTCACTTTCATCTTCAGGTGACTCTTTTAAATCTTGAATTTCTTGAAAACTTGCAAACTGTTCATTTGTGATCTTCCATTTTGAGCCCCTTTAGATCTGTTTTATTTTCTGACCAACTTCTTCTCTCTGCTGGACAATGCAGGTATTGCCATAGGACCTTGAGAATATGTTGTGCAGCATGAAGCAGCGGTCAAGCTCTTACTGTAGGATCCAGTCAATATTGAGAAGGCCAGAACTGATGGTTAAATGATGATTTAATAAAGCCATCCATATCATCAACTAACGTAAGAGCTAGACAAGAACAAATAAAATAGTTATAATGTTACAATCATTTTCACCATCCATTGTTATCCATAACTCATTACATTAGTACAATTCTTTGCATTTATACAAGCAATCACAGACTATAAATATTTCAACTTACTCAAAAAATACTTTAATCCTAGTTACTAACCTTGTTCCCTTATCAACTAAAGCTAAAATTGGGTTACTTTGTACCTTTTTTCTGTTTTGCTGTTAACATTTTTTGTGTATTGTGGTTAACCTTTTCATGTAGAACTGCATTCCATAACCATAGCTATGATCATGAGAAAGTTATCAAAATCAAAGCATATAACCTCAATGGTAGTTACAGTAAACAAAGGCAACTTTACTTACAATCAAAAGAATCAAATAAAAAACAATTTTCTAATTGTGTTCTTTGTGTGACAAAAACTGAACAATAAATCTGATGAACTGTACGCTTTTCCTTTAGCAGGGATTGGGAAAACTGGTCAGAGGACTGAGGGGGCTGTTAGCAACTGCTAAAGAACTGACACTGTGGCTGAGATTTGCTTTAAATGCACAGCTAGAGCTACAATGGAAAAATCTGGATGTGTTGGTCGGAGCCAGCCAAAACCAATACCTAAAAACAGCTATTTGAGAAAAGATTTTAAAATTCTGGTTCATGGTTGCTCTCCAGCCAATCTGACTAAGCTTGAACATACCCCCAAAACACACCCCCAAAATATGTGACTCTTAAATTTAAATGCTGCAAAAGATGATTTTAGAAAGTTCTGGATCATAAGTGCCACATTTTTCAGATATTTATTTGTAGAAATGATGTTTCATTTTTCTTTTGGTTTGCAATTGTGCAATATTTTCTATTAGCACCACTGCCAGACATAACTGGAATAGGAATAATTTTGCTCTGTTAGTGTTTGATCATGAGGTTTTTGTGTGTCCTTCAACATGTTGGTCTGTTGGGGAGCACACTGACCAAAAATTTTGCACAAATGGCTCAAGGAAAGAGATTTGACTGTGGAATATGAAAAATATCAGACAAAAAAAATCTACTAAAGGGTGGAATTTAGTTACCAAAGACCAAAGGCTTGATAATTTATAAACTGAAAGCTTTGTGAAGAACAAAGCGTAAAATATAAATGTTCACTTACAGGACTCGAATAAAACAATGAATAAAAAAATCAAATGAAAGACAGCAAGATCTTCATCAATTCAACATCTATACGCTATTATCCTTGCATGCATGCCTGGTGCCTCTCTCCAGTGGCCATTGTGGGACAGGTGGCATACACTCTGGACAGATCATTGGTCTATTTCAGGGCATCCAGCTAACATGAAAAGAGACAGTGGAGATGTCTGGAGATATATATATTATCTGAGTTCAACAACAACTTGGAATTAATATAGTGGAGAGAGCCATGTGCTGTATTGCTGCAGAGCAGGAGATGAGCACTGTGTCTAAAAGCAAATAAACATCTTTTTTTTTCTCCACATTTGTGACCATGGTAATTAAACAAACATGGGAACATCCACAGACTCAAAAGATTTTGAAGACTGCGCCTAACAAATCATATAATGTTTTTTATCAAAGCAGCTACTTACTTTACTTTAAAGACATCTCTTATTAATTTTAGAAGTTAAAAATCCAAAGTGAGCCTCAAACACAGGTCAAACACAGGATCAGTAGAGGAAAGCAAATGTAGGAATTAGCTATAGAGAAACAGCATCGAATGACAACATATTTTTTGCACAAATCAATACAACAATAAAAAATTAATAAATGAAACTATTGCACTTCTTCTTAACTGATGTGGTTGAATGAATGATAAAAAATGTTAATTATATGAATAATTTTGATAAAAAGTTTACATAGGTTTATAATTCCGTGTATTGCCCCCATCAGTGATAGCTTGAAGACTTTAGTGGTAGTTGTGAATAAGATACTAAATTTACCTTGTGTCATGTTGCAACATGCAAATGTGTCACTGTAATGAAGAGGTCTTCATTACTGGTACTATTTTTATTTTGGTAACTTTTACAGCACTTTATAGTGCCCATAAAAAAACATTCACCACCTTGGATGTTTTACCCTGTTTATTGCTTATACAAATCAATCATGATCATGAAAGTGAACCTTTCACATAAATTCTACTAGTGTGAAAGTGGACTGTTCACACTAAATTCAGTGTTTATGATTGTGGTAATAAAGTAAAATCTTTGGTCACATCTCTCAAAATATCTTTGATGTAGACGCTTTGACACACCCCGTTTTTCTTTAATTGCCTCCTTATTGCGTATCTTGACACCGCAACACTTTATTTCAGAAAGTTACTTGTATATTTTGTTTGCATCCCGAACAATTTTTTTTCTGGCAATTGTGACCAAACAATTTTTTCTGAGCTACCTAATCATAGTGTGGTTTTAGCAAAAGCGTTCCTTTCCCACTTCTTAATTACAGTTTGAATGATGTTGATTAGCATTTCCAATTCTTTGGATATCTTTTATATAATTTTCCTGTTTATACAGCCAAACTAACTTCTACAGATTATCTAAGGAACATCTGGGAGTCGATCAGGAATCTAGAAACCTACTGACTTTTGATACACCCACATACAAACACAGACTAATTACGAACAAAAAGATTGCAGATGATTATGGTTAACTAAACTTCTGTTTATCAAACATAAACACACACATGTATTGCATGAATGATGCTTTAAGTGAAACCTTCTTACAACTTCCCCCTAATAAACCAAAATGGTGGGAGAGAATGCAGTGTAGTCAACATATGGTAAATAGACTCTCGACCGAGCAAGCAGGGGTTGCTGGTACCTCCCGTTCAGTTCGACCTTGATAATGTCTTGGAACCATTTTCAACAATGTGAAAAATGTCCAAAATTATGACATCTAAACTTTTTAAGATACAACAGAGCTTTTATTAAAGAACAATTTTGATTTGTAGTGTTTTACAGGGAAGTGATAAGGACCAAAAAACAAAATATACTGCTCTCTTTTGCTTTTGCAGCTCTCTTCAGTCTCAGGTTGGATAGTCAAATAGTTTATTGTATGATGACCAAATGCACAATGATATTTTTGTCCATTTTTAATGATATGTAGGCCAAAGTGGACCCAGAACTGTACCTGATAAACTGTCCTTCTATAGAAGCCAGTAATACTTGTGCACTAACACATTAACTTAAAGAGTGTGTTCCTTGTTTTGTTTGTTCTCATCAGCCTTTCACATACTCTGGGGATGATTCAACTCCCTCTACAATACACCACTTAAACGCCTAAAAATTCTTTCTCACTGGATAATGATTGTGTTATGGCATGTAAGAAGATCTAATAGAATGTAACTTGTCTTTGCAGAGGAATTCTAATGGGTGGGCTTCCCTCTACCCAACATAGTGTTAGAGTTCTCTGACGGTCATAAGCTTTTGTAACTTGTTGTGCATTATTATAATAGCAGCAATGTTCTAGGTGAAATATTGGGGACTGTGACAATGACCACACTGGCTACATGCTGACAACGTGACATAACGACAGCCAGCTGACAATGTCAAAAAGAGTGAAATGATTTCCATATCTTAATGCATTCATAGTGAGTGATGTCACGCAGTGGCCCAGAAAATATTGCAGTTCGAGGCATACATTATAGGTTCTTTGAGAGAAGGTACTTTTAATGTATAAAGTATAGATGGGATGGGCAAGAGATCTCAGAAATAAGAAGATAACAGAAAAAGATCTATTTAACATAACAATTACCTTTACACTGAACAAGGTTTGCCCAGTTTGTTGTAATGTATAACAGGGTATATAAATGAGTGAGTAGCAGTAATCTAAGTTGGAAGACAATTACACTCACTAGAGTTCACTACTGTCAAATGATCATTGGAATTTGACCAAGTCAATGGCCTTATTTTAAGGTGTTTAAGGTCAGATCTAAAACAAAAATAATATGTTTGGACTTTTAAGCAAGCTATGGAGAGCAATGAAAAAGCCCACATACTTGTCAGAAAGCCAGTGACATGACTAATAGCATCTGCTTTTAGGACACTCTAATGCACTCGCCAGAATGACTCATTATCCACTGGCTTCCAAATCAATTAAATAATCTTGAGTTAAAATGAGAGAAGACTGAAACCATGTTCAGTCAGGTGACAATCCTGGTCGAGCTCCTCTGTCTTTACTACAGAATGTGTCAAAAAATTAATTATTTAAGCATTCATTTTATTTTATTTTTATGAAACTATTTTCGCATAGGTCTCTCAAACCTGATTGGTGTTTTGAAGAATCTTGTTCAGTTAAATACCATTCAGTCCAGGTTGAACCTTCGACACACTTTGTGGTTTTATGCTCATCTCAATCTAAGGTTGTTTTAAAGCCAGAAAATTTATTGTTGTAAATTTTGAACTGTTGATGAAATTTAGTTCAGATTGAAATTGCCCTTTAATCTTTCCAAGATTCCAAAACAGAAGTCAAGTATCAACTTTAGCATTGTTAGCCAGCTATGTTGTACTGCCATATTTTCTTCAAATGCTTAAACTGTGCACAAAAGTGCTTGTCCCACGTATTACTTTCCACAGTTCTGTAACTATTTCACATAAACACAAGTTGGCTAAATTTTTCCTTTACTCATAATATCCACATACTTAAAGCTTTAAATGCACATTGTCTCAAGAGTTATATTTTCTTTTATTTCTGAGTTATTACAGAACAAAAATGAGAGTAATCTCCCTCACAATTAGAAGGGTAGTTAGTGGGTAAAAATTCCGGTCAGGGCTTTTCTGTTTAGAAATTCTTCCAACAGTCCAAAAGTAAAACAGTTGGGTTAGAGATCAGTCAACCTAACTGGTTTGATCTACAATGAAAAGCCCACATTTCTGTTGTTTTAGTGTGCATTTGGAGGAAAATGCACATTACAAAGGTGGCAGTATCATTTTACAAGGATGTTTTGTTTTTCTGCTGGATAGCATAGTGCACTTAAAAGCAACATCTCAAAACATCAGTTAGGAAGGGAAACCTTGAGTACAAATTGTTCTTCCAAATGGATAATAGCCCTAAGTATACCACCAGATGAGAAACAAAATGGCCCAAAATTCCAGAAAACTGCTGTTAAAAGTTTATAGATGGATTTTTGGCCTGTGACGTCTGGACTGTGTTATGGCAAATCAATGTGCAAAAATAATGGTTTGTGCTCCTTACACTACTCTTGCACAGTTTTATCCTGATGACTTTGTCATCTTGGTTTATCACTGTGCCATCTGGGAAGAACAAATTCACAGATTTAATAACCTGGTCATTCAGTGTGTGGAAATGCACTCTCTTTTACTATCAAACTTGACTGACAGTTCTGCTGTTTTTTCACAATGAAATTCACCCAACATTTATTGCTGTGATTGCTGATTATAATCATTTAAGACTTCTTTCTGGCCAACTTTCACCTGCAGAGACAAGAGTTCTCCATTATCATTCCAGACCAGAAAGTCCTTGTCACAATTTAATACTTTCATCAGTCTCCTTTAAAAAAAATTTTCTCTATGCATGGAAACAGTTTGACTTTTCTGAGACATATGAACAACGCTTTTACAACCACAGGCTGTCTTTTGATTTGGTTGATTTGAAAATAAGAAACTATTCACTGCATCAGATAGGGTGATATAACTTGTTGCCAGCTGAAACATCCAGGTGATAATTATTCAACAGTGGCTTCTTACATATTTACTTTGCTAAATCTTGGCAGTGACTTTTTTTGGACAGGCAGTGTGAGTGTTTTTAAGTTTCTGTGTATCAACAACATTTCATATGAAATCCAACTGGAGATTTGATTTGGTAATGTACACACGTTGTTAATTTTGATTTAACTTATCTCTGAATGCGGCAGCACTATATGCATCAGCACAGCAACTCTTCATTCCAAATAGAAATTTCCAAACAGAAATTGAGTTGTGCACTGATTTTAGATAACTCTGCTTATCAGTCTCCTTGCTGTCTCCAGTGCCTCACAGCCCACTCTGCTGCTTTCAGTCCATTTTCTTCTCTGCACATAGGTCCACTCACAGCTGAAAACACCATCTGTTCATGTAGCCCTGCAGAAGCATGTTCCGACCTATGCCCTTACCCCAAAAGTACATACAGTACACAGCAGCCTTCACCTGGCCTTTAAAGCAGACACCCGTAGAAAAGCTTGATAATCTGTATGCTGCTGGCCTCTGCTGCACTGCTTCAGTCAACTCTGCAGAGCACTGGCCTTCACAGCTCCCTGAGGTGGAACTGCCTCCCTTCCCACGAGAGTTCAACTCGTAATACCTTTGTGTGTGACGTCTGCTTGTGAAGTATTTTCATCACTCCCCCCCGAAAAGAAACAGATGAACTGATGTAGGATTATTTTCAATGTTCACAAAAGTAAAAAGTTAATAGCCATAGAGGGAGAACAATTAGTTGATGACAGTATTATCTCAGCCGATCCCCCCTCCAGGAAGGTATCACAGCCAAATGGAATGCCAGACCAGATATAGCTTCTATGAAGAGAAAAAAAACTGAGGGAAAATATAAAGTTAACAACTGAAATAACAGCAACTCATGCAAACTGGAGAGTAGAAGAATTCTACTCTCCATTTTTTTCTGTGGGAGGAAACCTGATAAAACCGTTGCATGCTCTGAGAAAACAAACTCCAGAAAGTGTACCATAGCCAGAAACTGAAAGGGTGATCTCTTAACTGTGGGGAACAGTGTAAAAACAAACAAAAAAAATAATAGCAGATGTTTTAAGGAGCAAAAAATTGCCAAGCCAATACTGAACATCAAGTATAAGAACTAGCAGACATTTAAAAATCACCAACGAAAGCTAAGAAGAATATCTCATAAATTTGTTACAAACATCAAAAACACAATGTTCATCCCTGGTGAAATTATATATATGATTTTATGTCATCCATGCTCAAATGTCCCTCATGTACCAAACTCAATTCAAAACTGAAAAAAAGTTTTCTGCTTCTAATTTTTCAACCTACCACTTCTGTTAATTAACTTGCAACCATAGGCATCATTGTACATTCTACTGTTTCACTGTACCTTTGGGATCCTAAATTTAACAGTCTGAAATAACTACCTTAAATTGCATTGAAGTTTTCTCCACTGTTAAACTTTTCCTCAAGGAACAGAGTGAGTTAAAGGACACTCTAATGCTAGTACCACTGTGGAACTTCCTATCCTTTGTTGCTTGTTACCTCAAACCCTGAACCCCCAAAGTATATACTCCATAAATTACATCAGCAGGAACTCCTGTTTTCAGCTGGCCTCATTAGCAGTCTGCCCCAATTTTCCTGTGTCTCTACTTTCTCCTCACTCTTGTCGCAATGGCTTTTAGTGATCCGCTCCCATCTTTTTTCCAAACACTAATGATGTTCCTGTACACTGGGATTAGTTAAGGCAATGGCCCTCAGTGCCTAAAATTAAATTACAACTACAAGACTCCAGCATAATGGCCTGGTGTTCACCAAGACTGCATGAACATCCTTGGTATGCAATCTCATATGAGTCCACTCCACAGAGTGGACGCGTATAAGATCCATAGAAATCTGCTCCAGAGAACACTGAGAAACAAGACCATGCAAAATAAAACCATGCAAATCATAGAATCGGTACAGAGAGTAAAACAGGTGATATACATTTGATATATTGGTTATTTTAAAAGAGTCCCAATAAATAATTGCCTTTTAATTATCATCTTAATTTCTTCAGATCTGCCCAAAAGACTGAAGGCACTCATCTATAAAAAAGTCTCACTGGTGCTATCTTTCAAGGTCAAATGTTGGCAGCTAAATGGAGAGATGAGTCATTTCAGAGTAGAAGGGCAGACAGACATTTTAAAGTTTAAACCTGTACACATGCAGAACATTTATATGTGAAAGTAAAGTGCAAAAATCTACAGTTCACTTCACAACTTTAAAAAGTGACACCAAAACAAAGCAAAGTGTTAGGGCGTCCAACTATTAGCAAAGTTTTCTATTTGGGAACATTCCATTTCTCATTCAGCTGGAGTGACAATTGATTAAAAAAGGTTTCTGAAAGCGAATGAAACAGGCATCTCGCAAATGATAATAAAACAATGTCAAAAGAATACTGGTTTTGAAAAATAATGCATTAATTTACATTTTATTATAAAATGGCATGTTGACAATTATTTATACCCTTCTCAATAAAATAGAAAAAAAAATCTGTAATGGTATTACAGCAATCAATCTCTTCTTTTATAGGAGACCAACTTTTTGCAAATTTCTACTGGTATTTTAGCAATTTTTACTGAGTAATAAGCTTGGTCTTTGAGGTTAGAGGGGCTCCTTGCCATCACTGTAATCTTCAGCTCCTTCCACAGGTTCTCTATCAGACTGACCCCATCTGGGCCTCTCCAAAACATTAATATTACTTCAAGTCAGAAGAAACAAGTTGGTAAAATGAAAATATACTTTAACCTAGTGGTGTTCCGATCAATTGGCCACCAATCATTATTGGCTGATTTCTATGAAAAAGTATGTGATTGATGTTTGCCAAGCAACATCTTTTGTTGCCTATCTCGAAACCTGATCACCTGTACCTCATACACTGAAGCCTGCAGAGGCCCTGTGTGCAGTGTTTCCCTTTCCTTCACACTGTGCAAGTGTGCGGTAGCAAATCCTAAGCAAACATATCTGTTGTTTGGAACTTTTACACAGTCTGTGAGACTGATCTGAAGTTTGCGTTTTGTGAGGGAAAAATACCTTAGGGGGTAAGCACGTCAAAATGCATCAACGCAACAAATTTAATATTACATTTACAAAACAAGCACTTGACGGAGTATGATGAGTTATCAGGGATCACTGCAGAGAATAAAAAAGACACCTGGAGCAGTCAGATGGCAGGTAAAACAGCCCGTAATTGCCAACACTCACTTGTATGAGTATGGCAGTCAGAAGGCTAATTAAATAACCTGAAAAAAATTAAATTCATCAGGCTAGATGACCAGCCTTTCTGAGGGGTGGAAGACTCTGGCTTCAGCTGACTGCTGTCACTGTTGGACCCCCACTACATCCTACTCAGACATAATATTTTGAGCTCCACCAGTGTACTCTACAACTCTGACATTGAATGTCCTTAAAGCGGCAGTATGTAACTTTTATAAACATTTTTTTTTTTTTTTTTTTTTTTTTTTTAATATAACTGTCACTATGTCATGACAGTACAACATGAGACAGATAATCTGTGAAAAAAATTGAGCTCCTCTTCCTCCTCCCTGAGGCAGTAGCCTTTATAACCAAATCAAAAATTAACAGCCAATCCATGTGATCAGTACTGATGATTGGAAGTGATAGGCACTCATGGGTGATCGGTATCAGTGATCGGAGCATAAAACCTGATCGGAGCATCCCTACTTTAAACCTAAACCTAAAGACCAGCATTTGCTTGTATAGAAAGAACAAAAATAAACAATTTTGAAACAAATTTTCCTGGTGTCTGTTTATTGAGAAAAAAATACAATGACATCAAACAACATACATTAGTATGCATCAAACTATGCATTATATTAGTTCGTGAAGCCATATTATTTTGAATAAAAACATATAATGAATTTTGTATGTTTATTAGGGATACTTAACAGCCCTCAATGTAATATTTTGGAAGACCTCAAACATTGAGGTAGTTTTTTAGTAACTTTTTTGTGTTAAAAATATGTTTACTGTCATTTTTTATTTATTTATTTTATTTATTTATTTATTTATTTATTTTTGCATTTTTGAATATAACTGCAAAAATAACCCTTCATTTCATATGTCAGTGAAAAATCTCAGTCTTGAAGAGATGAAAACCTGTGCTTTTTCAATTTCTGCCTAAGCCACAGAAAAAATTGGGATGGTGCCTGTCCCCAGCAGTCAACAGGCAAAAGGCCTGGACAGGACAAACAACCATGCATTCACACACTTTGAGGAGAATTTGGAGACCAATTAACCTATCAGTCATGATTCTGGATTTGGAACCCACACATGCACAGGGAGAACACAAGGCTGAACTCTAACCCAGGAACTCCTTGCTGAAAGACCTGAGGCTGGATTCAAACTCAGGACCTTCTTACTGCAAGATAACTGTGCTACCAACTGCACCACTGTGCAGTTGGTAGCACATGCTACCAAAATAAATCCGTAAATGCTTCCTATTAAAAGAAACAGGGATTATGACATTTCACAAGAAAAAAAACATTATGTATAGCACCTGACTGGCATCAGGATTGGTTTTGTTGCCTCACGGTGTACTGCTGCATATGGTTACAAAAAGCAGCCTTTTGTGTTGGAAATGTTTGTTGTACCTTTATTGTTTTAAGTATTTTAAGACAGATTGTGCAATCTGTGACAGACCCCAAGACTATATCTTGGAGGGTGTCTTATTTTCTTATGGATTACATTTACATAATGTTTTTCAAAATTAGCACACTCTGATTTCATACTGGTTCTCTTCACCAAAAGCCAAATGCAGTTGTTTGTTTTTTTTTTTTTTTTTATACAGATCAGGCTACTCAGGTTATATGAAATATACAATGTATCTTTTGGCACTGGTATTGTTCTTGTTGGGGTTTTAGGGGCTAAAATTCATATGTGATACTTAACTAAACTATTGGGGAATTCAGAGTTCGTCAACCTTGCATTTTCCAAGTACCACATCAGAGAATACTATGTGACATATATTCATGAAATATACTTTTAATAATTTAGTCTTATATCAATGAGTCACTCAATCAACAAGACTTTTTAGCAATTATCAATGTAAAGAAGAGCTCCCCAATGACTGGGCCATGGATGAGAGGACACCTGATCTGAAGTGAATCCTTTATCCTCTAGAGAATGGTTTCTTTCTGTTTTCATATTTGTTGAAAATACCAGCAGTTTTTTAATACTTAGTGCTGCAGTTTATCACCAAATCAGAGATAATGTATGTGTCAGCAAGGGATTTGGACAAAATCACCATAAGCTGTTAATGAAATTAAATGTTAAGTGTATTTTTTATCTAACTGATGTACATTAACACACAGTTGCTGAAAATACCAGAAAAAAATAACAAGCATGCAACTATTTCCATTGGTGAAGATTAAGGAATGTAAACCTGAAAAAAAAGTATTACTGATTAGCAATCTTATTATTCAAATGATAAAGCTCTATTGGTCATGGAGACTTCATCAGACTTTCCTGAAATGTTTTCACTTTAACTGATGGCTTTCTGATCTAAGGGGATAAGGGTTAAAAGTTCTCTATTGTACATCTATTCTTATCCATTTCAAGAACCAATTACTCTCTGGATCTCCCACTCTCACCAAGCAGGAAACTAAAGGTCCTAATCCTAATTTCTGTATCTGTAAAAATGACCCTTAGCTAACTGCTCTTAAGACCAGACCTAAGTCACTCTGAGGAAGGATATGGAGGCAACACTTTTTTTCTGTTGTAGGCATAGGGATTCAGATGAGGCTTTTGGATCATTATCAACCTGAGTTTGCACATCCTGGCCCAAAGGCATTCATTTGAAGGAAAACCCTTCTTTATGTCTATATATTTATGTTAATCACAGTCACAGCAAAGAATGCCTCCTTTTTTAAAAAAAAATCAAAGCTGTTTCCGTTTGGAATGTAATGGATGCCTTACGTACTGAGTTTGACAAAGAGATTCCAAACAAATTAATTTTGTAAAGAAAATAGCAATCACATACAAGTGTTATGTTTCCATTCTGACCCAATTTTCTATTTTTACATTTGTAGTAAATTTTATACACTACCCCTTGTAAAAAATAAATAAATAAATAAATAAATAAATAAATAAAAAGATTGAAGAAAACTAGAGAGATTGCACTGCTTCTTGGATTCTCCCCAAGAAGCATCCCAGGAGTTGTATTAGAAATGTCTCCTCCCAGGGATGCTTGCATACACCAAGACAAACATGCTGATAAAAAAAACAAAAAAAACAATACAAAACAAAGTATTTTAAAACAGTCTCACAGCCTGGGATGATCACCCTGGACCTGATGATGGCCCATATGGGATTAAACTTTACACACACATCTTTGTGGCTTTCTTCTATCTTCTCTGATGTATCATAAGAGAGGCCTAGTTTAAAAAGTGTCTCTTCCTTGTTGCTGCATTGGAGCTGTCAACCCAACAGGTTGTGGAACTCACTATTAGAGATGATACTTTGGATGTTGGAATTAGTCCTTGGGACACAACCTTCACTTACTTTTAGTGAGGACAGTTAGGTTTTGTAGCAAAGATCCCAGAGAATCCTCAGAAGTATTTAAAATCAAGACATTTTTGAATAATATAAACATGTAAAATGAAGGCTTGCTGTAAATTTAAACTGGCAGACTCGCTCCAGCTTACCTGCATCATCCATCACTTGGTCCATGCCTCTGCTGCTGCTAATTAGCATCCAAGATTCTGGATATAAGGCTCACAATCCATGGTTCCACCTGCATGCTGCCAAGCTTTGTCCCGCCTCCACTCGTGTCCTCTCAGGCTCCTTCGGGTTCCCTTTCTCTGACCTCTGCTCCACCACCAGGTCCAGGCCCTGGGGGCAGAGGGATGACCCTAAATCCTCACCCTATATTGTTCATTCAAGCTCATGGTGATTCTCAGCATACTCGTCTCCTGCCGGGGTCTGAGCGCCAAAGAACTTCAAGTCAATAAAACTCTCTAATTGTCTCTTTTTCTCTGTGTGAATCTGTCTAGGCTGAAATGTCATTGTGATAATGGGTAAGAATCCAAATCATTCAAAGAGCAGATTCACATCATTGAAGGCATACATTTATTTAACATGGTGACACAGTTATATCACAATAATTATCTAGAACAATCAATAAATCATTACTTATATCGTTGAAACCAGGAGTTTACATACACCAAATTAAAAGACGCATAAACCTTTTTTTTTTTTTTTTTTCACTGTCTGAAGTTACATGTGAATCAGACCACATTTCTCTTGTTTTAGGTCAGTTAGAATTACCAAAATGATTTATTTTTGCTAAATGCCACAATAATGAGAGAACAAATTTATCAGAGATTTATTTATTATTGTCTTCAAAATCAGAAGTTTGCATACAGAATGATTAATATCTCTTTAAGCAATGAAAGATCACCCATATGATGATGCCATGGCTTTGGAAACTTTGGACAGATTAACCAACACATCAGAGTTAATTGGAGGCACACCTGTGGATGTATTTTAAGGCCACGATGACACAATGGAAAAATCTAAAGAAATCACCCAAGGTATCAATTCAATTATATGTAAGTATAGACATGATGGGAATGTCTAGTCATCATACTGCTGAGGGAGGAGATAGATTCTGTGTCCCAGAGATGACCATGTTTTGGCCAAATCAAACTCAAAAAAAAAGTCAAAGACCTTGTAAAGATACTGTCTGAAACTGGTGAGGCAGTGTCATTGTCCACAGTGAAATGTGTCCTGAAACAACATGGGCTAAAAGGCCACTTAGTGAGGAGGAAGCCATTACTCCAAAAGAGACACAAAAATGCCAGATTGCAGTTTGCAATGCACACAGGGACAAAGACATTCATGTTTGGCGACATCTCCTGTGGTCTAATGGTCATAATGGCCATTGTTACATTGGGAGGAAAAAGAAGGAAGCTTCTATGCCTGGGAACACCATCCTAACTGTAAAGTATGGGGGCGGCAGTATCATGTTGTGGGGCTGTTTAGCTTCAAGAGTAACTGGTGCATTTCATAGAACAGATGGCATCATAACGAAATAATACTATATGGAAGTATTGAAAAAAAACCCATCTAAAACATCAGCCAGAAAGTTAAAGTTTGGTGCACAAATGACTGTTCTAAATGGAAAATGACCCAAAGCATACAGCCAAAGTGATTACAAAGTGACTTAAGGACAACAGTCATAGTTTTGGTGTCACCATCACAAAGCCCTGATCCCAATCCTATAGTGATATTTGTCATGTTTGTGGTTGGTGTTGTGAACCCAAATGCAGAGGCAGCAAGTGGTACTTGAAGGTCTGATTAAAAATGATTAACAAAAAATACATACAAAACCACAGGAAATGCAGGAAGCCAGAGCAGAACAAAAATAGGAATTCAAAGAGCAAAAACAACAGAGTACAAGGGGGAGGAAAACAGGTAAATAACAGGAAAACAACAGGAGGATCCAGTAAGGAGAGAGAGCAAGAAAGAAGCTTAAATACTGGGAGTGTGAATGCTGGAACAATGGACTGGGGCTGACTGGCTAACAGTTTACGGGTGTGAGGAAGGAGCTAATGGGAGACTGGGGAGAGAGAGAATGGCAGAAGAGGGTGAGGGAGAGAAAACCAGGGAGCAAAGAAAATGAATCTAACAGTAACAGAAGATACTGTTACTGTTAGAGACATGAATTAATACATATATTTAAACTAGAATAACTAAGAAAAGACTATACTAAAGTTAAACAGAAACAAGGCTGATCTAATCAACATAAGAACCACAGGATAACAATAATCAAAAATTAGAGTTAGAAGAATAAACCTCAAAACAACCCAAAACCACCCAGATTTTGACAATATTTAGATCTGAAAATATGTGTGTGAGTGAGGCGACCTACAAACCTGATTCAGTAACACCAGTTCTGTCAGGAGGAATCAGCCAGAACTCCATCAAACTATTGTGAAAAGCTTGTGGAAAATCAAAATCATTTAATCCAAGTCATACAGTTTAAAGGCAATACTACCAAGTACTGAAGTAATGTATGTAAACTTCTGATTTTTAAAACATTGATAAATAAATCTTAGACATATTCTTTCTCTCATTATTGTGACAAATAGAAATAATTTTGGTCATTCTAACTGACCTAAAACAAGAGAATTTTGCTTTAATTTAACTTCAGACAGTGAGACAGAAAGGCTTATGTGCCTTTTTATTCAGTGTATGTAAACATCTGGTTTCAACTGTAGCACAATCATTAAAGCTACTACTCATCATACAGTTATCCAAACTGTCTACCTTTCTTATTAAGAAAGAAATTCAGAAAAAAACTCTGACCTTTGAGTGAACTAGCTGAAGGTCTAAGCCTATAGCCTTTAAAAATAACAATAGATTTATGTTTAAACTGGAATTCTTTGCATTAAATTAGGTTTTTGAAGATTGAGTGCACTAGATATGCCTTCTGTTTACTTTCATTATGGACATCATAAACACTTGTACAGATTTCCAAAATGTTCAGGTTTTTGAAATCTTTTATGAATCCTTCAAAAGTGAGTCACACCAGACACTGGAGGAAAACCCAGACAAGGATCTTCTAAGCAACACTCACCAGCTCCCAATAGGGGAGCCGAAGGTATTCCTCGGCCAGAACGAATATACAGCTGCCCCGGCAAGTTCTGTCTACTCCAGGGTCTCTTCCCAGTGAGATGTGCCCAGAAAACCTCCAAGGAGAAGAAAGAAAGCAGTTGCGTCAAATACACAAATCACATTCAACTGACTTCTTTCAATGTGAAAGAGTAGCTTCTCCATTCTGAATTTCCTATGGCTGTTAGAGATACCTGTATCGGGGAGACTGAGCCAAGCCACCCTACAGAAGTTCATTTTAGTCTCTCGTATCTGGGATCTTTTTCTGTCTGTCATGATCCCTGTCTCATAATAACAGTTGAGGGTTAAATTGTTGATGATCGGCTGATGATCGGTTGATGATCGAGAGGTTTACCTTGCAGGTCATCTCTTCCTTCACAACAGACAGCAACAGGAACCGCATTACTGCAAGTGACATCTTTATCAGTCTTGCCATGTCATACTCCATTCTACAATGACTCATGAAAAAGACAAAAATACATTAAACTCCTTGTCTTGTGGGGGAGACCTACTTTGCGATTTTATCACTGTAAAACCAGTTTGGTTTTAGAATAAAATTCTCTACCAAGACTTAAAAATTAAATATGATTATCTGGTATGTCTACAACCCACCAAATGCCCATTGCTTTCCATGAACTTGGCTCACAGTTATCTCAGTCAGTTATCTAAAACTGCCACTTTTCTTCTCAGACACCTTTATTCATGTTGTGAAAATTACCCCAACATTATCCCAATTCCAGACAATTTGGTTGGAGAAAGGTTCTCGGTGTGTGTGAGGAGATGAATGAAGGACCCAGGATGATTAGCTCCACATGGAAATAAATTCCTTCTCAATGAGAGATGCACTTTTGTGTGTCTCACTCTCAGATATATTGAAGTTCTTTATTACGTGAGATATATATATATATATATATATATATATATATATATATATATATATATATATATATATATATATATATAGTGTGTGTGTGTTTATGTGTGTGCGTGCATAGGTGTGGTATATAAGGACTGTATGCACATTCATCTTTTTGCAAGGGGCAAGAGCTTTAGAAGAGCAAATGGGTATTTGTGTAGCCTTGTGCCTTAGCACCGAGCTTCCACAGCTTGCATAGCTGCTTCCCACCAAGCCTGTCACACAGCGCTGTCTGATCAGTAGAAACTGGCTGAGCACCATAGCTGAATAAGAGCAGGAAGCTGGCTGATTTTTCCCGGACTTACTTGCACTCTCATCCTTTTTCTGACGCATGTAGCCCTCCCACGTCATCCAATTCTGAGCCCAATGCCACCCTCCCTGCTGCCTATTATAACCTCAGAGGCAGAGCTTGTAGCATGTTTCTTCTGCAAGTGTGCGGGGGAGAAGATACCACTTGCAGAAAGAGTGACATTGAGCGAGACAGCAACAAGACTTTCTTGAAATCCCATTAGATGTTAGATTGTTGATTAATTAATCCAGATGGCTAATTTATTCATTCATTAATAAAAGGGAACATTTTTCTACCATTTTCCCTTTCTCATTGTATGAGACAGAAACTACTTAAGTCATAAAGTCACTTCATATTTTTGCTCTTTAATCAGTTTAATAACAGGAAAACAGAACTCGCAATGTCTCTCCATCTCCAAAAATTTACACACATTCATGAAATCTTTATTCAATATAGAAATGGCTGAGACCAAGCTATTCCCAAAATATACATACCTTAGGTTATTTAGTTCATTGTCTGTTTGTTGACCAAGTTTTAATGTATTTTATTGTTTTTAAAGGAAAAAGGTGGAGTATTGTTCACTGTAAAAGGCACCAGTGTGATTTTGGCCAAGAGGGCTGTCAATATCACATGGAGCAAACATTTCAGGAAAATTTCAGCAGTGAACTAAAAGAGGAGACTTGCTGGTCCAGCCCTTTAAGGATGGAGGAATTCCTGCAGGGGTCTAGAGGTAATGGAGCCAGGGGGCTGGAGGAAATTTGGCAGGCAAGTTGATCCGGGTAGACAAATATCCCTGGACAGAGGAGGTAGCCAGCAGATGAATCAGTTCATATGTAAACAATCCAGTGGAGGTAGAACAAGGTAGATTGTGAGCTGCTAAACAACAGGAGGGAACTGCACGGAAGAGACACAGGTAAGTTCTCACATTGTATTTTCAAAGAAGATGAAATCACTTAATGGACCAAATGTTCACTGAGATGACTTCACCAGTCTGGGGTTGAGCTGATCTCTGAAGTGATATTAGGTAGCAGGAGGATGATGAAGATGATGAGCAACAGGTGTGGCAGCTGATGACAGAACACACTGAGGCCAGGGGGTGAACATATAACAACTGCCTCCACCTGGAGGAGAAAACTCGTCCAGTAGAGCCTCACACTGTCAGTCTTATTTGGTAGAAGTTTGTCATCATACCATATCTTGACTTTCAAAAGATCTCTAACTACATTACTGTGATTACTTTCAGATGTTTCAACAGTTTGCAGTTCATGGGTATCTTGAGCCTTGTTGGTTTCTGGGATGTTCTTGAACATTTTAATCAATATCTGTTCATATGAAAGTGACAGTATGGGTCTTTTTCCAGATCATGGCAAAATCCTCACACTGTTTACATACTAAAAAAATGATCATGTTAAATGTATAGTTCTTCGTAAAAAGTTTATTTAGAATTTTCCCATTTTTCTGAGTACTAATCAATTAAATGGGTGGTGTCAAAAATCTTTTTTTTTTTTTGTTTGTTTGTTTTGTTTTTTCTTTGCTGGCACAAATGGAAAAATCAGAGGCCCTGCAAAGCTAAAGTATATTCCAGAACCTTTAATACCATATATTAAAAGCTTTAAGTTATTGTATGCATATTTTGAATTTTGCATGTCATTTTTTCCCACAGTAGATTAAAAACTTGCCTACCCAGTTTCTACCTACAAAAATACACTTTATGTTTCTTTAGGAGTAATGCTGTCTTCTCTTCCATGCTGAGTGGCCATGTCAGTGCAGGATTCCTTTGAGTGTGAAAAATGACAGCCTCCTACTACCATAAGTCAAGATTTTCACAAAGTTTTTGGGTTTTATCTGGTATTACACACATTTTGTGCCAAAATACAATTTTTGGCACACAAAACCCAATCTTTTCCTGAACATTATGAAGGGTGGACATTCCTATGCAGGTTTATACTGACATATAAGGATAAATTGTTCAAAGGTCACACTTATTTTCTCCTGTTCACTTCTTCAAAATCATGAATTATCATTGGGCAGAGCTATCTAAACATATTTACCTACCTTTAAAATTAGCCACACCATAATGTATGGGTAGACTAAGCCATGATAAGCAACAACTTTTTTATCAGAGAGGACAAACTGCTGTAGTTTGATAGCAAATTAATAGGTAGCTCAAAAAGACCTCACCTTTATACTGCTGTGATTTGACCCGAGCTTATGGATTGCATTTGTAGGTTAAACTAGGTTAAACATGTATGTTTTTTGTTTTATAGATGAAAAAAGGCTATGATTTTTTTTTTTTATTTTATTTTTTTTTTTTTTATATCAACTGACCATTACTTGTAGTTAAATGTTTGCTATTCAGTCACTTATCAATGCAATAAAGTTAAAAATAAATACCACAAAGAATGTGAGTAATTGTTTATTTTTATAAAAACCCAATACTTAATTTTAAAATTAGAATCTTAAAATTGAGATTTCTGTTTAGAAATTTCCTGCATTTTTGCTCAAATATATATTCAAGGGTAGTATAAATGAAATGGAAATCCTTTCAGTCCTAAGTCAATTCTCTGGCTCTGTTTGTGAAAGGATAGATTTAAAATTTTTACTGTTGATCTCAGAACTACTAAATGGTCTTGAGTTAAATGAATTTCTGAGTTCCTTGTTTAGTATGAACCAGAGACCTCAGAACTTCACAGACCTGCTTACTCACTGTTCCTAGGACCAAAAGTGAACAAAATGAGGTGCCATTTAGTTCCTATGCTCCTCAGCTTTGGCCCAAACTCCCTAAAAAGTTGAAATGTGTAAAAACTGTTGGTTCCTTTATCAGGAATGAAAAAAAAATATTTTATGATAAATGATGAGTGATTAAACTGTATGTGCATGAATGGTGCTATACAAATAAACCTTTGTTGCCTTGAATATCAATGAACTTAAGACAATGCCAAATCATGTTTGATTTTATTTATTTATCAAAATACAATTAAATTAGGCTGTCAGTGAAATTTTTCAAAAACTGTACAATTATTATAAAAACTAAATGATGGTAAAAAAAAAAAAAAAAAAAAAAAAAAAAAAAAAAAAAAAAAAAAAAAAAAAAAAAAAAAAAAAAAAGTTTTCAGTTTAGGTTATGTTTTGTAATCTGGCCTTTGAGACATGGAGCATCACCTTACTAGTAGGAAAGGAATTGGTGGTGGTGTGTGAAGTTCAGCCATACCCTAGGGTATAGTTTGATGGCCTTCCAAAACTTAAAACCTTGTGTTATTGGATTTCTGTGACAGGCATAATTTAGACACTAGGAACACCATGTTTGGCCACAAGGTGGTTCGCAAGTGTACTTATGAACAGGCCACTTTGGGTCAGTGGTTGATTTTGTGATTGTAACATCAGGAGAGGTGGATAGTAACTGGTTACATTTACTTGAGTAACTTTCTGAACAAAAGTACTTCAAGGAGTATTTTTATTTCACCATAATTTTTATTTCTACTTGAGTGCATCATTTTTTAAAGTAAAACTACTGTTGCATGATGTCTGTTGTTCTCAGACTAACTTCACTAATGCATAGTACCCTGAACCAGCTCTCCATTCAAAAGGTCTGGACCTCCTGAGCCCAATGAATCTCTACCAAGTATGACAACAGGTACCTGTTTCAAGAAGAATTCATTCAGCCTTCTAACTTCCTTCATTTGAACGTCAAACCCTGCTTTCCTCTGAAGGTCCAGCCTGACTGAACAGCTTACAGCCAGCCAAGCACCCTCAGCCACATCTGTTAATGGCAGCTCCTTCTCTTTTACAACTTCCTGTTGAAATAGAGCTGAATTAGTTGCTCTGAGTCCCTGAAGGAGGAACAGCTTATCCTGCTCTTTCTCGTCCTCATTTGATAATCTTTGCTTGCTAAAGTTATTTAATACATCCAATTTTTATACTCACTCTCTTGCTTCGTGTACCCTCATATATTATTTCAGATTTTAGGACAGCAGGATTCTTACTTTTTACTTCACTTTTACCCCTTTTTCTGAACATGAGCAAGATGCCTCTGGTCAACACTGGGGACAATAGCAGAATTATACAAAGATTTCAATCGGCAGAGTTGAAGATTCACCTACTAGAGAAGCATATAGGCTCTGGAAATGAAACAACTCTATTTATGACTCAAAACAACAGACACCTCAGTATTATACAAAGACTTCAATTGATAGAAATTAAGATTCATCAACTGGAGATGAATATCAAGATCAACACAGGCTCTGGAAATGAAACAACCCTATCAATGTCTGGAAGCAACAGACAGTTCCCAGCCACATCAGCAAACAGCCCACCCTGGAACTCTCTGGGAGCTAAGCCAAAAAAATTCATCTCTGACGAGACCACAAATGGGAAAGACTTTTCACCTAGACGAGTTCCCAGCATTAAGCCGAGATATCCCTTCTTCAACACCTACTCCAAGAACGAAACATCACCCAGCTGGAGCCATTAAAATTCCATCTTCCTCAACCCAGGCACCAAGGACAACACAACCAATTTGTGCCATAATACATCCAGACTCTGCTTGAATCCCACTGAAAAACAGGTTTGCTGTACTTCAACAGGAGTCCCCATACAACAACATGAGCTATGAGGCAAGATCAACACAATTTCCTCCTAAAATCAACACCAGGAACAACACCAAGAAAATAAAAGACATGGCAAAAGTTCTTATTGTGGGTGATTATGTGGTGAAAGAAATCCACAACCTTTGCAATACAAAGAGGATGAACGTAATCTGCTTCCCAAATGACACAGTTTCTGATTTTACTCCAAAAATACTCTCAATAACCACTGATCACCTGAATATTGAGACTCTTTATAACTATACACATTGGTGCTAATGATATCACCAAACAAAAATCAGAAATCCTGAAAAATTACTTTAATCATCTTCTAAGTACTATCGGCTAAAAATGAAGGCGATTATCAGTGGACCAGTACTGACAGTTTGACGAGGAGATGAGAGATACAGCAGACTGCTTATGATTAATAACTGGCTCATCAAAACATGTGGCATCAACTCAGTGAATTTCATTGACAATCGCAGGTTCTTTTGGGAGTGTTATCTGTATGTAGAAATGAAATGGAATATCCTTAAATAGGGCCGGGGGGAAAAAAACAAAACTTCTCACCTCAATCATTTTAGATGCTGTTAACAAAACAACCTGCTCTCCCCAACAAATGATAATGTAAACAATGAGATCACTGTCCCAGCCACCCAGCCAAGATATGGGAGGAATCTTGCCATGGCTCCAAACCAACACGTCCAATAAGGATGGATCAGGATCATATTCTCCCAAAACATACTGATAAACCAGCAGAAAATGGAGTTCCTGCTGAAATTTTGACACCAGAACTGATATTTCTCAACTTCAGCGAAATATAGATACCAGCGAGATACAGCTGCAGCTGATCCAGAACGCTGCTGCTCGTGTTCTCACTAAGACCAGGAAAGAGCACATCACCCAAGTTCTAAAGACCTTACACTAGCTCCTTGTAGCTCAGAGAATATACTTTAAAATAATCCTGTTAGTTTGTAAATCACTGACTGGCTTAGCACCAAATTACATTAAAGACCTGTTGTCATTGTATCAACCTTCCAGACCACTCAGGTCTTCTGTTTCTAGTCTAATCTGCATCCCTAGAACCAGAACCAAACATGGAGAAGCAGCATTCAGTTTTTATGCTCCACTAATCTGGAACAAACTTCCAGAAAACTGCAAAACAGCCAACACACTGAGTTCCTTTAAATCAATGCTAAAACCCCACCTGTTTAGAGCTGCCTTGATTAGTAGTAAGTGGCACATTGATCAATATTTTTGAATTATATTTGCTTGATGATCTTCATGAGTTTGATGCATTGATAGTGCAATGATTGTGATGATTTTGGTGTATACTTGTTCAATGATTTTGATGCATACTTGATTGATGTTTTTACGATAAGAAGCACTTTGAACTGCCTTGCTGCTTAAACGTGCTACACAAATAAACTTGACTTAGTTTTAGAAGTCTGGACAAATAGACTTCAAGGATATTTTTTTTTTCTACATAAACCTCTTTATCAGAACAACCAATCAAAAACCTCTTCAGAAATGCTGTTGAACCTTAACAGCCAATTTTTTTACAAATAGCAAGAAACCATAAAAGTCAGAATCCTAATCACTGAATTTTCACAACTTCCAGTAGAATTTTGATTGCTTTAATTTGCAGAGCTTAACAAGTACAGTGCACAGTAAAATTCTAGTAAATCAGGAAAAGTAGATAACTTGTAAAATTAATCAAATTATGTTTAATGATCTTTCCCCATTATTGTGGCTGAGTGAACATTTTGGATGTAATAAATTTGAAGGAGATGGAAAGGAGGAGGCTCATACCTTTTGAGATGCCCTGCCCTGGGTTGATTCATTTGTTCTTTGTTTTTCCCTGATGGGTAGATGTAGCTCCAATAAATCAATTAAATATCCTTGAACTTGTTTTTCACTGAATCTGTGAAAGTTCTTGGATCAAACAAAAAGGAAAAAACAGCGTGAAACAGCAGTCTTGAAAGTAAGTCCAAATTCTGAAACCGCAACCTTGGGCTTGTGGGTTGGCCTCATCAGAGATGCAGTACTCCGGTCAGGTTGAGGATCAGTTGTTCTCTCAAAATCCTGATGGTTAGTCCTTCACGATCTCTTCTCTTGATGTGAACGTGAAGACTGTCCCCACAGCACAACCACTGAATATTTCCAAGGAGCATTCTTACATCCCTTTCCAGCCGAGCATGATTCGAGGTGTACATGACTGCTTCTTCCACCAGAATCCTAACTCATTCTTGGTCCTTATCAGGACATGTTTTCTGAGTGTCTCTTCATTAACACCTCTGACCCTTAATTATGTGTCAGCTGTCTGGAAACATAACCTGCTTCCCCATCTTCTGGAGTTCCTTTTTTGTGGTTCTGCAACCTTTAGCCTATTTGTCCATCTTTGAATCACACTAGAGCTCGTCTGCACATATTTGCAAGATCTCGCTGTGTCCTTCCTGTTTCTTCCAGGTGCATGATCCCTGACATTGGATGAACTTCCTCTTTACGCTCAGGTCACGACTTATGAAGACTTATGAAGACTTTTACCTTCTGATCCATTGCCCCTGCCCCTCTGTCATGGTCAATTTCTCCTTTTCACTCACGCCACACCTGACTCATCTCCTGTCCCTTATAACAGATTAATACATGTTATACATTTTCAATCAGAACATCATTTAAATCATAAAGACTAACTTTGTACATCACCTTATTTCCCAATTATTGATATCATTGTTCAACATCATTCATTATTAGTATTTGAAGCATTCAGTTCCCCACAGTTTTCAAAAATTGTCTTTCCATTGACTGCTTGCAATTTCAACTTGTCAGTTATATAGCCCATACAGCCTCAATCAACTTTCCATCATTACAAGTTTATCCTGATTATAACTTCTTATTTAGATACAGAAAGAAAAAGAGTAAACCTAGGTTCATAAGATAAAACAGCTGCGGAGTCTTATCATGTTATTTTAGATATCTCCTAGTATTATTAATTGTAAAGTTTGACTTTAAAAGCCTAATCAAGGAATGGTTATGAAAACTAGTCCTTATTTAAGAGCCCTAGAGACAAGACAACTGTCCCTTTCAAATGTATCATTGTCCTATGTCTCATCACTGTAATTAAATTGAGATGACTAACAATTATTTACTTCTTACCAATAGAAATCATAAAACCCCAACATCAAATTAAAACCTTTTAATTGTCAAATCTGGCCTTATTACTTACACTTGTCCCCGCCCTGGGGTTGCTGCATCTCATCTCCCTTTAATGCTGCAATAGACAATCACAGCTCTTCTCTGTATCCTCATAATAATCAATGACTATTTAAAGGATTATCTTCTACATTAATCTGGAAAGAATAAAACTTTATAATTATTCATTATCATAGATAAGTAAATAATATTTATTTAGAAAACGTGATGAGAATGTTTTTTTCTTAGAGCACACACACAAATTCATACTTCCCCAAATACTCTTCAACAGTCAGGAAACTCCAACTTTCTCAATGCCCTGTTGTCATGGAGACTCACTGGTCCGAGGCACCTGAAGTTCCCCCTTTTGTGATTTTACAATCTCCTGTTCATTTTTATGGAGGACCGAAACTGACATAATAAAAAATAAAAGCAGAACTATATAAATTTTGTTTTTCCTCTTCCTTACACATACATCTTCATCAAGAAATGTATATATTTTCTTTTTTACTTTTCCTGTTATGCAGTTTTAATGTTAATGCAGTGTTAATGCAGTTTTCATTAAGAAATGTATATATGTTTTGTTTTTCCTTTTCCTTATAATTGCATTTTCATGAAGAAATGTATATATTTTCTTTTTTGTTTTCCTTATACATGCATTTTCATGAAGAAATGTGTATATTTTGTTTTGCCTTTTCCTTATACAAGTGTTTGCTCTTTTTACATTTCCTCATCTCCTCTTTTTACTTTACCGTATGCATTTCTGCCTCACAATGCAAATGAGGAGGGCTGCCTTCTTGGTCCAACTCCTCTACTGTTGGTCAGCTGAAAACCTGCCACCTTCCAACTTGTCCAGTCTATTTGCAGCTTCCCTTAACAACACCGACACAGACCATGTTTCCGCTCCCTCCATAACTTTACTTCGGTTGCTAAACTGAAGCCAATGGTGCAGGCATGCACAATTGATCTAAACAGTAGAGGAGCTTGATCAAGAATATGCGTTGGTGTGTCCTTATTAATTTAGCTCTAAGTGTAAAAGTGGAACCAGTTCTATGTCTGCTCTCAGATCTATAACCAGTATATTATTTAATATTTTGATCTGTTTCTAAACTTTTCAAATGTTTTTTTATCTTCTTTCTTACTGAGTCAAACTGGCGTTACGCCAAAACGAACAGACCAATTGCGTGCTGTTACTGAATGACTTTGTGTGAGTCAGCCAATCAAAAGCGTGTATATTGGGTGACTCATACCAAAACAGGAAGAACCACAGCTTTTAGCTGTAGCAGAGGAGACGGCATAGATACACTGATAAACACAAACAAATAAATGTACTGTTTACATATTGACATAATCCCTTTTTGTTAAAGAACTGTAGGAAACAAACTGTTCCTTGTTGAACTAACACTAACATTTCTAAATAAAATAAAATCACTGTCAGTTATACACACATACACGCCGAACCTTTCAAAATGTGCGCAACAATTTAGTTGCATGAATGTTTATGTTTTGCAGATGGAACCACACTGATGGCCGGCAATGACAGCCAGCTTTTGAAAGGCAAGTCTATTGGACATAGTGTATTCCTCATGTATCATTTGCAGGTTACTTTTATTTCTCACATAATGATTTTAACTTTTCTTCTGAGACCTTGCCATCCACAAGATGACTTCAGTGCTTCAGTGAAGGATCTGTCCAGAGATGTGCAGTTCATCAAGAATGAGTTGGCTGAGGGCAATATGACACCAGGTGGTACACGGGGACAAGCCTATCCTCCCCTTCCAGCTGCCAATCACCAGTGAACAAGACTTCAATTAGGCAGAGTCATTACTGATGAAAGAATCAGTCCGTCAAAAGATGGTAATTTATTTGACAGACTGAACTGCATTCATTTATCAAATTTAGATAATTTCAGAGTGGTCTTGCTCGTTTTTTCTCATGGGAAGAATGTCTTTAGCTCTTTAGCTACTTGAGCACAAATTCTCGTCTACAAGTTCAAAGCGTGTCACAGAGCTTGTAGATCTGCTATGTATGAAATGCTTTTAAATTGTTCAAATATACCATTTACATATTGACATGACCAAAATTGGAATCAGGAGGGTTAATGTGGTTAAACATAATGACTGGCATGAACACGAATTAACACTATGGGCTGGAAAATCAGTGCATGCATGTCAGTGCATGCATAATGTGTGAAAACAAGTTAGTTGCTTTGTGTTCATAAAATAAATGATGTCATGCTGTTTCTAATGCAGAACCTTCATTTTCTTCTCTCTGATTTAGATTGCTCGCCTGGCTTTGATAGGAGGCACCAATTTAGAAAACCTGATAAAACGGATGTTGGCAACTGCTATGACCAATGCCCTGGCCAGTCAGTTCAACTGGGCTGGAAAGAAAGACAAGCGTTGTTCAGAAAGCAAGAAGCCATTCAAGGACACAACACTACAAGATTATATGTTTGGTGAGTGTCCTCCCTTGCAAACTACTTCATAGTTTAAGTCAGAGGCATGACTGCTGGTGATTCAGAATATAATTATGCTCATATAGTACAGAATTCTAATCCAGCTCCTATAATGTATTGCATCCTTGGTGTTCTTTTATAAGTTTCTTTTGTATGAAATGGAAAAACTTTTAAAAAGTGTTATGCTGGAATAAAGTGATGGTGAAAGTGGAAGCTATAAAAAATGAACAAAGGACAACGTTATTGGTGAGCTTTAGATGTGTATGGTTACATTGCCTAGATGGAGTCAGGCTAGGCATTTGCTCCTCTTTCCAGTCCAGTCTAACTGGATGATGACTGTAGCTTTTGTTAAAAATCACACCTCTGTGAAGTGAGGGATGCTGTCATCATTGTACATCATCAAACATAACTTATTCTGGCCAGTCACAATTTGCGTCCTCACTGTTGTCATCAATGTTTGTGGTAAGCAATGCTTGTTTTTAAACAAACACTCGGATTTTTCCATTCATTGTCAGTGGGAATGCAATGTTTGTGTAGGACAGTTTGTGCACACACACTGAAAGCTGGACATAGGAAGGATAGTGCCCCTCAAAAAATAGGTAGGGGGAGGGGGATGATATGAAATTGTATTGGATACACGGTCCATCCTCCTCACTCTTATTTTTGTGTCTTTCAGCTGCTGCTCATCAATTTGACCCAAAGCAGACTGATAGGGACTACAGCAAAACTGTCAAAAAGTGGCTTTGTTTTGCGCCAGAGCAGGAGGGAGGCATCCCAAGGAACCAAAGTGACACAAACCCAAGTAAAGCAAACCAGAGTCAAACTTAGGTTACCCCAACACACAGTTTCCCTGGTTCATACAGTACAATGCTTAACCTCATGGACAATGTTCTTCCATGTACAATAGGCTGTTGTTCTGTCAGTCAAAAAGCAGTCAAATATGTTTACAGATACATGTATCTACTTGAATGACTTGCCACTTCAGCCTGTTCTTGCATTGTTGTCTCCAGAGTTGCCCTGTAGTTCGACAAAATTAAAGACTGTTTGAATCTATCTATCTATCTATCTATCTATCTATCTATCTATCTATCTATCTATCTATCTATCTATCTATCTATCTATCTATCTATCTATCATTTGTGCTGCTGCACGTACTGCACTGAGCTGTATATCATGTATGTGTCCTCTACATTTATCCATCCATTGAATGGTTACTGCATTCATAGAGCAGTTTGGGGTTTAGATCAGTGGTAGAGCAGTGGTTCTCATTCTCAAATGGTTTTATGTTGACAACCAAATTTGACCACTATTGACCTGTGGACCCCAGTTTGTTTTTGTATGTCAGTGGAATGTAACAGGTTGGCATGTTTTTTTACTGTACTTTGATGTCAATCGGTTGGTACTGTGGACACCCTTGCCTGGTTAACTGGTCATTGATAATGGTGGCAGTATGTTAAGACCCTCACCCTCTTGAAAGAAAGAAATTTAAAGATTGTAGAGATCTCTCAAAGCCATGGTGACACTTTCAGACCTCCGACATTGAACTGTGTGCTATCAAATGCCTTATCTGGTTATTTTAATCTCTGAAAAGGCATATGCCGTTGACCTGTTATCACAAACGATATTTGTCGCCATATCATCCACACCTGTTGCTCAGGGAGAAATTGCTGGCTATCTTGACCTATGACAGTTTTCCTAAATAAAGGTATCAAACTGTTCTCACTACATTGTTAAAGAAAATAGTGTTAATGAAGTTTTGGTAAAAGTCCTGTGTGTGTAAAATTATGAAGTATAGAAATGGTCACTGAACAGAAAAAAAAGGGGGAAAAAAACTTTCCAAATGCTGCTAATTTGTTACCCATATGTTGCATGTTGTGTATATTGTTTTTGTTTTGTTTTTTTGTTTTTTTGCATGTCCTGTCTGGCAGTGTGGCACTCAGAATTGTTGTCTGAGTGTCAAGGTAAGGCTCAACAGATTTGCTTTCACAAATGGAGCATTACAGCTTTTGTCATGATGTTCCACTTGGTATAAATATGAAACTTTATTAGAAATTGCTTTAGTTTTATTTCTAATGTAATGGACACAAAAGTGAAAAAAGGAGGAAAGGAAAGCGAGAAGGATAGAAGGTTTAAAGAAAAAGAAGGCGATAGAAGTTGGGGATAGAAGAAAAGCATAGAGATAAAACAAGTCGTATGTTGTTGGGGGTGTTTTTGCTTTGTTTTTTGTTTTTTTTCGTTGTATGTTGTGACAGGCTGACCTTGTAAGCCTGGTTTTTACCCATGCAGATGCACTGAAAAAGCCCTATGGAGTTTCTTTTCATAATGCTAAGCTGATTTTAGTTATAGAGTAAAACAGAGTTCACACTGACAATTGTTAATTTACTTTTGCACTGTCGGACAAATCAGCTCTAACTATAGTAAAACAAACCGGCAAAATGTTTTGTTCATCTTTCTGTACCTTCTACCTTCCCTTCTTATCCTAGTGCTTTTTTCAATGGTGGTTGGTCCAACAGTTACCAGGCAGGATGATTACTTTGAGGTGTTTTAGGTGTATATCGTTTGTGGTACAAAACATGACATCCCAAAATGTTGCTGTGAATAGTGAAACCATTTCCTTTTAGGTCAAAGTTTATGTGTAGGTTATAATTCATAGTCAGTATTTTAATGGGTTTGTGCTGCTCTGACAGTGTGAAAGTGTGATATTAGCGCTACTTATCATTTATTCATAAAGTTAAAATTAAAAAGCCCTTGACCTGTGTAAAAATCTGCTTAAAGCTCTCTATTGTTGTGATTAGTTGAAAAAGATGGAAAACTGGGTCAAATTTCATTTTTCATAAATACATATATAAGAAAAGAGTATGGAAAAATACTACAGTTTAATCAAATACATACACAAAAAACATAATTCATGTGGTTTTATGATTTTCTGATTTATTTGTTTTTAATGAGGCAGTGATGGAAAGAGCTTGTATTTTTGATTTGCAAAAATATAGATTTTTTTTTTTTTTTTGCTATGGAAATTTACAAAATTAGAAACTGAGCTGACAATTATATCAGGAAGAAAAATAGGATTTTCCACATTATGAGTAATTGATACATTTAGAGCAGACAGACTATCAGCAGAATAGACATTCTCAGTCTAAGGCAAATTAACAGAAATACATTTGTAGGACAATTCATTTCACAACAGTTTAATTGCATGGAGCATCTTATTTTTTTATCCTGGCCACAATTTCACTATTTATTTAAGACTTTGACATACATCTGTATCATTGTCATTTAGGTTCATTGACATTTGATGGCAACAAAGGCAACTTGAATTTTATTATAGCACAGGTTTTCTGAAGAAGAAATGATCCCTATCAATCTTCTACAGTACAATGAAGTTCTGTCACCTTCCAACACAGAAAATGGATGACCCATTGGTGTTGAATAAATAGAGCAAATGGAGAAACTATACCGCTAGCTTTAAAAATGGGGGTGCAACCTTTAAACTGTTATTGCCCTATACAGTCCACAAAACCTGTTTCTTCATCATCTTACGACACATTTAACTTGGCAGCACACATACTTTGATCACAATATAAACCAGGCTACCACAGACTTTTTGGACATACAACACTTTTTACAGAATTAGCACCACAGCGAGTACACTCCATATACAGTCCATGTCTAATCAATAGATTATAATACAAGACTTGTTTGTTTGAAAAATAGTGCCTTTTGAAAATAACAACCTTTGAGCAGGTATTAAGCATAGTTTTCCAAATGTCTGTATTTTTTTTCCTTAGGGGAGTGGGAGGGGACCAGATGTAATATTCTTATCTTAAATATTGTCTTTTTATTAGTTCCAAGTCTAAAATCATCATACTTACCAGTAAGGCCTGAAAACACTAGTCATTAAAATTCAAATTTATGAAATATGACTCTGTACCAAACACATGCAAAGCTAGTACAGATTCAATGTAACCGTTAATCAAATATTGACGCAATGACCCAGTACCAATATTACTTAATCTCACCCCACATAATGCTGATACCTCACTCACCATGGATATGATAAATCAGGGTTCTGCAATGTGTGACTCTGGAGTCACAAGTGGCTCTTTGGACCTTCCACAATGGCTCTTAATAACTTTTGTGACATTTGCAGCTCTAAATGAGTTTTAGTTAGCTGGACTGAGTGAAAAAATGCCTCTTTGGGTTATAAAGGGTTTCTGCACTAGATGCTAGAAACCAAAACTGTAACTGAAGACATTATTTCATTTGGATAGTACTCATCTGACCCCCCAATTAATGTAATACCAGGATGGTCAGTTGATCAAAAACTATTTTGTTGTTTTGTTTAAAATTAATTTTGTTAAAATGATGTAGTGTTTGAAATACTTCCCAATAGGAGACTTCTTCAAGAAGTCAAACCATCATCAAGTGTCTCTAATTTCTACATTATTAACAGACACAATGAGTTTTTCACAGTGGTCCAACAAGTTGAGATTAAATGCAACATTTACACAGATAACAATACCTGCAAGGAAAATATTCTGAATGCTATCTATTGTTTTCCATGGTGATGCATCTGTCTCGTGCTTAAAAATAAACAATAGCACTAATATTGTTGATAAGACAGAGAAGTTTGACAATTGAAGTTTGAGAAAGCGGCATATTGGCATTTTTAAATAGCTTATTCACTCAGTAATAAGAGGCTTCAGTAATGTATGGGAAAATACATTAGCCAAGTGCCTCCTCTTTGTGCTGGTTACCAGCTTGGTTACACACTGCTGTGGGATGGAATTCCATTCAACCAGGAATTGCTGGATCAATGGAATGCCAGTGTTGGTCACTCTGGGACAACTAACACGCCCAATGTAATCCCATAAATGCTCAATGGGGTTGAGGTTAGGATGCATGAAGGCAATTCAATCCTTTCCACTCCTAAAGTCTAGAGGTAGCCTCTAATACAACTAAATATGTGGGGGTCAGTGTTGATATCTAGAAGTATAAAGTTCAATCCCTAAGAATGGAGACATGTCAGTGCCACGCCATTGACTAATGAATTCCTGACTTTTTCTTACTATTTTGAGATTTTGCAGTAGATATTGTTAGAAAATACATTAATTTTGATTCATAGTTTGATACCATTAATTTAGTCTATCAAATTAAATTACATTTATATCAAATCTTTTCATTACCAACACCACGCAGCACACTTTAATGTTAGCCACATGCAAGCCAGCAGGAAGTGTGAATCGCTTCAACAGTGAATTGATCTGTTTGTTAGATAGATTCAATGCCAGTTTAAGTGCCATACAGTTTTGGTCAGAATGCTTAGCATTTTTTTATGACCATTTTTATGACCAAAACAGAATTTGGACAACCGAAGCCCTGTGTAAAGATGTGCAAAATAGGACCTATGGTGGAATCAAGGAGGGAAGGGCTCTGATTCTTGAATCAACCAACTCACTGCATAGACCAATCATTGACTGATGGGAGAAGATGCAATTTTCTTTAAGTAAGAATAATGTATCCACACAGAAGTGTACAAGCCTGTTAGTTTTTCAAAAATTCTCTGTCTCCCTTTGCTCTGTTGTTTGTTCTGTCTTAATGATCTGGGTGTAGCAGTTTATCAACAGAGATCATTTTTCAAACCGGAGCTTTTAAAATCCCAGTTGTTGGGCAAATACCCCCAGTGTATATTGTCTGTTGCCTCCATGGTTTAGTAACATAGGATTGTAGAAAAATATGAACCCAGTGAGCTCCTTCTTACTCCATTCCTTCAAAGGTAGCTATAATGTTTTTAATCCTTCCTTGTGTGTAGGTGTGACCTTCCAGCTTTTGACTGACAGATAACAATGGTGCTGTCATGATTACTAACTTGGAGAACCTTTGATTAGGAAGTAATGGAAGGGAAAATAATCATTTTCAGAAATCTTTCCCTGTGTAATTAATTCCCTGAGGGGAGGAAGCTGCAAGCTTCTCAGCAAAGGCTCAGTCTGTTCAGGAGGCTCAGATGGCGTGTTTCCTTAAAATAGAGTCTGAGACGTATGTTTACCTGGTAAGTTCATTGTGTTTAGCTAGAGTCTATAGCCCACACAGAAACCTCTGGGCTACACTGTTGACCTGAACTGATCTAGTAAACACCTGAGCTGGAGTATTTGGCATTATGAGCAAATAGAACAGTCTTTGAATCCACCCACTAGATGACTTACTATACCACACATAAACTAGAACAAAGAAGAAATAAAAAGATGCAAAAGAGTCAGCAGTGCAGTACAGAGTTCCACCCTGAAGCCTCTCACCTGTTAGCTGATTAGATGTGTGGCTCATTAGAGTTTCACCTCTTTGAATAGGTTCACTATTACTTAATACATAATGTATTTATTACATAAATACATTATGCTTACTGACTGTACTAAAGTCTGGCCTGCTCTCAGTTTTCAGGGATATGTGTATTATTGGTCTTTTGAAAGGAAAACATTTTGTTTTTATTCCCCCCTGAAAACTTCAGTCAGAATTATTTAATCCTCAAGGATGGTTCAAGCTGAATAGGAAAGTCAGATAGCCAATGGACAAATTTCCAACACAGCAGTGTTCATCTCATTTCATTTTAAAAATGAAATTAAAATTGGTCAAACATTAAATAAGCAGTTTGCCAGAAAGTGTTGTATCTTGAAGGTGGACTGAAAAGGAAACCAAATCCAAGGAGTAGGCTACAGACAGTCCAGAAGTGTAAATGAAGGTGCTCTAATAACAATTCTAACTGAACTGAAACTGATTGAAGAAAATGAGGTTATAACTAAAACTTCCAAAAGGAATAGCAAGAAAGCACAGAGGATTTGGCAAAAAGTCAGGACTATACTGTACTGATATTATTTTTAAGAGAAAAAAAACTATTCAAACAAGCCTCTGAATAACTATAAAATGAAAAAAAAAAAAATAAATAAATAAAAAAATAAAGGCTTTACATTGGCTTAGTCAAATTTTGGACTTTTATTCAACTGAAATGCTGTGACACAACCTCAACCAGGCCACTCATGCACAAACACACTTCAGTGGCAGAATTAAAAGAATTATGCAAAGAGAAGTGGATCAACATTCCTCTACGGTGATGTAAAAGGCTCATTAACATTTAATGTCAGTTGTTCCTTTCAAGGGTGACACAACCAGTTATTAGGTTTAGGGAGCAACTACATTCTCACATAGGACTGGGTCCTTTTAGATAGCTCTTTTTACCTTTACAACTGAAATCATTTAAATGCCGTCATAGTTTTAGCAATTTGTCTGACCTACATGCAGAATCACTTTCAGGAGACTCATGAAAAGTTTAAAGGTTTATTTCACAAACAAGGAATAGATTATGACTAAGGAAGTGAAATGTGATCCAGGATGGATCGGTTCTGGAACTGGGTAGCAGCAGGAGCTCTGGAGAAAACACAGGAAATGTAAACATGATGAAGTGGGTAATTGAGGTAATGTTTTCCGAGATGTTTACTTGAATGGTAGAGGAGTTCCGCCAAAGGGGTTTCAGTGGTGGTCTGGGAGGTTGGGGAGTTCTCGGATGAATCCAGATAGTTGGTGGATGAGTAACCAGAAGGCACGGTAGAGGGCGGTAACACGGGGCGAGTTTCTTAGATACAGATTTGAGTAGAATATCACGAGAGGAAAGCCAAACCTTTTGATCTGGAGAATACTAAGGTGCAGGGATCTGTCTTCTATCTGCACAGCGGTGATTCTGTTCGACGGTGTGCTGTAGGGGGGAGGTGGTGTTGGACCAGATGTGTCTGCAGTGGCGGATGTGGTGATGAATGGAGGTGACAGAAATGTCTTTTTCATCATCTGGGAAAAGAGGTGGTTGGTAGCCGAGAGAAATTTCAAAAGGGGACAATCCAGTTGCAGCAGAGAGGTGTGAGTTATGGGCATACTCAAACCAGGGTAGATACTTGCTCCAGTCAGAGGGGTTTGTGGAAGTGAGGCATTTGAAAGTGGATTCTAGTTCCTGGTTCATTCTTTCTGTTTAACCATTGGACTGAGGATGATAGCCAGAAGTAAGGGAGACCTTGGCACTGAGTGGAAGATGGACAAAATTTCCAGAGGAATGCCATGGAGATGGAAAACGTGTTTCACCAGGAGCTGAGTGGTCTGGAAAGCTGACAGAAGTTTCCTGAGGGAGATAAGATGGCAGGTGTTAGAGAAATGGTCAATAATGGTGAAAATGGTGGTCATACCTTAAGATGGGAGTCCAGTGACAAAATCAACTGCAATGTGTGACCAAGGGTGTTTGGGTACAGCCAGGGGTTGAAAGAATCCAGCTGGTGGTCAGTGAGGAGATGGTTTGTTACGAGTACAAATGGGACAGGTAAGAACATAATCCTTGACATCTTTATGTAAAGATTGCCACCAGAAGCGTCGAGAGATGAGAGCGACGGTGCAACTAGAATAAGGGTGGGCTGAGAACTTGGCTGTATGATACCAATGAATGAGTCGGGAGCGAACTGAGGATGCAATATATGTTCTGTTGGGTGGACCATTTCTGGGATCAGGTTCAGTTTGAAGTGCTTGGTGAACAATGTTTTCAGTATCCCGAGAGAGATCCAGTGGTGCAGTTTGAAGGCAGGATGGGAGAAGGAGTCTTGTCAGATTGATAAGACAGAGAAGTTTGATAACTGAAGTTTGAGAAAGCGGCATATTGGCATTTTTAAATAGCTTATTCATTCAGTAATAAGAGGCTTCAGTAATGTATGGGAAAATACATTAGCCAAGTGCCTCCTCTTCGTGCTGGTTACCAGCTTGGTTACACACTGCTATGGAATGGAATTCCATTCAACCAGGAACTGCTGGATCAATGGAATGCCAGTGTTGGTCACTCTGGGACAACTAACACGCCCAATGTAATCCCATAAATGCTCAATGGGGTTGAGGTTAGGATGCATGAAGGCAATTCAATCCTTTCCACTCCTAAAGTCTAGAGGTAGCCTCTAATACAACTAAATATGTGGGGGTCAGTGTTGATAACTAGAAGTATAAAGTTCAATCCCTAAGAGTGGAGACATGTCAGTGCCACGCCATTGACTAATGAATTCCTGACTTTTTCTTCATCGGGAGAGTACTGACATGAAAGGGCATCTGGTTTGATGGTTTTGGAACCTGGGTGATGAGATGGAAAAGTTGAAATGGGAGAAGAACAAAGACCAACGGGACAGACGGGAGCTAAGGCGTTTAGCTGACTGAAGGTAAGAAAGATTCTTATGATCAGTCCAGACCAGCACAGGATGATTGAAACAAGATTCAGGATCCAAACGACTGAATTGACCTTTCTCTTTAAGGTGTGAAGGGGGTTTGGTGGCTCTCTCTTAGACATAGATAAAAGAGTTCCATCATTAGAAGGAGTGCAGAGCAAAGGATTCAGCTGAGATGGTTCATCTCTCTGACCAGGATGCTCCAGGTCACCTGACTTTGGATGGGAATCTCTTGGATCTATTTTGAAGAGCTAGAGGTTGTTATTGGATTTCCAACCTGGATGTGTTGCGTTTTCAATCCAAGTTTAGGTGAGCAGAAGACAGTGCATAAGTTTCTGATCTCTTCTTTACCTGTATACTCAAGAATCATCATACATGTCTCAAAAGTTTTAGATGACAGTAGCAATGTGAACTAATGTTCATAGATACCTCAGCTGATTCCTCGTGGCATCTCATTAAAAGTCTTTAATGTGGTGATTTTAGCTAAAGCCTAAATTGGAGTGACTACTACTCCAAACTCAGGAGGTAAAAAAAAAAAAAAAAAAAAAAAAAAAAAAAAACTTAAGCTGATAACAAGGTGATTAAATTCTCGGTAATCTCATTTAAGCGTAAAGAAGAAGCTTAATTTCAGCAATGTCGTCTGGGATAATTCATGAAAATTCCAAGATTAGTGAAGCCCTCCTTTTCTGCTCTGTCTGTGTGGGAAGTAATTTGGCAAGCTCAGTCAGAACGGCCTTCCACAGCTTTGCTTGTATTTCATATACAGCCAAAAGAAGCATCAGTCACAAACTATTATTAAAGAGAGCTAAGTCTGTGATACTGTCTTACAAAGATAAAAATATATAATATATTGATGTAATGGACAAAGAACTTAAGATCACCATAGACTCCAAAAGCATAGATAAAAATGTAAATGAGTACAAGAGGTCCATGTTTGAAAATGAACTATCAAAAAAGATACTTGAGTAAGTTGTTGGGTTTAGGGTTAGCCTTAACTTAGACCTAACTCTTTTCCTTAGCTCTGGATTTTCCAAGAGGTGTTCCTTCTCTGTACCTTGTTGAGGCCATGAATAAATGCAAATGGTGTAACAGAAAATGCGCTTTGAGATGAAATTGGGACAGTTAGATAAACAATGGGTAGCCAAGAGACCCATGACTGACCTATTTCCAGCCACGTTGTGGAGAATACAATAGCATAATGATAATGCCTCAGTTATTGTTCGTTATTTATCCCTATTTTCTCCTATTTTGTCAAGGATGACAGTGATAAGCTGAATGTGCAGAACAACTTTAGTTGTGTGGTGGCAAAGAACAAAAGGACAGAGTGCAGTGGGTAACTGATCACAAGTTCCACTGACATTCAGTAAGTTCACAAAAGTAACACTTGTGTATCTTTACCAAGCCCACAGCTTTAGTATTTTTATCTGGTGTTTAAGAATATGATTTAAAGGCCCTTCATAAAAGCCCTTACTTCAGTTGTGTACAGAGCCTCTAAATGTGTTCAGTGTCAAAAGACTAAATGAAGTTTGAAAGACAAATACAAAACGGAGAGAAAAAAAATCCTAAAACCCAGTATTATCTTAAAACACAACATATTAAACTAAATAAGTAAAATTAGTTGTAAATCATTGAGTGCTATTTAGAGAATCCTTCTAAAGGCCCTGCTTCTGTCAGGATCCTGGTTTGTGAGTGTGGTTTTGTGTATGTGTGAGCCTTCTCTTTTTCGAACAGAGGATTGCTGCTTGAGGGCATGGCTGTAGACTGGACATCCATCTGCAATTCCCCTCATCAAACAGCTGAGGATTTTAGAAGCTGCAGTCTGACTACACTCCACTTGATGAGTAACCCTGCTGGTTGTAAACCAGTAAGACCACCAGTGCTTCCACAACAAGACATAATGAAACTTGGAATCAGCTGATCACCAGATTATCTATTGAGGTGGTAATTCACTTTGAAAAAACATTTTTTATTGTATTTTGCCTAAAGTCGGTTGTGAAATGTTTCCCTTTAAATGGGAAGCTCAGATTGGTCAACATTATGTATTTTGTAGCAAGCGAATAAATATCTATATCAGGGCAAAGTTGATGATGTTCTCCTGTTTGCGTCATGTAAGAGAAATGTGGGCAAAAACATACTCGGCATGAATAAAGTAAACTTGATAAACTGTTAATTAATTAGACACTGTTATTACTATTTAAGAATTCAACCTATTTTATATAAGTGGCAGTTAATGTAACGCAGATTCAACTTTAAACCTAAAGCAAGATTTTACTTTTATTTTCTTTACTTTTCAAGATGCAATTTGGCCAGTGTGTCATGCACATTAATCAAACACACAGAGAGAGTATTTTTGTGCAGTTCATGTGTCTGAGGAGTGTAGTAAGGTAAAGCAAACTTCATTATGCAAACCTTGGCCTAAAATGTCACCAGACTTCTCCATGGTGCTCTGCCATGATTAATGGAAATGGAGCAGTATGTCCTTCAGCAGGTACATCTATGTGTATTGTTGGAATTGCACCGTCATATATCCAGCACACAATGTCTTAAATGTGTCTCTCAAATTCCTACTGATTAATTCTAATGAAAGGTTAATGTTTTCTTCATGTCCTGTGATTTTTTTTCCCTGTTTTTCAGACTATGGGTCTGCAACCTTTGGAAAACAAAGAACTATTTTTTGTCCTTAATCAAGCTAAACAAAACTTAGAGTTTGTGGAAAGTTACATGATGGTTCTGTTATGGACTGGCATCCTGTCTAGGATGTATCCAAACCCTCACCAATCAGGCACTGCAGAAATTCACCAGCCCCTGCGACTGTTGGTTGGATGGATGGATGGAAGAATAAAATAAACTAAGAAATGCATTTCCACATCTGTATTTAGACCTCCAAATGGATTCCCTTTGATGCCTTGTGTGCACAGGGGTACCCTTTGCTATCCTTGTGTATTCAAATTGTCAGGATACCATGCTGATATTATATCTGATTGCTCTGCTTTCTTTAACCTCCCAGAATGCGTTGAAAGACATAATGTGTTGGAAGGCATATCACGAACATGAAAAGCACAGTTTTTCACCACCACTCTAAAGTAATTACAAGAACTTTACCCTGTTTTCTAACACAATTAACACAAGGCTGGCACATATTAATCCTGTCCCACCCACTTTGGCTCTGTGACCTATAATTATAAAACTTTGATCCATCCTCATTAGTTTTGTGGAAGGATACATGATCGTTATGCTTTAGAAATCACAGAAACATGGAAGATGAGGGAGAGAGAGCCTTTCTCTCTCTCTCTCTCTCTCTCTCTCTCTCTCTCTCTCTCTCTCTCTCTCTCTCTCTCTCTCTCTCTTTTTTTTTTTTTTTCCTCTCTCTCTCTCTCTCTCTCTTGCTCTCTCAGAGAAGGCTTCCCAGAGTTGGGAAGAAAATTGCTAAATAATTGCTGGCAAATCAGCTGAAGAAATTAGCTTTTTCACTTTGATATATCTTTTAACTAGCTAGAAGGTTTTCATTTTTTTGTCCAGGAGTGATTTTTCTTTCTGTGATGAAAGTGGAAGAACATTCACTTCCTTAATATCTACATACTGAATTATGACATTTCCATTAATCATTTATGTTTACCTTTTTAAGCAATGTACAGTTGAAAACAAATAATCTTTTCCTGTTTTAGGTCACTTGGGATTACCAAAATCATTTTGATCTAGTGCCATCAACTCTTTAACAAACTACAACACCTCAATGTCACCCCTTTCCTCATACACTATATATATATATATATATATATATATATATATATATATATATATATATATATATATAATAAAACCTCCTCAGCAACAGGTCAAAGATGGTGAAAATACAAGACAAGAATATCAACCATCATTACCAACACTGGGTCTCCCCAGGTTTGTGTCCTCAGTCCCTTCCTTTATGCATACACTCCACACAAATGACTGCCAGAGTTGTATCCACCACCACTCACTACAAATATTCAGATAATATAGCCATAGTAGGACTACTCACAGACAACAAATCCATCACAGCTCACCACCAGTCAATCACATATTTTGTGCTACAGTGTTCTAATAACTATTTCCAATTCAGCGCTGACAAAACAAAACAAACAAACAAAAAAAAAACTGGCCGTTCAATCCCCCTGGACTAAATTATATCATCATTCATGCTCAACCAGTTGAATAGATCAGTACTATTTGCAATGTTTGTGATATTATGATTTTACTGTAATGCTTGTGTTGTGGACTCCAGGAAGAATAGAATCTACTATAGTAGGGCCTAATAGGAATCCTTCAATAAACTAAACTAAACTTTCAAATATCTTGGGCTCACCATATACAATAAATTGAAGTTCAATGAACATGTCACCATCACACAGAAACTGAGACTGTATGTTGTGTAAACTAAGGCTACATTTACACAGCAGGTCTTGATGGTCAATTCTAATTCTTTTCCAAAACTCAATTTTTCTTGCGTGGTTGTTCATACTACTAATTACAAATGCAACCACAGTCAAACATCTGTGTGAATGGTTTACGACCCCAAAGTGACTTGCATGTGCAGGAAAAAAAGGTAGACATCACACAGCAGCACACTGTTTACGAAAGTAATAATGGATGCCACCGTCACTGGATCGATTATAAAGTTATTTAGAAATGGGAACCGACAGTATTGTCACAAGATCATAGATGAAGGGAGCTAATAAAAAGAAAGCATAACTAATAGCAATGGCCTTTTGTGATGCATTGACTACAACTTCTGTAGAGAAGTTGTAGTCAATGGATGTGGATGTGTAGTCGGTCCAGGAGTGCTGGGATTTAAATCCTGGGATTTCAATGTGCTTCACTGACATAAACTTCTTTCATAATTTCATTCTTATAATTTTTTGCCATTGTTTATGTCCAGATTTACTGTGTCTGGCTTCTTCTGGTGCAGAATTAAGATGCATGTCTCACATCGATGAAGTAAAAGTTGGATGAAATTCCACATGACCATTCAGACTGCAGACACTTTGAAAATTATCAGATATGTATCCGATTTAGTACTACATATAAAAGTGGCACAAATCAGATTTTTCAGGGGGTGAAAAGATTGGAATTTGGCTGTTCAGACTGCCATGAAAACGTCGGATATGGGTCGCATATGGGCAAAAAAAATTGGATTTGGGTCTGCTGTGTGAACGTAGCCTAAGATCACTGTCTTTTGCCCCCCACCTCCTGCTGCTACTTTACAAAAGCATCATCCAACCAATTCTACTCAGCTGTATTTGTTCTCAACATTATTTCTTTACTATACTGTCACCAGTAAGAACAAAATCATCAAAATCTCACACAAAGAATTCAAGATAGTACACCTTTTCACTCCCAGTTTGACTGATGCAAATCACACAGCCACCATACACCTCGCACGCACTTTAATAAATAGTCCTGACCATCCTCTGAACTGGTTCTTCATTCTGCTACCATTTGGCTACAGATAAAGAACTCTTGCCTGGAAAAAGCCTATTTTAAGAAAAATATTGCCCACTCAGCTATCATTGCACTAAACAAACTCCTGTAACAATCATCCATTTCCTTGTGTTTCTTGTGATGTGATGTTTTTTGCTATGTCTATAACAGGGTGCATAAAGGGGGAGGAAGGAAACAGAGGGAGGGATAGTGCTATGTATGTTATAGCTATGAGCCTGGGTACATGGGAAATGTTGGGAAAATGTTGTCTATGTTGCTGTGTATGTTTGTGATGCTACACTTTTTGTGATGTCTAAGTTATTTATAACTGCGGCTTAGAATATGCAATGATGTGTGAAAAGGATTATCCCTGCAGGGCAATAAAGACTGTCTATCGATCTTATTATTTCTGTTTGCTAGATGCCAATATAACGAGAGTGATCATTTATTCTATTTTTTGCCTCTGTAATATATTGTTTCTTTTTTTGTTGTTTATTATATTGCTTTTATCATGTAAAGCACTTTGAACTGCCTTGTTGCTGAAATGCTCTGAACAAATACACTTGGTTTGACTTTTGATATTTTTTCACTTTCTTCAGAAACAAAGGTTTATATAGGATCACTAGCCCTGTAAACAATTTGGAAAAGCGAAAGATTTCCCTGAGATAAGACAGGAATTGAAGTGGATGGAAATATGAACTATTTTCATCAAACTTACGTGACTCCTGGAAGATAATATTGTACTGACCACCCCTTGAAGAAAAATGCATTATCCCAAAAGCAACACAACAAGCCAGATTATAGGTTGCAACTGCACTCATGGACAAAGACCACAATTGGTGGAGACATCTCCTTCGGTCTGGTAAAACTAAAACTCAATTGTTAGGCCATAATTACTAATGTTATATTTGGAGCAACAAAAAAGAAGCTTGCAAGACTGAGAACGCCATCCTAGTTTTGAAGTACAAGGGTGGTGGCATTAAATTGTGTGGTGTTTTGGAGTGGTAGAGATTGATACACTTTATAATATACACTCATATTCAGTAAATTAGAATATGTATTTCGATGAGGCTTATTTCAGACTAAAAGAACCTTTTAAAATAGCTGCTTTTAAGCAGGTATTAAACACTTCATTACACCCACATTTCTGTCTCTCTTGGTGCAGCAAGGACAGGTCTTAAATACAGAGGTTATCTGTTTTTGTCTCTTACTGTGAAGCTTCTTTTGCTGGGTTTTTCTGCTGTATATTCTGAATGAAAACAGTCATTGAAGTTTACCCACTATGTTTACAATTCATTTGTAAATTACAGAAATTATTAAGAATAATCTTAGTCACCATTCACTAGAAGCGGGGATGAATAATACTTTCTGTGACATTCCTACAGTCATATTGTAAAGTCCATCTGTCTTGGCCAGGATGCTTTTGCCAAAGAAATGTTTGATCTCAAGGAGTCCTTTCCAACTTAAATGACGTTTTAATAAGAATATTTATAATTTACATTTCTTATATTAACAGCTATGTATTTAAAATGTATCTTTTTAAACATAATAAGTAAAAGCTGCTGGTTAAAATAAAGACCTGGAGAGACTCAAACAGAGAGAAAGAGACAATTAGAGAGTTTTATCTGACTTAAAGTTCTTTGGCGCTCGGACCACAGCAGAAGACGAGTACGCTGAGAATCACCACGAGCTTGAATGAACAACATAGGGTCAGGATATAGGGTCGTCTTCTCCCCAAGGCCTGGACCTGGTGGTGGACCAGAGGTTGGAGAAAGTGAGCCCGAAGGAGCCTGAGAGGATGAGGGTGGAGACTGGGTGGAGGTGGGATGAAGCTTGGCTGGTGTGCAGGTGGAGCCATGGATTGCGAGCCATATAACTGGAATCTTGGATGATAATTGGCATCAGCAGGGCGTGGACCCAGTGATGGATAATGCAGATAAGCTGGAGAGAGTCTGGCAGATTGAAGTTTTGGCAAGCCTTCATTTCAAACAGTAAAATATATTTGTTCTGATTTCTAAATATGTCTTGAGCAAAACCTTGTTGAATTTTCTGTATGAATATGTTGACAAAAACAACATATTTCAAAAAATATTGACCTAATTTGAACAACGTCTTGAACTAAGTTTGAATGTTTGGTCCTCCACAAAGTTGAGTTTGACAGGCCAGCTTAAAAACTCCTCACCCATGCAACCATTACGTAATGCACCATTAATGTCCAACCATGAGTTTTAAACTAAGAAATCTTTTAAAAGTACTGGAGGAAGTTTACATAGCCACAGGAAATAGCCCACACATACCTATCCTACACTCATCAAACTCCAACTTGAGTTTAAAATCACAACCCTTTGTAGGGCAGCAATGCAAGCTTCCACTGTTGTATGAACATCTACTAGTTAGAGATCATATTATAATGTAAAATTAAACATTACTTCACCAAGGAATATATCTGTAAGATACTATGTAAACACGCAATTTCAGTTTGAAATTATTTCTCTCTTTCTTTCCTTCTTTCTAACAATTAAAAAATACACACACACACACACACACACACACACACACACACACACACATATATATATATATATATATATATATATATATATATATATATATATATATATATATATATATATATATATATATACATATACACACACACGAGTTGTGTTCTTTTTATGTAATCTTATTGTTGAGTTGTTGCTGTGATTGTGTTGATTCTGTTGCCGTAGGTGGGTGGTATACATGGTGTGTGAGAGCTGTGGTGCTTATGCAGTGGAACATTTGTCATGTCCAGAAAGCTGTCTGGTCTATCTCGTGATCAAACTATGTGTGCTACATTGTAACATGTGTGTAGGAGGACAATGTGGAAGAGTGTTTTCCCCTTGAGTCATGTTTTCCTATACCCTGCAATGAAAGGTAACTAACACCTAATCCTAAAACATGTTGAGAGCTGACATGATTCTTAGAGATTAACAGTTTTGTAAAAAATACAGAGATGGTGAACTTGATTGCAAGAATATCAGGAAATTGTCATCACAGAGATATAGGACAATTGCAAACAGGAAAATAGGATATGGGCTGTTATGAAAAGATATTAAGAAGTTAGAGCCGTCATCTATAATGCAATCTTGTCTTCCTTTTAAGGCTTACAGCAGGTGTAATACTATTAAAAAATTACCTCCATTTCATCCATTTTGTACATCCCACTGTAATTTGTTATTGATTTAGGAATACAAGAGAGAGTCGTTTTTACTAAGTAGCCAAAATGTCAATGTCAATAAATGGAAGCATGTAGTGAAGTGCCGCTCCCTTCACTACAAAATATGAATATAACAATTTATGATTGTCTTCAATATCATAAAGGTACTTTGGCTACAAGAAAACAAACTTCAAACAAAGGATATGAAGTGTTCCAGATCAAGGTGGGAGCAGTTTAATGTTGTTTTACAGCTCCAAGAACTGCTGCATACCTTACCCACTATGCCATGCGACACCCCAAGAACTGGATTTTTTAATCACTGCAGAAGACTAATGAATATTCCCTTATTTTACCTGTATAGAAAAAACAATTCGTTTTACCTAAGTCTTTTTGGATTCCTACTTTATAGAAGATGTTGTCTGCATGTATATTAGAATAAGTCAAGGCATGGAACAGGACTGTGTCCCAGATTCATTTCCTCATGGGAAAACCTGGTGCAGACTATTATGCACGTCAGAACACTGCCAGTGCATCTTTGTGGTATAAATGCTCTTATAAAGAGAATAAGAAGAAATGTATTAGGCTTTCTTTAGCTCTATCATGTGACTATTGACTGCAATAGTCACTTTATATATTTCTGCAAAACTGTCAGAGCATTAACGTAAGTCAGTTTGAGAATGACGAGTTGTGTTCTTTTTTTTCATGTATTGATCATGTAAGGACATTTGGCCATATTATCCTAATCGCAAGGCCAGAAGTGATTTGTATTTGTAACTGTACAAAAATAATTAAAAACAAAAAAATGGCATTCTTGTGAAAGAAAAGTTGCTTTTATTGTGTATTAGTACTTCATGCTTTATACTCCATATCCTACCCTAAGCTTGTCAGATAAACTAATTTACAATTCTAAAATTATTTCTCACAAAAGCAAACATCACACTTGGCAAACATCCTGAAACACATGATATGCTATTGTAAACTGGCCTCCAGTAATAAAGTAAAGAACATACTATTTAGATTTCTATTTTTATAAAATTTTTAGGACTTCCCTCTATTTACCTCTGCTATATTGCCAAAATTAGAAATATCCTCTTCCAGAGTATTGCAGAAAAACTTGTCCATGGATTTATCACTTCAAGGCAATATTATTGTAATTCTTTACAAATCAGGAAGTCCAACACCTTAGTGAAAGATCTTCAGCCTTTCCAAAATGCTGGAATGAAAGTGCAGATGAAAATTAAAATGTGAGATCAGATTTCTCTTATTTTTCCTTTACAAGCACCCTGATCAATTCAGAATGGAAGTTAAAATTCTCCTTCAGTTATGTATTTTTCACTTTTGCATCTTGTTGCAAATTCTTTAACTCTTGTTTCTTTTGTCAGACAATGGCTGGCATGAGATGTTTTTTTTTTTTTTTGTTGTTTTTGAGAAAAAAATGAATATGTCCTTGGCTACATAGTGAGGCTGTGGTTAGTGCTGTCACCTCCTACAGAGAAATGTTTTAAATTTAGGCTAGGAGGGTTTTTCTTTCCCCCAAAAGCTACTTTTGTTTCCTCTCATTGCTCTGAAATTTGCAGGCAAGGGGAATTGGTGATTCCAGTTTGACCTTTGGAGAGAGGATGACTGCATGTGTCTCCTGTCAATGAATTGGTCTTAGTGATATGTCCAGGCTTTCTGATGACTCTTGGTTGCTTAAAAAGATTTCAGAGACAATAGTCCTTGCAAAAAGGCTGCCGATAAGCCACTATATAATAATAATACAAAAGTGAAAAAAAGAAGTTATTAAATTTCATAATTGTGCTTTATTTGTTTAGTCTTATTCACCATTTGTTTTATTTTGTTTTAATGTTTAATGATACTATTACGTTAGTTTAGCCTAATCAACTATAAAAGTGTCTGGTGTGTCAGGTTATCTTCAGACAGATGGTTTGTCTTACAGAACCATCTGGGAATTCATAGTATTGGATTCCAACATGCAGAGCTCAGCAATATCTTTTCAACATTTCAGTACTGTTCCCATCCTTTATACAGCTTTATGTCACACAGGAAGAGTTTTATAAGAGGTGTTGAACTCAAGCCCCATCAAGACCTGTCCAAAATACACATACAGACTATGTCAATCATATATCGTATTCCAGAAAAGTAATGCATATCTATGCATTACATGCATAAATATGTACATTAATCACAAGGTCACTCATTTCCTAAACTCAAAAGTTCAATTTCATTTCAGATGTTGCATTCTTAGGTACCTGCGGTATCATACTTATCATACTAGTATCATGATATTGGGTTTTCAGGGTGTTTTTTTTTTTTTTATTTCCAATGAAACAAGAATTGCACCCTTTATGGTGGTAGCCTGATGTTTGGACATGTTTGGACAATTATTCCTTCTGGCTTTGCATGCTGTGCTACTGGAAGGATTTTGCTCTTATTCTTATTCTTTTGCATTTTTAATTTTTTAATTTTTTTTTTTTTTTTTTTTTTTTTTTACTTTTGGACAGTTTTTATGATGCATAACCATGGCAACACAGTTTTTACAACTGGGAGCTGCTGATTAGAATCTCAAAAATTCAAATAATACCTGAACTACATCCTAAAATTCCAGAGGAGTTGAAATGGAGACTTTATGGATTCGGAACTGGACCAAAGAGCAGAGAGAGAAGGAGAAAGTTCAAACCATTTCCTCCATTGATAAAAATGTGCAAGAATTATATCCCTAACTCCAACGTCTCTCTTCTGATATACTTCCAGCTTTTTATCAAGCTTAAATTCTTTCTGTGCATTGATGCATGTAATAGATATACAATCATTTATTATTTCTTTACTCGATCCTCTGAAAAAGACTGAAAAATAGAGTTCTGTCCAATGAGATTCCGTGTTCTGATAAAATATTATTAACTTGAGTCACGCATAAACATACAGCTCTCTCTACACTTATCAGCACTAACTAAAATAAACAATTTCTTCTGGGATTCTATAATAACCTATATTCTTTAGAAGCAAACCCAGAAGAAATAATCTACCTTTTAAACAATTTTAACATACCACGACTAAACAAATAAAGCTTTGGACATTCTTGAAACAGCTCTTAATCTGGCTGAACTCCAGCGGGATGTTTTCCAGCTGCAAAATAATAAATCACTCATCCCTGATGGGGCATAACTGAAAATGAGTTATTGTGTTTTTCAGTAAAAGAATGATCAAAAACAGATGGAAGTCAATGTCTTCCAACTGTGTTCTATCTTCATCTTAGTATCCTGATCCAAATCTTATAGAAAACCAATGGGTTGGGGGGAAGTCTCTCAAGATTAAAACAATTATTAGAAGATGAAAGTGCTCACCTACTGGCAACAGATGTGTACAAAGTATTAACAGTAGGGGTATTAAAAGGGTTGCACCAGAGAGTTTGTAAAATACAAAACAAAAAAGACTGTCACTCACTGAAGAAATGTAATTAAATTAAAAGTTGATTTTTTTTTTTTCCCCCTACGAGATCACTACGAGATCATGCTAGTTCAACACAAGATAAGAGTTTTGCTACCTCTGGGTAAATGCAGAGGTAGCACCATTAAGACTAAACAAATTTATAGTCTTCCAGTGGTACTACCCGCACTTGTTCCTTCACAACACAGTCAACCTATCGGTCTTCGCAAGGGGACATAGGAAGGGCACAGCAGGGCACCTGGCTACAGATATTATATCTGGTGGAGCTCCACTGGCTTTGGTCAGCTGGTAGCCAGACTCCTCCCCAACATAGTGCAGGAACCTGGCAAAACTCCACTGGGGATTACAGGCTCTCACATACATCTACCAGTCTCAAAATGTGGTGTAGCGTAAGATAAATTTATTTCCTTGATAATTGTGGAACATAAATGTTTCCTCGTGTGAAAATGCCCAGGTATAGTGTCTGAGTAACAATAAAGGTGTGTTGTGTTTTGACATAGTAGAGACTTTGTTAAAAACCACAAAGAGAGGGGACAGAAAGAGAAGAGCAGAAATGTTCTTTATGGCTCTTCATATTTAAACCTTCTCCATGCAGGTCATCTCAATGAGACACAAGTTCTTATCCATACCTGTTGTAAACAACCAGTTTTTAAAAAAAAAAAAAAAAAAAAACAAAAAACATGTACTACAGACAATAATTTGGGTAAGTTATGTGATAATGAATACAGTGAAAAATTATTTGCACAAATTAACTTAATGCTTGTTAAACAATGAAGACTCAACTGAACAGTGAGACTCAACAGAGAAGCCATCTACAAGAAAGGACAGAACAGACTGTACTACTTGAAGAAGCTAAGATCCTTCAAGGTTTGCAGCAAGATGTTGCATGTCTTCTATAAGTCTGTTGTTGAGAGTGTCATCTCCTCTGCCATCATCTGTTGGGGCAGCAGCATCAGAGCCAGGGACCTAAAAAGGCTCAACAACCTGATAAAGAAGGCTGGTTTTGTTCTGGGGACGACTGTGGAACCGCTGGAGTTGATGATGCAAAGAAGGATTTTGCATGAAATCAAGAAAATTATAGACAACCCTGGACATCCTCTTCATGAGACTGTCACTGGAAAACAGAGTCTCTTCAGTTAAAGGTTTCTTCAGTTTGGTTGTAAAACGGACTGCGACGGGAAGAGATCTTTCCTGCCCACAGCCATCACCATCTATAATAACTCTTGGACTAAATGAGTTACATCAACATTTAATTTCCCTTTGGGATAAATAAAGTATTTTTGAATTTGAATTGAATTTGAAACCTAGGCCTAGGGGGAGAAGAAGAGCCATCTCTAATCCTAGTCCTAACCTGTACTTCTAAGTTTATAGCCATTCACAGCTCTCACATGTTCTGCCGGGGTTTGAGCGCCAAAGAACTTTTACGGATTCATGTCGAAAAATCGTTCTAATTGCTGCTTTCTCTCTGTGTGAGTCTCTGCTGGTTGAATTAAACATTTATTTTTATTTTCTTTTTTAATTAGTAGGGGCTGATGGAGAAGTTTTTTTTTCTCGTTATATAGGAGGTTCATACATATTGAGATAAATAAACGGCAAACACTTATTACAGTTTGATCCACCACTTCAGCTCAATTTAGTCACTTTCTGTATGATTTTCAAGTAAATATAAAACAGTTTAATTTGATATTTGATAAATTAGGATAGTGCTGGGGTTTGATGGTCTGCAGTTAAATGAGAATATCCATTATGTTAAAAATAACTTTTTTCATTAAAGGCCATGTTAAATTCCAGTAAAATATACCTGGGCGGAAAGTGAATGATATTTAAAAGTTGATTTTATGTATGGTCGTCTTTAAGATCCTCATAAAAAGGAATATCTAAGCATGCTGACTGTCATTGAAGAAAAAAATTAGTCCTATTGCTATAATAATGAAGGGAACAATAAAATGGCCATAGTGAGAAGGGGATAAAAAGAACAAACTAATCCCTAAAAAAATGTGCACTTGTCAACTCTGGATTTAAACCATATGCCATTTAGAAAGTAGCTTCAACTCTATAAATAGCTGAATCATAAAATCAGGGTGAAATAAACTAAACTGGACTGATGAGGTTCTAAAAATACTCTTGAGTGTTTAAGTTTTGCTCACGCTCTGGAGTTCTCCTCCAAATCAGAGGGAGACACTGCAGATTAAATAATGTGTCTCTTGTTATGAGTATAGTACAATTTGGAGCCAGAATGTACACTACAACCCAGCAAAGGATAAATGGGTTTTATTCACAAAACAGAATGTGCAAGCTGGTCAGCAACTACGTATTGGGATCAACATTCTGATCAGACTCTCTGAAGGAGACAGGAAGGTGAATGACTAGCAGAACAAACCATAAGTTTTGCAAAATATGGAAATAATGGATTACGCAACAGAGTTGGTTTCCCTGGAAGTCCTCCTCAGAGACTCAAACCTCAAAGAAGTTTAATTCTTGGTGATCTTAAAGTAGACAATTGGAATATGTCTGGTGATTGTTTCACCCTCAGGACCACATTGAGAATTCTCCTTTATACACTGAAACCTGATGTGATGATGTCATGGAGTGTGGAAACAAGGTAAGGTAAGTAGGTTCACACACACTAATCCAATGATTAGGTCTCACCATGGGTAAGGGAATGGTGGCTTTGTCCAAAATCTAAAGGTCAGTGGTCGGGTGAACGGTCCAGGTCAGCAACAGTGAGGGTCAAAAGGGCAGAATAAATCTATAAATCTGTGAGGCAGAAATCAGAGCCAGGTAAAAGAAGCTAGGTTTGGAGCTAGAAGCAGAGAAACTCACAGAACACACAAGGGCCAGGCAAAGGCAATGGTCAGGCGGCAGAACCCAGGTCAGGTACTCCATCAGAAACTCAGACATGGAAGGCTATGACTAGGCTGATGACAGACAATCTTGTGCTGAATAAGCACAGAGCAGGAGTTTATATAGGCAGCACCACAGGTGGAAGCAAACAGCAATCGTCTGATTGCTGTTTGCTTCCACCTGTCAACAGGAACAGGAGGGGCAGAGCAGGGGAGCATCATGAAATATGGGTGGCATAGGGTGGCATAGGGAAATCATGACATCTTCCACACATGAATGGCAGCAGAAAAAAAAAATCTCATTCTATCATGAACGTATTGGATATTCCAGGTGCAAGCATTTCATAAACTAATGCATCTAGATTTCATCCAAAAACTGCATCTAACAACTGCTCTTCTTAGACTTACACACATACGTGTCCAAGAATCTGTACTAATCAGTTAATCTTGAGATTCATGATGTGTGATTTTAGTTTAAAGGACAGTGAATACTAAGAGTTCTTGACTACCAGGAGAATATTAACTATTCATTACTTCTCATTAGATCCCTACTTCAAAAATTCAAACTGTTTTTTAAGGGCAAAAGGCAGGCAGCCATAGAAAGATGCAAAGTCTAACATTCTGAAAATGATGAAACATTTTCTCAGTCCTCAGATCACACTCAACTGCATTTTTATTTTGTAGTTGTCAATAATAATAAAAAAAAATGTTGAAATGACTTTAGCATTAGCTTGCTAATTTCAGCTACTGTCTTCTTTATAATCCATTTAGTGCTGGGTGGTTCTAACAATCACTGGAGACAGGCAAATGGAACATTGTACATGCCACAATTGAAGATACATAGATGAAAACACAGGTTTTGCAAAGTCTTCTCTGTAATTAATGAAAACTGCAGTAATTATAAAACATAACACAATAAACTACAAGGTTGAAGTGACGAATTGATTTGTTAATAGGATAAAGTCCCTAAATATGGTGTATTTCTTCCTGCCTGGGAGTCCATTTCTGGAACATTCTGGCAGTTGTAATCTGGTAATCATCTCTCTCTGCTGCAGGCTCTTTGCCTCCTCGGTGGCATGCACAAATTTGCTGTTGACTTTAATTGAATATTGATTTGTTTGTCTCACTTTCCCCTTATTTTCTCCATCTTACTGCCTCCTTTCAAAGTGTGATTAACCACATTCTACATACATGTCTCCATCAATTCATGGCATGATAGTAAATCATGTATTAGCATGATTGAACGAAATGGTTAAGGGTCTGATGAAGAAGCTGACATCTTTCATACATCACTATGTTTTTTTTTTGAATAAGGTAATAAGATAAATTAAAATTAAGTAAATATATTTGGACAACATAAACTTGTTGACTGAGTCGCACTTTTGTTTACATCTAATTGTTGCTTAGATAATTTACAACTAACACCATCCGTAATACTCTGAGCAAGTAACTAAACTTAACTAATGGTTAAACAAAGCTAAATGTTGCTTCTTTTCATCTATGGTTGTTGTATTTCTGGAAATAGCTGGTCAGTAAACAGAATTAAAGGGGTGGACTGACACTTAGAACTAAAAAATGAAATATTATTTGCTTCTTGGCCCAAATTCTGGTCATGAGAACATAAATATAAACAGAACAGCAAGTTCTTGAAACCAAGAAGCTTTGCGTTGCACATCCATGTAACAACCTAACAGGTTATAGATGTCTGTTGCTTTGAGGAAAATGACAGAACTTAGCTTTTGTGTCTCTCATGTGTAAAGTATTTTGTAAGTACATTGTACACACATTGGGCTTCTTTGCAGGTATAGCTGCTCTGTTGCCTGTTAACAAAAATAACAAATCTTTCTATCACACTCCAGATACATAATGTACAATGCATTTCTGCTGTAGATGTGCTGAAAAGGGATTTAAGTTAATTAAATGTTTCTGCCAGATGGTCCGGTGTGAGTATTTGTGAAACTGCGGCTCGACTCTGACTTTCATACAGAAATATCTCTCAGGTTTACAAACGACAGTCTGGAAGGGAGAAAATCCAATGAGTGGCAATGTTGCGGGCAAAAAAATCCCCCATGATAGAGCTGAGATACAATGGAGAATAGGCAGCCTGGTTCAAGATGATTGAAAGGCAATGCAGCTCAAATAACCACTGCTTACAACCATGGTATACATGATCCCATGTCTAAATTAATAAGATTAGCTACAACAGTAAATAACCTCTCCTGTCAGTTAAGAATTAGAAACCGAGGCTACAGTTCATCAGAATTTTACTATAAGAGATTAGAAAAAGACTGACTGACCCGATAAGTCTTGAAAGCAGCTGAAACAATCATATGCCAAGGTCAGAATTTGGTGTTAAAAAACAAAACAAAATGTGGAAGAGCAGATCCATGCATGGATGTTTTTCATTGTTTCATTCTCACAAGTGAAAGATGCAAAGAATTCTGTGTTTGTCCTACCTCTGTCTCCAACACCAGGTTGGTACATAAAGTTCATTTCTCAATGTGACTTCATGAATTGATAGCAAATATTTATTTTGCCTACTGCTCACTTGTGCAGTATTTATCTGAACACAGAACCTCTCAGTATGCCAAAATGTGTGAAAAAAGAATATGATATGATAGATATCATATCATATGATGTTGTGGCATAGATATGCCACAACATCATCCCTGTCCCCGATGGCAGGAATAGACCAGGCTCCAGTTTCGTCCAATTACACAAACAAACAGAGTCCGGAGCACTGATGAGTCGCATGTTGCCATCAGGGCCCATGAATTGTTAAACACCCCAGCACTTTGTGTCTGAGAGAGCTGACAAATGCAACCACTGCATCTGCCAGACGTACACTAATTTGAGCAGCTACAATCAAGGGAGCTCGTATTATTGCCCTATCGATCTGAGTGGGGAGAGAAATGAACATCTCAGTTAGGTTCAGTTGGCTGGACCTAACAGGTATGAGATGTGGCAGGAAAGAAAAGAGACTTGGATGATGCAGTGGTTCCTTTGGATGTGACTGACATAACTAGGCATTGAGCATCTGCAATGAACTGGAGTTTAGAAAAACTTTTTTTACAGATATGCAATTATGGTATTTTCCACAGTGATAAAAACAGTGCTCAAATAAAATAAAGAGAGTAATTCAATCCAGTCTTTTTGTTATAGGGGAGTAAAAATATCACAGGAGCAGATAAGTGGGTTACTTACTAAACCATATTGGTAAAGCTTATAAAATTCAAGATTCAAGGGCATTGCTACTTATAAAGCCATGATGGAGCACATTACCACATCTATAATGTGCTGTTAAAGTAGCTTATAGCCTTTAAAAGGGCAAAGATACATTTATATATATTTGAGAACATTTAAATAAACCTCTGCCAAAGAATCTAGTAATGATGAAAGGTAAATTCTGAAAGAGTATGTCCACTTTTATAATTATCCTATTTCATCAAAATAAATAAATAAATAAATTTCATCAAGTCTGGCTGTGCAACTAAAATGCTTAAAACTGGTTATAAAAAACATATTTTCAAATGAATGACAGCATTTTAAGTCATTTTTGGTACAACTTGATGTTTTTGTGAAATCCCATAGTAGTGTAAGATAAAATAGTTAAGAGAGACTTAACAATGGATTATACATGTAAATAATATAAATGTACATATACGTTTTTTGTAAAGATGTTGATTTGTAATTTAAAGGGAAAAATATTAAAACATATTAGAATTATTTTGAAGTAATGTTATTCTTACCTTAGTATCATTTTTGGGTATTGACCATTCTGCTGTTGTATCTCACCCCTTGTCCTTGACTGGACTTCTGTGATATATTTCTTGATCAACAAAATAGAACCTTATTTACCACTGATACATCTCTACAAAAAGAATAAATCAGTATGGAAAACAGTTCATAAGTATACTTTGGCAAAGATAAAAGGTTCATTATTTGAAGCGGAATACAAAAAAAAAAAAAAAAAAAAAAAAAAAAAAAAAGCATGCATAAGTTCAATTTTCAACCTCTGCTCCAGTACTTTCAGGTCATATTTATGTTATGAAATCAAAACCAGCATTTCAGTCTACTGTCAATAGGCTCAAATAATGTTTGATCTTAAAATAGGTGCCCATATTTTGCCTATACATGAAGCCATGCTATTACATTTCTTTTAACCTGGAAGAGGTGACTGATGCTATCTTAATTTTAAAATGTGTGTGTGTGTGTGTGTGTGTGTGTGTGTGTGTGTGTGTGTGTGTGTGTGTGTGTGTGTGTGTGTGTTGGTAGAAGGACTTTACAGCTGCAGTAAGCCAGTGGCTTTGATTAAGACAGGTGTGTCTGAGGCTTATGTGTGTATTTCTTGTGCAACATTAAGCACAAGCACAGTTGACTTTTTTGTTTGCTGTGTGTAGGCTGGGCATGGCTCTAAGATGCTGTTATCTTAAGCAGGATTTTAAGGTTAAAGGGACTGGATTGTTTCACTTCATGGTTTCTTGGGAAATGACTGTGAAAGCTGGCTATGGATTAAAAAGAGATCTCTTTGTGTTCCACCTTATAGGACCTAGATAGTGATCATTTTGTCCCACTCTCTGGTTCTTTAACATGCAAGGACATTTTTTTTTTATAACGCAACCTTTTAATTTTTTTTTCATATGTTTCTTATCAACAAATGCTGGACTTAGGTTTTGCAGTCTTAATGGAAAAATAATCACACTTTTGGTTAATATTGATCATAGGTATTGCTAGACCTGTCAGGAATAAAGACTTTTAGAAATACATCTATATCAACTAAAGTAAAATCAACTTTAAGCTGTAAAATACTGTTAGAATTTAAACAATTGCTTAAGAAAACTTATATTTTGTATTCCATACAATCATTGCCCTCTTCATAAATTCTGCAATGCTAGTGGTGACTGTTTTCAAAGTGTCTTATCTTTCCAGTGGGGTTATTAAACGATATTTTTTCCCTGAGTCACAGTGCAGCCAAGACTCAGGGAGGAGAAAGCATATCCCCCTGTTGCTGCGGTAAAAGTTAAGCTGCTTCCTTCACAGAATCAAGCAAGGCAGATTTTATCCTACATTTAATAGGGAACACTGAAAAGGTGTTTGATATATATATATATATATATATATATATATATATATATATATATATATATATATATATATATATATATATATATATATATGCGGCTGGGTAGCTCAATGGGTAAGTCACCCAACCTTCACCCAGGAGACCGGGGTTCGAATCCAGGCCGGGTCGCTTGGTTGAGATATCCAGTGTGGGTCCTTAGGCAAGATCCTTCGCACTACTGCCTACCTCATGATGAGTGACAAAGGAATACACGCCATGCCGGCTCAGACGTCGCCCGGCCAAACAAGGTCTGCGTCAGGTGCTGGGGAACCAGGGCACCTTCACGAAAAATGGGTTACTGGAACAAGACGGAATTGGGCGAGAGGTGAAAACTCTCCGGGGAGTTAGCTTCAACTCCCCACCCGGAGATTGGGTATGCAGCCCCAATAATGAACGAACCATCACAGCTGAACAAGGCAGCAACTGACCTGAGAGGTAGGATCGTGGCCCGAATGAACACCAGGCAATCCCGATGCCAATTACAACGGCTGAGTGAAGTACCATCAGAAAGTCTCATTGAAGATGTGAATGCAGCAGTGAGAACGATCCCTACCAACACCATAACGGAAACCAATGAGCTGGTGTACAACTCAGCATCAGTGATCCTTGAGATGCTCGGCTATAAGCACAACCATGAGATTCAATACCCACCATGGAAAAGACGGTTAGAGGCTAAAATCAAGGTAACAAGGAGGGAAGTGAGCCAATTGTCAGAGCTCCAAAGAGGTGCAATCAAAAAAAAAAAGACCGGTACCCAAGCGGTACAGCCAGATGCCCATACCTGAAGTGCTCGAAACTGCCAAACAAAGGCTCCAAGCCTTGGCCAGTCGCCTAAAGAGGTACATGAGAGAAAATGAAGCCAGGAGGATTAACCGGCTCTTCTCCACCCAACCAGCTAAAGTGTACTCTCAATGGTAATAACAACAGAGCAGACCCACCAAGGCTGGAGACCCAACAGTACTGGAAAGGCATATGGGAAAGGGAGGCGACCCACAACAGCAATGCACAGTGGCTAATCTCTCTACGAGATGACCACAGCAACCTCCCTGAGCAAGCCCCAGTAACTATCACAGTGGCAGATGTCCAAGAAAGAGTCTCAGGTATGAAAAACTGGACAGCACCAGGTCCTGACATGATCCATGCCTACTGGCTAAAGAAACTCACTGCCCTCCATGAGCGACTGGCAGCTCAAATGAACCAGCTGCTACAAAGTGGGACTCACCCTGAATGGTTAACTGAAGGGCGCACAATCCTGATCCAGAAAGATCCCTCAAAGGGTTCGGTCCCATCCAACTATCGGCCAATAACCTGTCTCTCTACAACATGGAAGCTCATGTCAGGCATCATAGCAGCTAAGATAGGTGGGCACATGGATAAATACATGAGTACAGCACAGAAGGGCATCGGCATAAATACCAGAGGAGCCAAACACCAACTCCTGGTAGACCAAACAGTCGCCCGAGACTGCAAAACCCGACACACCAACCTGTGCACGGCTTGGATTGATTACAAGAAATCCTATGACTCAATGCCACACACTTGGATCACTGAATGCTTAGAGATGTACAACATCAACAGGACTCTAAGAGCCTTCATTGCAGCCTCGATGGGGATGTGGAAAACCACCCTTGAAGCCAACTACAAGCCAATTGCACAAGTGTCCATCAAATGTGGCATATACCAAGGTGACGCTCTGTCCCCACTGCTGTTCTGCATAGGTCTGAACCCCCTCAGCCAAGTCATCAACAAGACTGGCTACGGATACCGACTCAAGAACGGAGCCACCATCAGTCACCTCCTCTACATGGATGACATCAAGCTGTACGCTAAGAGCAAACGAGACATCGACTCACTGATCCACACCACCAGGATCTACAGCACTGACATTGGGATGTCATTCGGACTAGAGAAGTGTGGTCGGATGGTTACACAGAGAGGGAAGGTCATCCACACAGAAGGGGTCTCACTCCCAGAGGGAACAATAGCAGACATTGAGGACAGTTACAAGTACCTGGGAATACCACAAGCAAATGGCAGCCTCGATGAGGTCACAAGGAAAGGAGCCACGGCCAAATACCTCCAACGAGTAAGGCAAGTCCTGAGAAGCCAGCTCAACGGCAAGAACAAGATCCGTGCGATAAACAGCTATGCCTTGCCAGTAATCAGATACCCTGCAGGAATAATAAGCTGGCCAAAGGAAAAGATAAAACCATGGATGTTAAAACTCGGAAACTACTAACCATGCATGGAGGGTTCCACCCTAAATCCAGCATCCTGAGACTATACGCGAGCCGTAAGGACGGAGGCAGAGGACTAGCGAGTGTGAGAGCCACTGTCCAGGATGAAACATCCAAGATCCATAAATGCATCAAGGTCAAAGCCTCAACCGACGAGGTGCTCAGCGAATGTCTCAAACAATGGGGACCAGAGGATGAGGTGCTGGAGGAACCATCATGGGAGGATAAGCCCCTACATGGGATGTACCACCGACAAATAACTGAAGTGGCTGATATCAGGAAATCCTACCAATGACTGGAAAAAGCTGGACTCAAGGACAGCACAGAGGCACTCATCCTGGCTGCACAGGAACAGGCCCTAAACACCAGAGCAATAGAGGCTCAGATCTACCACACCAGACAAGATCCAAGGTGTAGATTGTGCAAGGAGGCCCCTGAGACAGTCCAACACATAACAGCAGGGTGCAAGATGCTGGCAGGGAAAGCGTACATGGAACGTCATAACTAAGTGGCGGGCATAGTGTACAGAAACATCTGTGCAGGATATGGACTGGAAGCCCCGAGATCAAAGTGGGGCACACCCCCAAAGGTGGTGGAGAATGACCGAGCTAAGATCCTGTGGGACTTCCAGATCCAGACAGACAAAATGGTAATGGTGAACCAACCGGACATCGTGGTAGTGGATAAACAACAGAGGAAAGCCGTTGTGGTGGATGTAGCAATACCAAGCGATTGCAACATCAGGAAAAAGGAACACGAGAAACTGGAGAAATACCAGGGCCTCAGAGAGGAACTGGAGAAGGCCTGGAAGGTGAAGACCACAGTGGTGCCTGTGGTCATCGGGGCCCTCGGGGCAGTCACCCCCAAACTGGAGCAGTGGCTAAAACAGATCCCAGGAACAACATCAGACATCTCAGTCCAGAAATGCGCAGTTCTCGGCACAGCCAAGATACTACGCAGAACCCTCAAGCTCCCAGGCCTCTGGTAGAGGACCCGAGCTCAGAGGTTGAGAATAGACCACCCGTGGAGGGTGAGAAGGGAATTTATATATATATATATATATATATATATATATATATATATATATATATATATATATATATATATATATATATATATATATATATGAAACTTTTTACTTTTTTGCCTAAAAAGATGTGTAACATGGATAAATTATCTAAAACAAACTAAAAATACAAAAAATGAAATGTGGCTACTTTTAAACACCTCTTTTTCATCTCCTTCTAAAGAGTTGGACATTGGTGCAATACTTTAATGTCTTAAAACTTTTTTTTTTTTTTTTTTTTTTTTTTTTTTTTTTTTTTTTTTTTTTTTTTTTTTTTTTGATTGAGACTGTTTTTTCCCACTCACTTTCTGTCCAGGCCTTGTGTTATATTTATGGCCCAATTTGAATTTCTTGATATAAATCTTGCCTGTGTGCCTTGAGAAGACATTGTGAATTGATGCTTTGTTGATGCTATGTCTGCTTAATTCTGCTTCACAAATGAGCAATGCAGAAAGTGGAGGGCAAAAGAAGGGTCAAGTCCAAAAAAACAGAAATAGGGGGACAATTCTTAATTAAAATTCTGAAACAGGACCTTAGACAAGCATCATACATTGGTTTACCATCCACTCTGTATGCATGAATAATTCATAGATCAGCATCAGGTGGATGAAGAAGCCAAACAAAATGAATATGAAAGATTAATCAATTAATGACTTCAAAAAAATGATGAATAACAAACAAAAGAAAAAAATATGAAACTTTAACTTTAAAAGTTTACAATAAAACCTAACTAATAATAAATCATACACAGCAGTAGGCTTGTTTTAAAATAAAGTAATATGAGCTGGTAGAACTGAAATCCTCAGCTCTATTAGAGCTTTAGTTGTATTAAAAGATTTGGTGAGTTGTCAACACACACACACACACACACACACACACACACACACACACACATATATATATATATATATATATATATATATATATATATATATATATATATATATATATATATATATATATATATATAAAGATCTGATCATTAGACCAGGACTAAAGAAAATCAACTCAGAATGTCATTACTTTGTAACTGTATTCTTTTTTTTTAACTGAAATGATGAAAAACATGATGAAAAACACATTCTTCTTCTTCTTCTTCTTCCTATTATTATTATTATTATTATTATTATTATTATTATTATTATTATTGTTGTTGTTGTTGTTGTTGTTGTTATTTTAAAATGTATCAAAATGTTGCCATCCAATTTAACAAATTATTTTTTCACTTTTAAAGGCTTTCTGGTTTCAACTGCTAACAATACAAACAGCAACCAAGCAAAATGATTGCTGCAGCAAAGCTCTGGTAAAATCTGCCATGTTATTTTAACATGAAATTATTTATAAAATTCGCTGTTGTCAAAATAAAATTACACTTTTATAACATTTCTGCCCTTGGCTTAGGCCCCAGTATTTAAGGATCCCCATGACACCTGTGACTTTGATCAGTTTTACTGGTAAAGTTAAATGCTTAAATTCAGCTTGTCAGACATTTAAAAAAGAATAGTTTTATTTATTTAATTTAGAGAAAAGGCTACAACAATACACAGCTATTCAAATACTGTTTTTGCAAGGGTGAGTGTTAATGATATACTGACTAAGCCTCTTCACCTGACTCTATCTGCCGCTCCATACATTGTAACCTATTGGGCAGCCAGTAAAAATTTACAAAAATATGCAACATGTAAAAAAAAAAAAAAAGCATCTTTAGATCTATCAGCATATTCCAAATGGACAGGTTAAAGATATCTGATATTCCATCATGTGTGTAATGATGTGCAAGCCAGCTACTTTTTGTAGTGGATTGCAAGGCTGCAGTTCTGATGCTAGCTTGTATGTTAACAGGCAAAAAGCTTTTTGTTTGAGCAATTTTATTTTTCCTTTGTCCAGGCCTGAAACAGTGCTACAGCTACCATAAATCTTGTTAGTATCTCTCCTTACATAAAAATAGTGTTGTTTCTGTTATGTGAAGCTGTCAATCAACCACAAGGTGGGCAGCCCAGCACTTCAATTGCAAATGTCAAGAGATGATTGTCTTTGTTGCTGGTAAACTTTCTCATGTTTGCACATAATCAGCAGTTTTTATTAGATGTTATCATAAAGTTTGCTATTTTCTTAAATAATCTTTCCAAAATCCTGTGAAATATAGAAAGGTTTACAGCTTTTATTCTATATTATAAGATGACTGCAGCTGAGATCATCCTATGTTTGCAGCTGTCTGTATTGAGTACTAGTTCACATCTTTTCCAGCACCATATTCCGGCGAATATGGAGTCATATGAGGGTTAAGGCTTTTTGAAGTGTATAGTGTTTGTGCTTTCTTTGACTTTCTGAAAAGAATGTTGATTCAAGTCAGTGGTCTCCTTGTTGAAGATGGTTTGTTCTGTTATTGCGTACTCTGACACTTTTGTGAGATTATTTTCAACCCAGAGATACAAAATAACATGAATATCTTACAATATTGTACAATATAATGGAATCCTATGCCTGTCCTCTGTATTATCTATCTCCTGACTTGTGTGCACTGAATCAGTGTGCCCATCTTACACAGATTTGTATTTTCAGCGCTGTGACATCATGTAACTCAGATGTACTCCCAACAGTGGTGTAAAATCTGTAATAAGAAGATAAGCATTTCCACAGAGGATAGATCGTGTTGGCTGCTTGCTTCTCATAATGTTGTGTATTATTAAAGGGGAAGTATTATGTGTTTTCAAGGCACATAGAATAATTTAATAGCACTATCAAGTAACTATATTACCTTCAGTTGTTACAAAAATGCTTTACATATCAAATATGACCTAAAAGAAATTTGACTTTGTAATTTAACCCCTTGAAATTAGGCCTCTGTCTCTTTAAGAAAGTCCTGCTCTTTCTGAAACACTGCCTCCAGGAAGTCACCACAACAGCTAACCCTTTAACTACGTTTTTACCAGCATTTCACTGAGATGTAGCTCATATAATGAGCTCAATAGATGTGCAGTTCCACCAGGTGTTTGCTAATTGCTGCTGGCTAGTCTGAAGGAGCTGAGTGGGGAGTCACGGAGGAAGGGTGCGCTGTGAGGCGGAAGCTTGGAAGTTTGGAAACTGCAGCTCTGAGGAGGAGCTGGGTCTCAAAGGTGGAGCGAGGTCCATCCAGGTGTTTTGCACAGCTTATTGGCTGTCATGGGAGATTAAAGGATTTTTCCTACATGCATGAAAGAATCAAGGCAACACTCCAGGTATGTTTTTGATGAGGGAATAACATTGTAACATGATGTAAAGCAAAAAAAAGTCAATTTTACATAATATTAATCAACAATTCATGCAATAACAACTGGAGACTGGAGACAATGTTTTAGACTTTGGATGAAAAGTCTCATTAGGTCTCTCAAGGTTTGACTATATGATGTTACATTAAACTTTTTTTCCTTATGTCTGCTAAAAACACAGATTTCTTTGAAAAAAAACATTTTTATTGGATTTTTCAACTTGGCTACAGTGAATATAAAAAGTGTACATATCCCTGTAAAATGCCAAGTTTGTTTTATTTGGAAATATGTGACCACGACAACTGAATTCACAAACTTTTTCCACCTTCAGTGTAGCATACATCGTGTACAGTTCAACTGAAAAACGATTGTTAGGGGTGTAAAAACGTGGAAGTACTTATTGATTTTGCATGAGTCATAAAATATAATGAAGCTGCTGAACCAGAACTGATCAGCTGCAGAAAGGTTACAAAGGCTTAAAAGATGCAGACCTTAGATATGAGGTATACACAAATAAACTAACACATAGTTAGGATTTAATAAAATTAAGCCCAAAACTCTGTATACCCCTGGCAGATTTAGGTGTAAAGTAGTGTTTTGAACAATTTTACCAACATGTTTCTTCTGTGGTGGCCTGGCTAGAGTACCGACTTCAGTCTTATAAAGAATCTGTGCAAGGTGATGCTAAGGAAGTCTTTAACCCTTAAAGACCTGGAACTCATCACTGAAGATAAATCATCGAAATACCAGTGGAAACACACAAAAACCAGTCAGTTATAAGGGTTTGACTGTTGTAATGCCAAAGATTTTTGTATTGATTATTAAAAGGGGTACAAAGATTTTCAACGTCATTGTTTTGATAAAATCTGTTTGTTTTTTTTTTGTTTGTTTTTTTTTTTCAAAATTGTCACACCTATTACATTGGTTTGTTATCTTTCGAGAGATTCCCGTCTCATACAATCAAACTTTTTAGTTGAATAAAATTGAATAAAAGTTATTTAATCCTTAATGTGTCAGGGTTATTAATAATTTTGGGGTTTAGCTGTAAAGAAAAAAAAACTCAAAAAATTTGTATAATGATTTTTAATAACATGAAGAGAAGCTAAGACAGAAAGTTAATGACATGATTTCAGGAATTTTCCTTACCCACATGTTGAATCAGAGTCTGAGGCAGTTCATGAACAGCTAAAACATGTTTTTACAGGGCAAGGTCAAATGTGTAAAATCATGAGGCTGGAGAGTGATAGAGGAGTGACCAACAGATGGTGAGGATGATGAAAAGAATGGTCCAAAATGTTGGGTGGTCGATTTGATCTCATGGTTCGATGGAGAGGTTTGGTGTGGAGGACGGAGTGGGATCCGTAGAGGTAAGTTTCTGTGTAGATTGAACTGTGTATGATCCATTTCTTTCCTGAACAGGGTAGGTGGGAAAACTGGCAGCCAGAACATGGCTGAAAACGGAGGAGCTGATGAAGATGACCATGGGACACAGGGAACTCAGAGGAGATCCAGAAAAAGGTGAATCTTGGAGGATTAGAGCCAGTGAGGTGTGAGAACTATCAGAGTCCAACCTGTGTGGTGCAGAGAGTGAGAGGTAAGTCAATCAACAGAGGAAGCAAAAAAAACCCCAAAAAACCCAAGAAACTCAAAGAAAGGTAAGCTGAGGGGTTGGTTTGACTCTGTCAGTGACAGTTAAACATCAGGCACTGAATGGTCGCCTGCCAGCTCCTTAAAAAGCCACAGCCAAACAATACACACACAGAATATATCTAGCTATCTTCACAAGGACTTCGCATTGACTTACATTCATTTTTCACTCATTTCTATATCCTAACCTTGACCTTTACCCTAAACCTAACCATTACTAGTAAATGCCGAACCCTAAACCTAACCTGAGCTCAATTCACACTGTAGTCCTAATCCTGAACCCTAACCCAAAAACAGCACCTTATCATGATTTGTAGTTGTTTTTGTGGACCCAAATGCAGGGAGGCAGAGGCAGCAAGTAGTTTTGATGATTTAATAAAATGATGAACAAAAAAACTTACAAATACCATAGGGAATGCAGGAAGCCAGAGCAGAACAAAAACAGGAATTTAGGAGCAAAATAACAGCAGAATACAACGAGGAAGAAACAGGTAGATAATGGGAAAGCAACAGGAGGAACCAGTGAGGCATGAAAGCAGGAGAGGAGTCGAAATACTGGGAGTGCGATGCTGAAACAATAGATTGAGGATGATTGGTTAATTGTTACCAGGTGTGAGGAAAGAGAGCAGAAGGGAGACTTATGGGGCTTTGGGCCCCATATGTTGTGATCGGTCCTCACAATGTAGTATTTGTTAGAAAAATGGTTCTCACAATGTATCAAAGACTACACACAGACAAACACACACACTCACAAAGATTTTAACAATTAAATGTTTACATAAGTGACAACAATAGAAATTAACTCAATGTTATTGTTATTACACTCAATAACTACTTTGTCAATGACTGTTTACATAAGAAAATGAGACTGTTACACCTACAGATTAAAGTAACCAAGAAAATATTATTGCTATAAGTATTTATTCCATCTCTGTAGGTACAACAAATAGAAAACTCAATTCTGGATACTTTATAGAAATTCAAAAATCAAATGTAAACAGATTGAACAGAATATTGTATCCTTAACCTTTCGTACAAGAATAAGAAATCTTTTTTCCATAAGATTTCTAATTCTGACACATGCATGCACATTATATAGGCTTTAGTTTTACACATGAGTAGCATAAAGTATATATAAATAAAATTGATATAAATAAAATTGTGAACATTTATTTTTTATATGTTAATATCCTACATGAAAAAAATAGAAACTGTCATTTTAGTTAACTTCTAAATTCATATTCAATTTTCTAACTTCACTGCATTTTCTTTATTTGGTCATTATTTGCTGGGGTTTTTTTACTAGGTGTTTAGGGATTTTTTTTTCAGTGTAAAAGAAAAGTCACATGGTGCAAAACTGAAGATGACTTCTTCCATACCCCTCAGTTGCTTGTGGCACCTCCTTAGGCCAAGGTGCCCAGGGCAGTGAGCCATATTAACAATATAAAATATGGCCACAGGTATTTGAATATTCAAGGCAGTACTCTCATTACAAACCAGCTCAAGAAAATTACAGAGAACCAAATACTATTCTGGAACATTTAGTTCAGTTCAGTTACACAGTATTGATCCCAAAGGGAAATTAGCTGTGCAGTCAGCAGTTACACACATAAAATACATACAACTTTATCAATAACAATCTTTCACTACAGAAAAGGGGAGTGAGTAGAATCTTCACATGCTGGAATTTATCAATCTGACGCCAGTGGCAATGAAAGACTTCCTCAGTCCATTGGTTTTACAGTGTCATTCTATGTCTCTGTCCTGATGGCAAAAGTTGAAATTTGGCCCATAGTGGATGGGCAGGATTGGATATAACAGTCTTAGCTTTTTTTTTAATGATCTTATATTTATAGAGGTCAGTAAGATTCTCAAGGGGGATGCCAGCGATTTTACTGTATTGTTTAACAATGCTCTGCAAAACATTCTTATTCCTAACTGAATGTGACCTGTGCCAACAATAAGAGAAAAGGCAAGGATGGACTCAATAAAACAAGAAAAAGAACACTTTCATAAGAACAGGATTGACATTAAAAGTGAAAAGTTTCTGATAAAAGTGCATAAACTGGTGTACTTTTTTTACCGATGACTAGGGACCGAAGCTCAACTTTCAATCAATGAGTACTCCCAGGAATTTATATTGTGGCACCAGTTCGACTGTTTGGTTGTTGATAACTACTGGAAAGATACAGGTGGAGCTTTTGCAAAAGTTAATGCACATTTCTTTATCTTATTCACATTTGTGTTTAAAAAGGAAGCTTCGCACCTTTTAAGAAAGTCATTAACTACCAGGCCATATTCCATATTTTCACTGCCTAAAAGTGACACAATAACAGAATCATTTACAAACTCGATGATGTGATGCCCAGTGTAATAACTCTGGCAGTCATTTGTGTTGTGAAAAAAACAAAAGGGGGGACAGGACACAATCCTGGGGAAGAGTGAGGCTCAGATAAATCACCATTTATTCTGATTCATTGTATTTTCACTGTTAAAAAATCCAACCAGGCAAAAAAAAAAAAAAAAAAAAAAAAAAAAAAAAAAAAAAACAAAAAAAAAAACATTTGAAGTTACAAGTTGGAAAACTACTACCTAGACTACTAGACAACTACCCAGAGACTTGGCTGGCTTACAGTGATTAAAGTCACGGGTTACCAACGGGTTGCCATCTGATGAAGTTCTCTGTTGCGACTGCACAGACTTGGTTAAGGCTTGGGTTGCCATGTCAGGGTTAGATTTGGGGTGAATATTAACAAGACATCATGTTTATATTCACCCCAAATATATATTTCTAACTTGAGGAAATTCCCTGAGTAGATAAAATGGTAGAAGAGTTACAGAAAGAAGTTTAATGTTTCAGGAATCCACAGCTGATCCCTTCCAACCACCATGTTGCACCAATCCTGAGTCATGTAGAACACAAACCTCCACCCAGTGACTTACCAGTCAGCTCTGAGTCAAGTGAATTCTGAGTTAAGAGTGAACGCGAGTAAAGAAGTCCTCATCAATGGAAGGTAGATAACGCAATTCACCATGGCGAAGTGTGCATTTTATCGCCAATGGAATTAGAAATCTTATAGATAATATAAGAAAAAAATGTCAAAACATACTTAAAAACCAATAGTGTTGCTGCAATACTGTTGCTCCAGAAAAAAAGGCGAGTTAGCGCAGCAGAGACCAAGTCAATGTGTGCTTTGACAGATAATCAGTTATGTTCTTGACACTACACTTGTTTAATGTCCAAACAACCCTTTGCAATCGACCAGGAGTTCGCAGTTGACCTGATTGTCACCTTTGCTGTACAGTAACAGTTTAAGTGCTATAGTAACATTCCAACATCCCTTTGGCATAAAAACAAAGTGCAGCACAAATAATGTGTCCTGTTCATGTCATATGAGCAATGTGCGGGCTCAATTTTTATTGAGGTAGATTATTGACTGTGGCAAAATATGGTAGCACTCAAGATATCTAATCATGGTCTGATCATTCTTTTTCAACTGAGATTACTGTGGAATATTTACTTTCCAATATGTACAGGCTTCTCTGACACTTTCCTTATGCCAGGTCTCAGCTAAAAAGTAGGACAGACTCAGTAGTTCTACTAGTTCAACTAACCATGCTTACCAAGCAGGGTTGGTTCACGGAGTAAGTTGCAGTAGTAACTTGACTCAGGATAATGGCTGCCTGGCATTCTGAAAACCTAGGGCATGCACATACACATCCATGAACCAAGTCTGAGTTTTCACTAAAGCTGCTTTCTGAAACGGGGCCATGAACATCAGCAGGATAAAAAAAAGAGATGTCAAACTCAGATGAGTCTTCATCACATTACTATTCTCAGTTCAGTGCAGTCTATCAGGAAGCCCACTGTGGCAGTCAGAATTACGCAGGTTTTGAAAGACACAGAAAAATTTTCTTGAAGTCTCAAACAATTGAGTTTGTCTAGAATAGACAAACTAAGGGACCCTCACTTGCACACACTACTGCTGTGTCACCATGACCAACCCCATGTGTTCAGTTTACCATATCAGAGTTTCCCAGGTGTGGAATTTTCATCAGCTGAAAATACATTTTATAGTAAATGATTTTGGTCTCTGGATAGGCTTAAGTTTAATGAGAACCATTGGAAGACCAAACACTGAATAAAATGGCAAAAATGGTAAAGGTTCTATTTAAAGTTAAAGAGAAAGATATGAACAATAAATTGTGATGAACTGTGGAAAATAAAACATGATGTGTTAATGCTGTCCAATAAAAGGTTACAAATATAGAGCTAATCTACCTTACACAACCTCCATTACAAACACTAAAGAACAACTACAATCAGGCAATTTATCCAGGCATTTGATATTTTCACAAGTGACCTAGTTTGTTAATGCTACCTGGTCAGAGTTTGCATGAGCACTTTTAGATGGTAAAAAAATTATTTTGTGACAAAAAATAATACATCAGTTAAATGTCTTAACTGAGGAGACTAGAGTTAGTAATTAGGGGGCTGGAATTTCATTTTTTTATGAAGTATGAAAGACATGCCTTCCTCTCTCAAGCCTCATTAACGCTATGTTTTAATGGCAGACAGTATAATTACCTATTTTCAATGCCCCAATCAATATCAACTCTGTAAATAAAGAATAAATCCAATTCAAGAATACCAATGCTGTTGTTTTTGTCTTTTTATGTTATGTCAAGTATAAAGAGTATGGATAAACAAGAGGAATGAGTGTCTCAAAAGTAATCTGAAATATGTTAGTGTAATAAATATGTAAGATTTCTCCCTCAGAGTAAGTGCTAGTAACATTTTCCACCAGTTACTGGCACAATGTCACTAACTGGTTGTGCTGTCTTTGTATATGATTCAAAGTGCCTGAGTCACACAGCAAGGGAGAACCTGAGGGGAAGGTGATTGCTTTTGTTAATGGGTGGTCATTAAGCTAAATAAAAGTTGATGCGAAATTGATGAGTTTGTCTTGAGGCAGGTTTGCATATGGAAAACAAATTTGCTGGAATCAAAATTCTCCCTGCATCCTGTTAGACTCTTAATCACAGGAAAGAAAACCTTTCAGACTAAATCTATTCATGTCACTTTTTATCTTGGCCAATAAAAACAGATTTGACTCACACTAGGCAGCCACTCATCATCACTGTTTACAAGAGAACTGAAATTTAAAGATAAGTGTTTCAGTTTCAGCACTATCAATTGCATGAGGCCTCTTCCCTCTGATGTGTGTTGCAGATAAAAGTGGTTCTAATATCATTGATGTACCAAATCAAAGATGTACCATAAAATATCAGGACATATTTAAAGTTTAGCCCTTTGTTTAAAGTTAGGAGTTCTGTCAAAGCAGATTAAAATTGTGGTACAATGTCAAAAGCTTGCTAAATCCTGAATAATCTTTCCATACTGTGGTATAGCTCCTCAGAGCTTCCTTAGCAATGTCGGCATGTTCTAAAGTTTCCACAGAGAAGTTGTGTTGGTTTACTATTGTGATGCCAGCATATTGGTGTCTAGTGTGGAAAAGGAGATCACGGTAGACATGTTGGCACCAGTTTTGCTTGTTTCTGGAGATTTTAAAGCAGAAGGAGCCACAATGAATCTCATGTCTAGGATTAATATAACACAAAGCAAAGCAATTGCTGTATCCATTGTCCTTCTGATTTGATCCCATCACATGGCTGCAACAAACAATCCACACTCTACACACACAAAACTCCTCATGTCCATGTATAATGCACACAAGAATTAGTATGCACTTGTCTTGATGCTGTAGTACAGCTTCCAACTGCTGAAATGGACACACACCTTGAAACTGCAGCCAGGTTTGACTGTGCTGGTTGTTTGGAGACTAAATGAAATTGTGGGTTCTTTAAAATAATTTTTAGTTGGAATACAACATGTGCCTGTAAGGCTGTGAAAGAAAAGCCTAGATATTCACAAACTGTGAGGATGTCACGGTTTGTAGTGTAATAGGCACATAGGTGCAGACGGGTAGACTGAAATCTTGAATGATGGTCATGATATAATGAAATGAATGAATGAATAGAATGCAACACAAAACATCCCATGTGCTTCCCTTGTTAACATTTATGCCTAAAAGTGATACATTTGCAATTAAAATGCCAAAATATAGAATATTGGTTTAAACTTTTAATCAACGTAAAGAATTATAAGACCATGTGTGTAGATAAAATAACAGTGAGATATTCTTTGTTACTGTGGTAACAACTCCCTCATCTCTAAGATATGGTCTTTACCCTCACTTTCACCTGCCTCCTTAGTAATTTTTCTTAGTCTTCAAACTGTTCATCTAGTTTCCTTCCTCTCAATGGCCCTCTTTCTCCATTCATTTTTTGTATTAACAACTAAAAATAGAAACAAACACCCTTCTCAAAATTAAATAGCTTTTTTTTTTTTTTTTCAATACATTGCCTTTTTGTTCTTGAAATCACTGTAGAATCCACACTAGTGCATGCGGGTAAAATAGATTCTCCATTAATGATACCCACCACCACCGCCCCTAACCTTTTCATCATATTTTAATGTTTCCTTTCTTAAGTTTTCTTTTCTTTATCCATTCTTTTCTTTAATATCTGTCCTCTTTGCCCCCAGCATTCCGTCATTTAAATGAACAGAGGCACATTCACAAAGCTATTATGGTTGCTATACATGCACAAACCTGAGTTTGCATGTCCCTCTAATTCTGAACCTTGACCCAATGGCAGATCTTCTCCTAAAATGGTTCTGTGGACCAAGCAGCATGGCATTAAGCATGCATTTAGGAGAAAATATGCACATATTTGTATGATTTTATGTAAATTACAGCTTGAGCAAATGGGTTTCCATTCATGAAGACCTGAACAGTTTACTTGCAGATTGGATATAAGACATACCTTCTGCTGAAAGCTGATGGTAATTTTGGCACAATAGCCATAAAAATAGTTTTTAAAAAAAAATCAAACAAACAAGACAAAACTATGTGCTACACTGATGGCTTTAGAAAATGTGTAAGGGCTGCCACAGAATCAATCCTCTCCACTAGTGAGCCTGATATTCTTGCAAAGAAAAGCAGACCACAGACATGACACAAAGCTACTGTCATTTTAAGTGGCAACATTGTGGCTTTAAGAAATACTAAAAGAAATCAAGAAAAAACATTGTGGTTGTCAATAACAGTCACTTGTTTAGCTCAAGCAGTGGGAAAAAATTATGGAATCACTCAATTCTGAGGAAAAAATATAGAAATGAACAAAGAAACGAAAAGAATCATGAACAAAGAAACAAACAAAACAACACTTCAACACACCACTAGTAACTTTGTTGCACCACCTCTGGCTTTTATAATAGCTTACAGTCTCTGAGGCATGAACTTAATGAGTGCCAAACAGTAGTCTTCCTCAATTTGGCTCCAACATTCTCTGATTGCTGTTACCAGATCAGCTTTGCAGGTTGGAGCTTTGTCATGGACCATTTTCTTCAATTTTCACCACAGATTTTCAATTGGATTGAGGTCCGGACTATTTGCAGGCCATGACATTTACCTTATGTGTCTTTCTTCAAGGAGTGTTTTCACAGTTTTTGCTCTATGGCTAGATGCATTATCATCTTGAAAAATGATTTCATCATCCCCTAAACATCCTTTGAATTGATGGGATAAGTGTCCAAAATGGCAACGTAAACTTGTGCATTTATTGAAGATGTTATGACAGCCATCTCCCCTGTACCTTAACCTGACATGCAGCCCCATATCATCAATGACTGTGGAAATTTGCATGTTTTCTTCTGGCAGTCATCTTCATCAATCTCATTGGAACGACACCAAACAAAAGTTCCAACATCATCACCTTGCCCAATGCAGATTTGCATTTCATCACTGAATATGACTTTCCTCCAGTCATCCACAATTGCTTTTCGTTTGCTCACTGTAGCTTTGTTTTTTTCTGTTTAGGTGTTCGTGATGGCTTACATTTAGCTTTTCTGTATGTAAATCCCATTCCCTGTAGGCGGTTTCTAACTGTTCACAAACATTGACTCCAGTTTCCTGACATTTATTCCTCATTTGTCTTGCTGTGCATTTTCAAGACATGTTGCTTTAAGTTTTTTGTCTTGACGTTTTGATGTCTTCCTTGGTCTACCAGTACGCTTGCCTTTAACAGCCTTCCTATGTTGTTTGTACTTGGTCCAGATTTTGGACACAGCTCACTGTGAATGACCAACATATTTGGAAACACTTAGTGATGATTTACCTTCTTTAAGAAATTTGACAATCCTCTCCTTTGTTTCAGTTGACACCTATCATGTTGTTGCCATGATTCATGTCAGTCCACTTGATGGTTTCTTAAAGCCACAACATTGCTACTTAAAATGACTGTAGTTTTGTGTCATGTCTGTGATCTGCATTTCTGCAAAATTAAACAACTGCATGAACATCTGGTGATTCCATATTTTTTGCCAGAAGTTGTATAATTACAAATTACAAAATTACAAACATTACAACTGGTTGGTGTTGACACGGGCAAATGTGACATCTGTGTGTCCGACATGTCAGGCAATTGCAGTATACTACCCCCTGGTTTTATGCAAACCCAAAATGTTAAATCTGTCAAACTCAATCAAATGCTCTCCATCCTTCCTCAAGTCTTGTTGAGAGCTTCCTCTGTGTCTGGCAATCTCTACTGATGGTTTCGACTGACTGTTGCTCTGGTGACTGCATGAAAAATTGATTCCTCTACAAACTCCAGTGCCATTCTAAACAAACCAGCACCTTCAAAACTGAACTGAATGAAACTGAAATGGAACAGAATTCCATGCATTCTTTTGTTGGGCTGCATGTTTACCAAGTTACATCCAAATCAGACTATGTTTTTCTGGGTACCCTAGCTACTTGACAGTTTTATCAGTGAGAGTATTTTCAGTACTAAGACTGTTGCATGCCTGCTTTGATGCCTTTTTGCTATTAATACTGGAAAATCAGAAATCTGGATTTCTGAATAAACTTAACCTGGTGACCCTAAAATCTCACAAAAGATTGTTGTGTAAAAAGGCCAATTGGTAACCATGTTAACAACATAAAAAAAAGAAGTTGCCAAAAGCACCAAATGATAGGTAGGGGAGCATTTATCCTCAGGGTGCATATGATCAAACCAGGCTTTAATAGCCCTCATTCACACTTCTCTCCTCATTTATTTCCTGGAGCTATCCATTAACAAATGATCATAGAGCTATGACATAGGTAAATTGATCACTTAATCAGTCTTAATTTGTGAAATGATGGGTCTTGATTAAAAAGCATCACGTCCCAGGGTGTTCTTGAAAGATCAATTGACATCACATGGAGGTAAGAATGAGGGGTATCCATTAATTTCTGCTTTAGCTGTACTTCTTGAGAAATTTTATTTTGTTTCTTTTGCTTTTTGTTTCTTTAGCAAAATAATTTGAAATGATCCTTGTAATGTGTACATGAATCTAAACTGACATGTTTCTTTATTCAATTCATGTTTCAAAAAAAAGGTGGAAATAGAGCAAAATATACTTGTGATATTTTGTGGTGTTTATTTACTTATTTACTTATTTTACCTATACTTCTTGGGAATAAGTCTTATACCATTAGAAAGCCTTTCTAATGGTACAAGAACACCGCCACCAGAATTTCGTTGTGGAAAGGATGGAATGGCCTGGCTGCAGGACTAACTTTAACCCCAACAGCTGAGGGATGAGCTTGGGCCTACAGTTCTTGCCACAGTAATGAAAATAAACATAACTGACTTGCAACAAATGTTGGTTGAAGAATGAATGAACACACTGATCCACAGCAGGGTGTGTGACCATGCTAATGATCAGCCTGAGGGAGTTCCAGAATACTGTGGTTGTGTATGTTTCTTACTTTCTTTTTTTTCACCACACACAACCATACATTTCAGCAAAATTGTGGAACTCTGTGTCTGTAAAAATTAACCTTGGTGTCATTTGAAATATAAAGCATTGGATAAATAATTATCTTAATTTATTCAATACATTTTCAAATTCAACATTTAAATTAGTTCTGACCAGGAACAGTATAAGAGGAATCAATGGAAGCATGCACCCATGGAAACTCCCATGAACCACCCAACTCTCTGACATACAGCAGCTTGTAGGCTGTTATTGATTTTGACCCTTGGTGCTGTCCTCATTGTGTGTGGAGCAACAAATTCAGCATGTTACACTTCACAAAGATTGCATTTCAGATAAAGACAGTCAGTAACGGTAAGGCAAGGCCCAGAACTGATAAAAAGGAAGGAGTAAGTAAATACCAAGGGACACGTCTGATTGCATCTTCACAGTGAATTATGGTGGAAACCATCTTTAGAGCTGAAAATTGTTCCCCACCTCCAGCTTTAGCCACCCTCTTCACATTTTCAACCCATTCTTCATCCACTAAGGGTGTAAGCTAAAGATAGGCCTCTTCACAGGAGAAAACTCAGCCTGTAATGGAAGGAAGTTCTCTGCAGAACTCAATCTGCTCTGTCGTTTATCATCACTCTACTAACTGGTCGCAGCGGTCAATAGATGAACATCAAATCAATCAAGTGATAATTCCTCTGATGCGAGGAGGGATTAATCAACATAAGTGTGCTATTTCATCAAGCCCCCATAGATATTCATCATGATGCACGTGTTAAACAGCCAGAGAGTGGATTTTCAGAGTTGTTTTTGGAATGTGAGATTTAACTCTTGGCTGTTTTCTAATTTTAGTGAGCAGAGTTTATTTTGCCAAGGGATATGTGGTCATGGTTGATATTGAAGTCACTGTGACCTTTTCTGCACATTTACAGTATTTTTCATATTTAAGGCAAAAAGAAAAAAAAAAACTCTTTCACCCAATTTCAAAAGTAAAAATCAAAACATCTTAAATTCTGATCTTAACATGTATTGTAAAATGTTGCTATTACAAGACCAAGTGCTACCTTGTAGTATGACATGGAAAAGAGAACTTTAATTTCCTCAGAAAATGATCCTCCTCACTGATGCACCACAATCAGCTGATCCAGAGTAAGCAGATAAATAAGTGTTTAAATTAATCCACCTTCATATTTTATCTTCACAGTTTCTTAATTAGATTCTGCAAAGCCTCCGAGGGTAAATGCCAACCTTTCTAACAATTCTCTTCAGTGGTTCGCTAAATAAAGCTAGCTAGTATTTTATGTTATTGTGAGCTAAAGTTTGCATGATTTGTAGCTTCTAAATTGGTTTCAGGATCAAGACTGCTTACCTGAATGAACCTGTCAGTTTTTTAAATGAGATGCGAACTTAAGTAATGTGTTTTTTAACTTATTAAGCATGAACTTATTTGTTTGGCGAGCCTTATGTGCGCTTCAGATGAATGGGTGTTGGAAAGCCTTTCATCTGTGGTTAAGCAAAGAAGATGCCAGATCAAAAACAAACCAATAATTGTTTTCCATAAACTGAAAAATAGATATTTACCTATCCATTGTTACCAGGCCATCATTATTTATGTTTTTCTATCTCTAGGTGCCAAAATAAGATTATACATTTTCACTGGTATTTCATGCATACTTAGATGTAAACACAATATATATCTCTATTTTTATATAGTGTATGTAAACTTCTGGTCTGAACTGTATGTGCTTTGCATCCACACTGCATTCATGAAGCAGTTTGCACTAAATACATGCAGGAGCAATCCCACCCACAAAGTCCTGCTAATAAGTGCAATTTTAGCCTTCTTTTGTATCAAACATATTTTTGTATCAAGCTGATAAGATGCACAGATCTTATCAGTTTGGATCTGGTGAAAATGTTCTGTCTCTTTAATATAAATAAGCTTTGTATAAGACATGAGAATTAAGTGGTGATGATGACTGTACAGCACATTTGGGTTGGGAATCATTACTCTTATTTGCCTGTATAAAGCTGTTTAAAGATTGTCAACATGAACTGAGTACATCTTTCGTTCACTCAGTTTTTTTTTTCCTAAGCCATCTAGCGATAAGGTTGGATTTTTTTTTTTTCTTTGCCATAAAAGGGACCTCATCAACTGCACTGATGAATGAGGAGTACCATGGAGGATAATTATCTCTGAATTAGTATAAACCTAAACTGACAAGGTCATGTATTGCCAAATATTGTGTCAGAGGCTTAGACTGGAATGTTTTCTTTACTGGTCCACTGGATTTGAAAGCTACAGGTATATAATCAACATTTAGAGCTGGGGTATCTCGGTTTTTGATTAAATAATTAGCTGGAATGTATGTAGGCCAAATGCAGTTTTTAAATGCCCTTATTAGGTAGACTTCTTGTGGCAAAAAGTGTCCTTTCGGCCAACAGGCTGTGGAGAAGCAGAAGTTAATATCTGAAGGTCTATTTTTGACTTAATAGTTTTACTTGTGAGCTCAATTTTTAACTTGCCTGATTATGACAATCCGGTCTCAATACATAATTTTTAAAAATGTATTTAACTCTATTCACCTCTTGCTTTTAACACTGTTCCTATTAAGCCTGGTATAAAGAGAAGTATCCTTGATGTATCCATGCATAATAACTTTAGACCAGGGGTATTCAATTACACTTTAAAGAGGTCCAATCAGACAATATTTCATGATGCCAAGGTCCAGAAGTCCAAGTACTTTTTGACAATATTTATTGTCACGAAACAAAGGGCTGAACATGTATGTCTAATTTTTGATGTTAAATGGTCTCTCATTTACTGAGTAAAAGTAGGATGTCATGTCAAAAGAAGTGGAAAACAAATGGAGGAAAAGCTTGATTTACATCTTTATGTTTCCCATCTGGACTCAACTGTCTCAAACTATTTAAACTATTTATATCAGAACACATTTAATAGCTGAACATTTTAAGGCAATCACTTATTTATTTTGCTCTCATTGAGAGAAGTGAGTTCTTGCTTGTCCTGCCAGAATTTTAAATCTGGGCTTGAATGGAGTCAGAGCCATTCTCATGCATGTGTGGAGGTGCTCATTGGTGGGCCTGGAATGATATTTGGTTTTTATAATGTTCATTGTGGAGAAAGGTGCCTCACAGTTGTATGCGGAGTCAACCATGGTCAAGATTTGCAGGGCTACTTTCCTCAGAGCTGGGAAAGCTGAATCGGGAACCATTTGGAGTCAGAAACTGGAAGGATCAGTCCTGACAGACTGTTCCTTCAGGGCCAAATCTGCTTGGAGGTCAACTAACTGCATCTGTAGATGCCCAGCATTTACCCACTTTAAGTGCTGTGTGACTTACTTTGAGAAAGTCCTGACATCTCTGATGAGAAATGGGTTCTGAATGAACATGGTGAGCTGCTGTCCAACACTGAAGCTGTCAAAACAATTGCTGAAATTTACGATGAGCTTCCCAATAAAGTCAACAAAAGAAGACATCTTGCTGTCCCTGAACCTGTTCCTGCACTACTGGGAAGTGGACACAGTCTTCCTGCAGGTCTTGCTTGAACATCTCAAGTTTCCTCTGAAAGGCACAGACAGCTGTCATTAGTTCACAAATTGAATTGTCCCTGCCCTGTAGCCTCAAGTTCAGTTCATTTAGATGTGAAGTAATGTCAACCAAAAAGGCCACATTGTCCTGCTGTTTCTCATTTTCTAGAAATTGAGAAATCCGTGTTGCCTTGTGACTTTTTAGTTCTGCCAAAAAAGATGCTATTTCCCTCCTAATGGACCAGAAGTGTGCTAAAACCCTGCCTTTACTGAGCCATCTCACATTGTTGTGCAGTAGAAGATCATCAGCACTGACATCAACTTCTCTGAGGAGTTCCCTAGCACGCGAAACTGGTAGGAAGAGGATGGCCTAAGAAAATTGATCATCTTCATCACTGTATTCATCACCTCAGCATGCTCATCTGACAAGGAGGCACAGAGGACTGACTGATGAATGATGCAGTGGTAAGTTAGGATATCGAGATTGTTATTCTTCAGTCTTGTTACAGCTCCTTTTTTCTTTCCCTATCATACCAGAAGCTTCATCTGTGGTGATTGAGATCACTTTTTTGGGCTCTATTCTTCTCTTTTCTAGCATCTCTTTAATGGTCAGGTAGATATCTTCTCCTGTTGTTCTAGTCTGAAGAGATGTGATACCCAGCAGGTCTTCACAGAATGCTTTCTGGTCTGTGTTATAAAACTTTACATAAAGTAACAGCTGAACATTGTCACACATGTCAGTGGACTCATCCACAGCTAAGCCTACATACGGGGTTTCATGGGTTAGTCAAGCTGGGCTAACACATCCTGAGTCAAAATTTCACTTTTCTTTGCGGCAGTTGTTGCTGACATGGGGATTTGCTTTATTTTCTCACAAAGTTCCTGTTGTTCTTTTCCTTCAATAAGTGTTTGAGCAACTGTTGTCATGCATTCTTTGAACACCTCTCCATCAGTTAATGGCTTTTTGTGCTGACCCAAAATCCAAGCAGCTCTGAGGGAACAATCATGAGCTCGTTGCTGAGCAGTGAATCTGTGGCTCAGGATCCTGGTTGACTGGTCGTATTGGGCTTTGAGACTGCATAATTTTTCTAATCTTGTTTCTCATTTGAGTGGGTATGTTTGTTCAAAACTTTTATGCTTTGTCTCATAATGATGTTTCACATTTTCACTTTGAATAAGTGCCACAGTTTCTGAACATACCAGACTGGTTTAGTGCTACCAGTGGGAAGTATAAACAGAAATGACTCTGTCCATTCCAGATTAAATGCTCGATTTTCACTGTCTACTTTTCATTTTTTAGATGCCGCCATTTGTTCCTTTTCTACTTGTGTCTGTTTAACTCACCTGTTTCTCGCCCCTTCTCCATCCTTTCCTATCTCGCCCGCCTGTATTTGTCCTTTTTCTCCGCCCATTTCTCCCCCCTTCTCCATCTCAACTATAAGTTTCTCCTTTCCTCTGTCTCGCCTGGCTGTATCTTTTGTTATGTGTCTCTATATTTCTTTCTATTTTTTTTCTTTTCCTTGGTAACCTCTTTCACAAACTCCCATCCGTCCTCATTTTGTTTCAAAGTTTACCGGCTGGCTGGAATCTTGGTGGTGTCACGTGGTGTTGCCAAACTCGCATGCAATTGGTCTGTCGGTTTCCTTAGACACGTGACCACTATTGTAAGGACTGTAAAAGCTGCGCCGGTAAACCAGAAAGTGCTCAACAAGATTGTAGGTTGTCATTTCTGTTTTGGTATTAGTTTTGGGTCTGCATGAGACATCATATTGGTCTGAATCCGGACCGAGGTCCATCTAGTAGTGACCTCTGCTTTAGACCAATTCTAACTTCTTTTTTTTTTTTTTTTTTTTTTTTTTTTTTTTTAGTAGCACTATAGTGGAGCTTGTTCTTTTTCAATAACACTCTCAAATCTCTGATGTATTTGGAACTTGACTTTGTAATAACACAGACATGTACGCCCCAGACGAGCAAGCTAACAAAACTGTATTTGAAAGAAGTAGCTGAAACTCTAGGATTGCCTTAACTTTTTAAATCACCTTTTCAGATCTTTGGAAGTTTTGAACTTTGCAAATTTCATCTGGAAGCATGTTAAAATCATAGTTTTATCCTGGAGGTTATCAATATGTTGAATAATGAATCAGTTCATGTCACTTAATGTGTTTATCAAACTACACTCATTTTTTTGGGCAGTTGTAGCCAAAAGTCAGTTACCAACCATCTGAGGACCAACGGTGTCCAGGAATAATTTTCTGCTTTCCTACTCTTTGTGAATAGTTGTTATTGTGAAACAGGGCCAATATGAAGGAAATATTAATTGTGAAGTGGTGAGTGGAGGAGCTTGAGTCAAAGATAACCTCCAAATCACATTCTGCCTTAGGCTGGCTCTTTGTGAAAGAATTTTTTTTTGCTATCTAGAAAAGGCTAAAGGATAGCTATTTTCTATTCAAACTATACAAAAAGAGAAGAACATGAATAAAGGCTTCTTTTTCTGTCTCAAGCTTGCTGCAGTGTTTGTGCATGTGTGTGTAATGCATAAGACAGAGTGATTAATTTTGTAGTTGATCATGAGGCCGCAGTTTGTCTCGTTAGATTTTCTGTTCATGCTTCTAAGATATATTCCATTTCTTATGGTCATTTTTTGTTTTGTTTTTTCAGAGTTGTACATACCCAAAGGATTGTAATTTGTCTCGTGACATTGACATAATGCAATTTGCTAATATATAACAGCTAAAATTATTAAAATAAATGGAAAATAAAAATCACTGCACCACCTTCAATATAGCATGCAAATATGGCAAAGTAATAAGTCTTGTACAAAACAGTGAACTATCAGTTTGGAGTTCCTTATAGTAATAGTAACTGAATCACAAACTACCACAAAAATGTTCTGTCAAACTTTAGTGACAATATGGAGTCTGCATGTTATGATTATCCTTCTGTGCAAGATTAGATAGAATATCAATATTATAATTTGTACACAGAACAACTGTGAATTTGTACATTAGGTTGCATGCTTAGAAAATTAGAATGATCCCCAGAAATCAATCTCTTCGTGGTCTTCCACCTACCCAAGATCCGATCATGGGGATAGAAAATCGAGTAAAAATGCACAGACATGCCTCTCTTCAGAAACAATCCAGCTCATGTTGGGAGAGTTTAGAAGATCAACTGACCTCTTTCAAAGTAGAGGAGCAACAGGTCTACTCCAAGATCCCCTTTGGATAATGAAACTCCACACCCTCTGTGTCTGAGACTAGCTACCCTAGCTACAAAGGAACCTCATTTTAGATGGATCTCTAAAATCTGGTGGATTAAAATTAGTCTGGATCTCGTTCTTTTGGTCATGATCCAAATCTCATGACGATAGATAGAATGTAGACAGATTCGTAAATCAAGAGCTTTGCTGTGTGTTTGTAGGTCATAGCAATATCCTTACTGCAAGAGTAATTTTATAAATTATTTTCAGTCAAGCAATCCAGACCATAAATCCTTCTACTGTTTTTTTGTTTGTTTGTTTTTTTCTGTATTCAATGACAGGTATTAGATCTAAACCAAGAAGACCTAAATTTTGGTGTCTGGACTATTGACTGCCCAGATGCTGACTGCCCAGTTATGGTAACAATAAACTAGATAGTGAAGAAGAGATTCATGTCCAAGGTCAATAAGAAGGAGATTGGAACATGGAGTGCAAAGTTGGGTAATGTATTGCAAAGGAATTACATAAAGCTATGTATTTACAAGAAATAAAAAAAGATAATGATGCAATATATTGTGGCCACATTGATGATGCTCCTACTTGACAAATACTAAAAATATATAGGGGAAAATAAGTAAAACATTTCAGCAGAAGAATAAGCTTATTTAATTTTTAAAAAAATCTATATTTTAAAACTTTGTTCTTAATTCTAAATAGAATGTTCACATTTAAGGTACAAATTATGACATAATAAACAAGACAAGATGTAGTAAGTAAATAAATGATTGCTAACCTTCTGAAAGAATGGAACAGAAAGTGCTTTTATTTAGATATGTTTAGACTTATGTGTCATTGTATTGCTGCAGGTAGCTTAACAGAGAAAGAATGTCGGAGGCAAGTTATATTTATTTTTTTCCTAAATGATTCAAAGTTAGTCTCAAACTCACCATCTCTGTCTGAAACTAAAATGTGATTGGGTAGTGGTACTAAAGCAGGCTATACAATAACTGTTTAATGAAAACAAGAAATCTTTACTGCAAGTTTGCTGCAGGAGAAGCCACAAGTTGTACTTTTCAATTGCTTCTTAGTGTTTAGTGAAGAATGAAAAGATGTGAAGAGTGAAGAATTATTTTTCTTTTGTAAGAAAGTTTTGTAGCAAATCCCGATAGTTTCGTTTTGATAAAAATTGTCATAATTTCAATTAAATCTTGATGCAAAATATGATCTCCCACTCATCAGGAAATAAGTACATATGTGTATTTTTTTGTTTCTTTCTATGACTTTCATTCAAAAGCCACCAAGCTCATCTATTATAAATCCAATCATGCTCAAAATGTACCTACAAGAGAACATTATAATTTGTTTACAACTAACAATGCCAAGAGTAGTAATCACACCCATTATCTTTTTTTTACGTTGTTACATTACAGGCTTAATCTGAAACTGGTTACTTGATTGATCTACACAAGACAGTCAATTTGTGTAAAGTAAAAACAGGTTTTCAGACCTTTGTGTAGATTTTCTAAAACAGTCATGGCTTAATGTTTTGTCAGAGGGTCTTCGGCAACACTCAAGTAAATAGACTGATTTTATATCACACTTTTCTAGTCATACTCAAAGTGTTTTGCACTAGTTACATTCACTCAGACCACATCACAAACAGGCACACATTCATTCATTGATACACAGGTCAGTAGGTAACTTGAGGTTAAGTATCGAAATGTCTTTAGGTGTTTCTTTACAAGTTTGGCATAGCTCTATTAGTGTTCTCCAAAAGACCCAGATATACTTATTCACAGAAATTATGGTGAATTATAGGCTTTTTTTTTTTTTTTTTTTTTTTTTTCTTTTTTAAGCAGTGGCCAGCTATTGTTCTGGAGAAGAAAGAGCGATTAAGTGAGTATTGTTAATAATGGACTAAAGCTTACTTGCATTCTGGTTGGTAACTTGCTTAAACGGTTCAGCTAAGTATTCTGGGGTGTAAGAGATTTGTAACGTCTTTGTGGATTTTCCACCTGGTAGTCTTAGCTGCTTCAGTTGGTGAGTAAGAACATACAGACAGGTAAGTGGTTGTAGGCAAAGGACAAACTATAATCTGTCTTCTGCAGACAAGTTAATTAGAATAATTTAATGTGGCAGTTGTAATTCAGAGGTTGCTGATGCATCTGTGGGCAACTCAGCTAATTTTACTTGGGCTGCGATTTGGCTCTTAGTGTTAAGTAGTTTCTGTGTGGCCAGTTTACCATAAAAGCCTGATTGTATGGTTCTGTGTTCACAAGGGAATACTGCAGTTCAGCGTTAGTGGTTAGTTGTCTCTTCACTGACTAAGGGCCTTTTTCCATAATTACTCAGTTTGGTATGGTGGTGAGATCAATAGAGGGAACTGGTGGTTCAAGGACTTTCCCCAGATTTTTCCTTTAGCACAATCTGGTCTCAGCGGTCTAAAGAATGTTCCTTTGATTTCATTGCTTGTTTACTGATATGCATTTTCTTTTGTGAGATCTTATGTAGACGAGTGATTTCAATTACAAATCACATTCAATCAACTGCATTTATCACAGGTAGACTCCTTTAAAGTTGCAGAAGGACCTCAAATATGATCAGAGAAAATCAGATGCAAGGGAGCTATATTTGGATTGCCATAGTCAGGATTCTTATAACTTTACATAAATGTATGAAAACATGTCAATATGGGCTAGTTTGTTTTTAAGGGGCAGCAGACCAGCAGTTAGTGGCACTGTTGCATCGTAGCAAGAAGATCCTGGGTTCAAATCTCACCCTGGGATCTTTCTACATGGAGTTTGCATGTTCTCCTCGTGCATGCATGGCTTCTCTCCAGCTACTCCGGCTTTCTCTCACAGTCAGAAAAAACATAACTGTTAGGTTAACTGGTCTCTCTAAATTGCCCTTATGTGTTCGTTCTGGTTGTTTCTGTGTTACCCTGTGATGCACTGGTGACATGTCCAGAATGTACCCTACGTCTCACCTAATGGCTTTTGGGGATAGGCACAACCAGGTACAGACAATGTATGGGTGAATGGTTTTAAAATAACTCTGAAAGATAATAATAAGTGGAAGGGTGTGAATAGAGTTCGCTATCGTGTTTATACACCTTGCATATTCCTTGAAGTTTTGTATTCTGCTGGAACAAACATGAACTCTTAAACTGACACTTGAACATTTTACTTCAGCCCTCCTTACTCACTTATAATTTCATCTAAATCCATTAACTGATAAAATTCCAAACTATTCTAACATTTAACAAGACTAATGAAGTGGCTGGCAATGATTTCTGGATTCAAAATAGAGGTTAGGTAATTTAGAAAGGGAGGAAACGAGACCAAGTAATAAAGAGGTGTACATTGAAAGCCCGAGAGGAGTGATCTAGCAATTCAAGATGAAGAAAAAGGATAAAAAAAAGAGAGGTGAAAAGGTGACAGGCATATGCTGGACCAAGAGACAGAGTACAGCTGCATTATTATATTCCATGTTAAAGTGGGTGAGAGCAGACAACCATGGAGATAATGGCTGTCTCATCCATTAATTCATGATTCACAGACAAGCACAAAATATGAATCGATGCATCAGCAGCCTCTACTAAATCAAGACAGCATTGGGGTGTTATCTTTCTGCCAACAGATGCTGGACAGTGATAGCTGAGAGTGTTGTTATGTTCCCAGTAACAAAACTCCTTTTTTTATTCAAATTTCATTCCTGCATAGTCCAACGAATAAGCTCAGTTTTATGTGTTCAATGTAAAATCTCCATCGTGTGTGCTTAAACACTGTTACATACTTACTGTTAAAATGTATCATGTGACTCAAAAAAACTAAACAAAAACTAAAAGTCATTGCATTGCATTTAATTGTTTTTCAGGAGTTGACATTCGTCATGACATCTTATCTTCATAGTTTAATAGTTTAACAATTATTTTGAAACACTACCGGCATCCTTACAGTTCATGCACTAGGTTAATGGGGGGTATTATGCAAAATCTACTTTTTTGAGTGTTACATCATGTCATGTCATTCCGTCACCAAACACTTAGCCGGAGTGTTGCTTTGACTCCATGCATGTTTGAGAAATTCTTGAATTTCCCATGGCACCCATTCGGGGGTGCTTTAACATCCACTTATACAATGCGCCGACTATTAACCCAAACCTTGGAGGTTCAGTCCATTTCAGTCCATAGCCGAGCTCCTGCCCTACAGAGCACTCCTCCCCTGCAACTCCCCCCTATATCTCCACCAGACGAGCAGCTGCAGCAATTAGCAAACACGTGGTGGAACTGCATGGCTGCTGAGCTTATCATACAAACTGCAACACTCCTAAGAACGGTTGTAAACTGCATCAGTGGACGGAATGGAGAAGCATGGTTGTGATGATGTGCTTGAAGGGGGCATGTCGGAAAGGACAGGAAGTTCTTAAAAAGAAAGGGCCCAACTTTAATTTGCCAGATACAACTATGATGCAAAGTCAAATTTATATTAAGTTTATATATATATATACATGCAAGTTTATATATATATATATATATATATATATATATATATATATATATATATATATATATATATATATATATATATATATATATATATAACAATTTCATAATATGTGAAGGTAACATAGTCACCTGATTGTGCTATAAAATGGCACTATGTGTCTGGACAATACATACCTAATACACCCCTTTAATGCACCAGATGCTACTCCTTAGGATTATGTGATCTTTCTAGAATTTACTTCATTCAGTATCTAGTTTTGTACATTTTTTTTCAATCTGAACACATTTAACTGATTTATTTATTGCTCAAAACCTTCTCCTCAGCTGATGCAAGTAAATTTACTTCTGCCTAAAATGTTATTCTTTCATTCCACCTTCTCCTGACTTGTTTATACAGGGCAGAACATCAAATTCTCAGCAGTCTAAATGTTAATAAAAAAAAGCCTTCCAACCCAACTGAAAAATGTTGCGTATTTTTCTTTAACCCATGGCAGGTCTTGGTGTCCTCCTACCTGCTCAGAATGTTGAGGAATGCATTCTGAGATCATGAAAATGCCATTACACAGTGGACACACACAGCTGAGATTGAACAGTTGAATGTCGCAGATTTGCTTCTCCTGATAGATTTTTTTGCGGTTATTACGTATTATTCAAACATCTCCTGATTTATATATACCACCCTTTTTTGCAACTGGATTGTGAATACTTTCATAACTTTTTTTATGCTGTTTTAAAAAAAAAAAATCAGCCATTAAAAATATTTGAAATATGTTTTTGTTGTAGTATGTCTTCATTTCTAGTTCATGTTTTAGTAATTAAATCAGTTAATTAAAACTACCTCCTAGGCAACTGTAGCTAATAGTCAGGTGTTGATGTTGTCAAGTGGTTTCCAAGATTCATTCACCACCACAGCATTCTGTAGGTAGTGCAGTGGTGTCCAAAGTCAGTATTCAAGGACTCGTGTTCTGCATGTTTTAGGTGTTGTCCTGGGATTACTCAGCTGAACTTAATGAGTGCTTAGTTACAAGGCTTCTGCAGAACTTGATGAAATACTGAGGAAGTAATTTAATCATTTGAATCAGATATGTTGGATCCTCAAGGACTGGAGTCCTCTCGTGAGCTAGTGGTGGCCAGTTCACTGCTCCTGACCTCCATCTTACCTCCTCTCTTTTCTTTCACAAGCAAGAAGCTCACTCTGCCTCTTCCCCCATCCTTTGGACAACCCATTAGGCATTTTGGGGATAGCATGTTTTTTGTTTTGTTTGTTTTTTACTTGTGACAATATTTACAATTTATTCATTGCCCTTTTGGGATTTTTATTAGGAATTTATATTTGCAACAACTTTTGACAGATTTTGCCCAAAGCAGTCGAGTCATACAGCTCTTTGATCAGTTGACATTGTTGACCCTTGGACCTACTCCCCAGTCTTTTGCCCCTGGTCACATTTTATCTCCTCCAAGTAAGAAAAAAAGAACTCAAAGGACATCTTCAACTGGATGTAGCCATGAGAAGTTTGAGATTCCATTTAAAAAGATTGGATCCTCATTCTTCTTGGATGAGCAAAAGTAAATGTTACAAGGGTTTGTTGTAGCCACCTGAGTGTGAAGGTATAAAAGATGAAGGGAAGGATTTTGGATCTTTTTGAAACATGACAAGAAGGGTAAGTTCAATCATTTGGTTTGATCAACTTTAATCCATGTGTGAAGAATGGGACAAGGAATCTTCAACTTTTTTATTTGGTCAAAGTAGATACACAGGCAGACAGAAATTATGAGGAAAATTCAGAGTATGAAGAGCGGAACATGCTCTAAGTTACAGCATATCAGATTTCACTCCAGCTAGGTCATTATTGTAAATAAGAATTTGTTCTTAATCACTCACTTGGTTCAATAAAGGTTAAATAAAATAAAATATTCCTGTGTGAACATAGGTAGTAGCATCACTCAGTGATAAGCTCAACACCAGGCCTATTCATGCAAGTATAATGCACTGGGTAAGAAAGATATTTTACTCTATTATAAACCCTTTCTCAGGTGGTACATACTAATAATAATAATAGTGTGTTCAAAAAAGTGAATAAAACTCAAAACCCTAAGACTTTCTTTTATTTATAGGCACACAAATGCACTGGGAATCCCGATCCCTCTTTTCCAAAGCAAGACATGAGGTAATAATTAAATTTTCACGCTACAGCAGGTTAGCAAAAAAGGACTGCTATGCTGTTGAAAAAATTGCAGTGTCTGGATTTTTCCTTACAAATTCATTTACTGTATATACTAAATGACACTCTTGATATTTTGCTTTCCTGTGAACCACTGAACTAATTTTTAGTCATGTAACTGGTGCTTCTAAGAAATGCTTTACATCTTGTTTGATGGACCCGACCAGCTTCTGGCTCCTTTTAATCTGAAAATTTTCTGTTGGAATAATTTACCAGGATTGTGATAGAGCTGCTGCTGCTTTGCATCGAAAGGAGTCATTTGAGGTGGTTTGGGCATCTGATCATGATGCCTCCTGGGTGTGCCACTTTAGAAAGGAAGACCCATAACTCGCTGGAAGGATTATATATATATATATATATATATATATATATATATATATATATATATATATATATATATATATATATATATATATATATATAGGCCTGTCTGGCCTGGAAAAGCCTTGGGGATCAGCTCGAGGATGTCGCTGGCGAGAGGGATGTCTGGGGTTCCCTTCTAGACCAGTTGCCCCCATGACCCAATCTCTGATAAGGTGAAGACCACTGTGGCTGGTCACTTCATAGCATTAATCTGATGATTTAGAATCAGGTTTTTACATAGGAACGAATAAAGAAATAGACTGAAAGGAAAACAGACATATAGGATTAAAAAGCTTTCCATGTTTCTTAGTTTAATCACTAATTTGTAGTTTCTTTTTTATAAATTAAGTATGGTTTTTAATATTTAATATCTAATGTTTACTCTAATCTCTCACAAAATGTACAAGTACAGTTAATGCCCAAATTACCCCTGGGAGATTTATAGTTGAAGTTACTTTATTCAACCAAGAAGTTTATTTCTGATAGTAAATGGCACATACATCTGCTTAATGATAATAGAACAATTGACAAAAGGTATAAATTTTGAAACAAAAAAATCTATTTTTATTCCTTCCAAATGATCTATACCAGTTTATCACAGGGGGCTGCTACCTCTTTCCAGAGGTTATTGGGTATGAGGTGGGGTAGATCACAGATAGATCATTATGTCATCACAGGGCAAAAAAGAGGCACACAGGACAAACAAGCATTCACACACTTAACCAATTAACCAGTCATTTTAGGGATAGCAGAGTTCTTGAAGAATACCCACACATACATGGGGACAACATGCAAACTCTGTCTAGAAAGAGCACAGATTGGGATTTGAACCAAGGACCTTCTAGCTGCAAGGCAATAGTGCTAAGCACCTTGAGACTCCACAGCCCTCCTATTTACATTTATCATTTTTTCCACAAACTCAACAACCATCTACCATGTTTGTTTTCATTCTTTTTAATACAAATGCAACTTAACCATAAGAGAGTCTTGCCTCTGGCCTCAGATCTAGGTTTATGTTTAGGATTGTCCCAGAGTGTCATGACTTTGATTAGATAGCTAATCTGTGAGGGGCAATAAAGATTATAGTGATTGCAGGAAGGCCTTCCAAACCCAAAGACTTAATGATGGAACATGAAAGATCAATATATCCAGCAGAAACAGACAAAAAGCTTGTCAGCAATTAAAAGAAGGCTTAGATTATTGTAATCAAAATAAAAAATTTTCCATCAATTCTTGAAATGGGCATTGATCTTTATTGAGAATAATTTTGAGTTTAACTGTAAATTATCTTAATCTGATTTTGAAGTATCATAATTAGAATGAGGGTCAGATGGCAAAAGTAATAGCTTTGTGTTTTGTAGGATTCCTGCAACATCTGACTTTCAACCAATCAGTTATGAAAATGTTTGCCCTTTCACATATTTCTTCTGTTTTTGCTTTTTTTCACACTTAAATATTACAGATAATCAATAATAATAATAATAATAATAATAATAATAATAATAATAAAATGTAAGACAATGATAAAATAAGTAAATACAAAATTCAGTTTTCTAATGTGAGTAAATATATTGAATAATTCATTATTTATAAAAAAAAATACAATGAAGAAAGAAAAAAGGGAGAGAAATCATTCAGTTATAGAAGATGAACGACTGAAATTCAGTTGTGTACATTAGCAAGGAAACACTGGATACTTATCTACATTTTACAACAAGGAGGTAAAGTAAATACATAGAATTCCTAAAAACACAAAGTTGAGGCCATCTGTATTAAACTAAAATAACAAATGAAAAACTCTAGACTAGTAAAGAATATTACTCTTGAAGCATTTGAAAGAAGAACTCAATGTGTTAGGGAAATACTTCATGGTAGTGTAGATATGTTTTACAACATTATCAGCACTCGTATAATGGGTTTACATGAGGCCAGATGATAAATCTTGCTGAAAACTTTGGCATACATATGTCACCAGTAGTAAGTACATAACAGCACTCACACACAACATGGATATTGTGGTATCCTAAAGGACAACACACTACTTGGCTAGCATTGAACGTTCAGACAATGTTCCCTGAACATTGCCATGAATGTTTGGCGAGCTAACATTCGCTGAATATCAAAATGAAACACTATTAAATGTCCGGTGGACATTGTCTGCGGATGTTCAGAAAAAAAAAACAAACAAACAAAAAAAAAAACAAACAAAAAAAAAAACAATTAAATACAATCACAGTAAAAACATTGTTTTCCATAGTGAATGAATGTTGTGAACGTTTAGACGAACATCAGGTCCGAACATTCGACTTTCAGACTACGTTCAGTGAATGTGGTCTGAATATTTGCTTGATAGCTGGGAAAGGACAGAAAATTATGTTGTTTACCAGTCGTTACACAGGATGATGACATAAGTGACTGGTATCCAGACAAACACATTGAACTCTTCATTGCCAAATGACTGGGGGCCCATTTGTAAATGATCTTTTACTTTAAAAAATGTTTACAAAATGCCAACCAACTGCTTTATTTTCTGGAATAACACAAAATCTTCTAATAAATACCAAATGGGTTTTCATTAAATGCATTAAACAGAAACTGCTTTATTTAAAGTGCCCATCATAACTCCCACGAGCTGACTGACAACCTGCTTTTGACAATATTAATCACACCATTTTAATTAACAGACTTCATAGTTTTGTAAGGATCCCTGAAACTGTTTTATTGGGGTTTCAAACAGACTGCGACATTCTCTGAGCTTTCTGGAGGACTCTGCTGTAAACGCTGTGAAGCTAAAGTGAAACTCCAGTGGCACCCTACCCTACCCTAACCCCTAACCCTAACCCTACCCTACCCTAACTTACCCTAACCCTAACCCTACCCTAACCCTAACCCTACCCTAGGGTAGGGTTAGGGTTAGGGTTACCTCTGTTCATCCACAGTAGGGTACAACTTAAAAGAAATGATAAAAAGTAGATAATGACGACATTTTCTACGCAAATTTGCAATTATTTTTTATAATGACCCTATGATTCACAGAGCCGTGTGGAGCTTGTGAAGGATCTCTGTTTCCTCATTGAATTGCTGCTTTCTGCTTGTTTTGGAGAAGTTTGAGAGATATCTGGCTGCATGAGTATCAACAAGTTTAAACTTCAAGTCGAAGTGAGAGTTGTGCTCTACTTGTGTTTACCATTGTTGCCCCAAAAAGTAACACATATGAATGGAGTTAAGAGTGAAACCGAGCTGGTGATACATTCGGTCTGAAAGCCCCTTTAGAATTTTTTCAGATCTCACATAGTAGATTTATTTAAATCTCCTATTATTATTTGCTGATGACATTCAACTGTATTGCTCCTTCAAAAACTATGTGGTTCTTAAACTATATGAATTACCTGAGTGCCTAAAAGTATACACAAACTGGTTAAAAAACAAGTTTGCTTTAGGCCAATCAGTGTCTCCAGGAGGTCACCAAAAACTATCCAGCTCATTCACAAATGTTTTTTTTTTTTTGTTTTACATTTATTTCAAAATTAAAGAGGATGGTCTCAAAAAAATATCTTAATAATAATAATAATAATAATAATAATAATAATAATAATAATAATAATAATTGATCGCTTTCAGTTGGTCAAAAATTCTGCAGCAAGACTCTTAACTGGAACAAAGAGAAGAGCTCAAATCAGTCTTGTTTTATTATCTTTGTTTTAGTAACCTGTTCATTAAAGAATTCATTTTCACATCCAGACTTTAACTTTCAGGGCCCTGTGTGCTCAAGCTCCTTCCTATATTCCTGATTTGTTTAAGTCACATGCTCAAACTTGACCTCAAATCACATCTACTCATAGCCCCAAGGACTCAATGTAAAACTCAAGGGGATTGTTTTTTTGCAGATTGTTGCAACTCAATTGTGTAATAAGCTTCCTTTGTTTTCACATTGCCTTGAGATTGTGGAGTCATTTAAATAGCAGCTGAAGGCATTTTGGTCATATTTTTCATTGTGACCTTTTTCAGTATTATTGTGGATTCATTTATAATGATCTATCATTAAGTGTGGTTTGTGTCTTTTAAATCATGTTTTAATTTTTTGCTTTTTTTGTAAGGCAATTATTGATTTTTTTTATCTATGAAAGGGGCTATGCTATATCAATAAAATCAGTGTACTTACTAAAACAAGATGAAGTTGAAGTAAAATACTGAGTAGTCTAACAATAATTTCCAAGTGTTCATGCCATTAAGTTACAGCGTAGCATTTTTCATCCATTCATCCATTAATCCATATGAACGTAATCCTTGCAGGGTTATGGTGGGGCTGGTGCCTATATTGGATGAGAAGGAGGTACACTCTGGACAGGTTGACAGTCCACTACAGTGCAGTACAGTATTTTAACGACAAATAAAATGAACACAAATAGGCTTTGGAGTGGCAACAGCTCTTCTCTTCAGCTACAACTTGCAAACTTTCTGAAAGAAAATGAATATATTTTTTGCTGCACGAATTTAATCAGACTGTGACAATTTGAAGTTGAGATAATATAGTGTATTTGCCTTCTGGATATCTTTGATGGAATTCTCGAAGGTCTGAGTTAGTCTGGAGATGTGGTAAATTCAGAGCCAAACTTTAAATGCGCCATACATACAAAATAACCAACAAAATGGAAATGTCCAAGCAGAAACCAATTAAAAATTTGCATTTTAAGAGGAAAAAATAGTGGCCGCGAGCTCAAGACTGCTCTAATGCCGTCATTTGTAATTGTCAGACCTGCATCTATTCAGTCATCTTTTTCTCAGCGTGTCCTATTTTCCTTTGCTCATTGTCAGATCCTCATATTGGCATTGTTCAGTTTGCTAGTTTTCTTCATTTCCTCCTGTATACTTTTCTGATGTTTAGTGGCTTTTTGTTGTTTTGGTCATTGTCTATGCAGTGCTTTGGGTTAGATTTTTTTTTTTTATTATTAAAAAAGTCTGTGCTTGCCTGCCTTATTACTTTTATCTGGGGTCTTCACTTCCCTTCCTGCTCTGGTTGCATGACATTAGAATCTGACCAACCAGACCTCCCGATATCGTAAAGCAGAGGTACTCAGGATCTGAATCCCAAAGTATGTTGATCCAAATTGATTGTGATTGAATATTTTCTAACTGTGCATATTTTACTGTATTTATGGTAATATAATTTATAATACTTTTTTTATAATTACTTTTTAACCCTTTCACTAAACATTTGAGTGAAATAGACTCACACCTGCGGCTGTATTTTTATGTGGAATATGGTACTTTCATCTGTTCAACAATTATTCCAAAGTATAAACACCATGGTAATATCCAGTCATTATTCTGTAAAGCAAGGAGACAGGTTTGTGTCCCAGAGAAGAACATGTTTTGTTGCAAATGTGTATTAACCCCAAAATGAAAACAAACAAACAAAAAATAATTTTGTGAAGATGCTGGTTAAAACTGGTATAAAATCTCTTAAGACTCATTGTCTCATTTACAAGAGACACCTGTTACATACAACACAACAATTACATAAAAACAATAATATAATCTACTAAACACTTCTAAAAATCAATACTGTACATTGTCAACAGAGGGTTTTTACTGATAAACAAATACAGCAGCTCATAGACAAATTGTCAAATCCCTTTAATAAGATTTTGAATTCCCCAAGTGTGACCAGATTGGTGAGCTTCAGATCCTGCTGAAGCATGTTCCAGGTGGAGGGACCAGAAAATGAGAATGCTTTTTTTCACCAAGCTCAGTACGTACTGCAGGAACACTGAATGTAATGAAGTCCAGAGAGCGAAGGCTGTGGTGTTGTTTTTTCCATGAAATGTAACATAACAAGTATGATGGAACTAGCTGGAAGATGGATTTGTATATGGAAGTGTATCAGTGTAAGAGTCTGAGTGTGTAAAGAAGGCCATTTAACTAAAGAATACAAAGTGCATTTTTTTTTTAATCATTTCTGCTTTTTGTTATTATTGATTAGGTCTTTCCATATACAGTTCATTTATCTGTGTTGCCCATTAATGTTGTTAGAGTCTTCTCATGGTTCACTTTTTTGTCTTTAGTTTCTTACTTATGTCTTTGTTTATCATTCTTTTGTGCATTTTGGTTTGGTATGTTATTGTCAAGCTTTTTCCCTTTTTAATTTCTGGATGCCTCTGTGTCCTAGTTCAACTCCCTTTGTATATTCTGTGTTTAGTAGTTGCCTTTCCTCAGTCCCCCATCAGAGTACTCTTCCATTCACCTTAGTGTCATTTTCCACCCCTGCCTCAGTATTTAAGCTCATTGTTTTCCATTGTTCCACGCTGGATCGTTCCGTTACACTCCATTGGTTTCTATGTCCTGCTCTCCTTGTGCTAAACCTGTATGTTCCCTTTTTTGGGTTATTAAAGACTCTGCTCATCTCTACCATGGTCAGGTTATACATTTGGTTCCTCTTTCAAACCTCACAACAAGACAACAATGACCATCATTATAACATCCCAAATGACAACGCCCCTTGCATACCACCAAATTAGTTACAAATCGGCTTAAGGACAACAAAGTCAATGGTTTGGATTAAGCATCAAATTCCCATAAAAAATGAGAGCAAAGCTGAAGAGGTGCATGCAACCAAAGCACTTTACAATCCTAAATCAGTGACACCAGTTCTGTCAGGACGAATAGGATAAAATGTAATGTAATGTTATGTGACAAAATGTAAAAAGACTTTATTTTCTGCAATGTAGAGGAAGGACTTACTTAGAGTTTCATCAAAATCTTTGAAGGAATAAAATGAGAAGTAATGTGAGAGTTTATTCACATTACATAGTTATAATGTAATGAGTCCTCAGAAGAGCGCATTGAAACAGGGTTTAGGATCTCATTGAACTTGAAGCCTTCAGAAAGAAAATGCTTACCTAGTTGTATATATCCTTCTTTTACGTGAAGGCAATAAGGCAAAGCTTGTTGCACTCACAGTTTAAAACCAATAAGCTCCATAGAACTATGATGACAATATAATCCCAGTACCTCATTTGAATTTTCATTTCAAACTCAGGCTGTAGCAGTGAACAATATTGAATTATTCAGTCTAGAATCTCATCAAATGCTGCATTAATGTGTTTATCATGTGAGTCTGATGCACACTCCTGTGCAGTTTCCTAAAGTCACCACAGTAGAAATTAGATTTGATTAATGAGTCAGCCAGAAGCATGTTTGTCTTTTGTGCTTTTTGTTTCCTAATGATGATTATTATTATTAATGTTATTAATTGTACAAAATTAATCTAACACATTCTGAATGACAGGTTTTGTGTTGCCAGCAGACTTCAGACACCCATGCTGTCATTGCTGTCAGGGAAGAGTCTTATTTAGCATTATTCATAAGTCTGATAAAAAGAAGATGAAGAACACAGTTAGAAATTTGCAAATAACTTTATATTTTTCACATTCAGTTTCTCTAAAAGGATGATAGTCTGCAAATATGCAGCTTAACAAATAAAAATGCACACACAACCTCTTATATAAGGTATAATTTCATTCCTGGTTTTGTGCTTTTTTAAAGAATTTGTCATGGTAGTGGCCTTTAAAATTAAAGTAATTTGGTGGTAAAGGGGGTGAAAGATAAGGGTCTACGTATTGAGAATTAAACCATGGATGCCTGTGTACAGATCAGTTCTCAAAAAGCTGTAAAGAGGGAAATGGCTCAAATCTCAAAAGGTCTGCATTCTGTTGTTTTAGACTTGATATTATTTTTATTTTGGCTATAACTTTTTTGTTATCCTATGATCCTTGTGGTATCAGTCAAGAGAAGGATATAATAAGTTCCACATCAATATTCATATAGGATTCTACAATGAAGATAGTTAACAATTGAAGAGAATATGGGAAAGTGTGACATGAGAGAAACTGCCCATTTTTGTAGAAGATGTTGGAAAGACAAAAAGAAAATTGGTTAGAGAGGCTCTCAAGACACAGACAGGAAGGAGCAATTTCCAAGAAGGATTGGATGTGCTCTACATGTGCAAACATCTCCTATATTCATAATAACATACCAAAGGGTGGGGTTGAGAGACAGAAACCTTTTCTTTTAAAGAAAACATTCAGTCATGGCTAAAATTTCCCAAAGCCTCGTGAAAAATATGTTTGATGTTTGAACATATTTGGTCTGACGAAACCAAATTTGAGGTTTTGGGCCACAATTCTGAAAGGTATGTGTGGCACAAAAACAACAATGTGAGCACCAAAATAACATCATGCTTACTGTATAATGAAACAACATGGTGGCAGCATCTTGTTCTGGAGTTTCTTTTGTTTAGGTGTAACCTGGTGAAGGTGGATGAAATTATGAACAATTTCAAACATGCTTAATACAAAGAATGATTTTAGTGTTCAGTATCACACTGAATCTAAGCATACACCCAAAGCAACAAAATGATTGATGTATGAGGTGAAAATTTAAGTTTTGGAATGACCTACACAGAGTTCAAAGCTTGATCTTACAGAAAATCTGTGGGCTCACTTGAAGATGGCTGTGGATAACAGAACTTTTGCAGGGTAGTCAGTTGAACAATCAATGATGGAAAATGGTTTTTAAAGGATTAATAATGGTCATAATTCACACCACAAGAAACTGGCCTTTTAGCAGGACTGTGTACAACAGGAGTGCCCAAGTCCAGTCCTCGAGAGCTACCACCCTGCAACTTTTAGATGCATCCCTTCTATAACACACCTGGATCAAATTATCTGCTTGCCACCAGGTATTTGCAGAGCTGAGTTACTGCTGGTGAAAGAATTCAGCATTTTTACTTGGGCATGTTGGAACAGGAACATATCTAAAAGTTGCAGGATGGTAGCTCTTGAGGACTGGACTTGGGCACCCCTAGTTTTGAGAGCCCCTGTGAGTTTTTCTGGTTAAGCCCGGATTAGGTCACCCATGACAGACTGATCCATCTTGAGGCACCAGATTAGGTGCTACTCACAAATCCTTAAAATGGCATTAACAGGCCAAACATGTTGCCTTGAGTGAGGACAGAAGGGTATCCTGCATGTTTTAGTTCTCTCACAGGTGATAGTTACTATCTCTTCAGTATGTCATTGTTCTGCAGAGGCCTCCCAATGAGCCATCAATTGATCCAGGTGTGTTGAACCAGGGAGAGGACTAAAACATGCAGTATACTGGCTCTTGAGGACTGACTTTGGACACCTCTGCCCTAACCTGAACCGTGTCTGAGCCAGGGAGCCACAAATCTTTTACTCTCAAAAGTAAATTCAGAGGTGTGTAGAAGTTTGAACAACCGTTGTGTTTTGTTATCTTGTAAAACACTTGCCTTCTCCCTCAAATTAGCTTCATTGTAGCCTAATTATGTGAAACAATAAATGGCAATATTTGGGGAAAAACTGGTCTAATCTGGGGAGATGGTATTTATCCCAGTTTGGTTAGAGAAGACCTTTGAAAGGATGACATTAGTAGTCCTCTGAAAGAGTGACAATACAGGATCCAAACTAGGAAGTAGAGTTGTAATTTAACAGATCTCTGCAGCTGGAGTACTATTATTCACTCATCACCCTTTTAGTGATAGTATTAAAAACCAACTCATATGGAATACAACATGACAATTCCAGAAAATTAAATTCAACTTGAACCAAAGAAAAATCTTAAACCCTAAATAAAAGCCAATCTCTTTTACCACATACTCGCCTGTCACAAGGACTGTATCAAAAAATCCTTTATGCCAGCAATTCATCTTTGTGTAAGCATTCTGCTGCACTTTACATCCTTATGTACTGTTAATTAATCTTCTAATCACATACTAACGGAGGGGAAATTGTAAAATAGATGTCTAAAAACCGGAAATTCTAGATACTACACCACATCCTGTATATGCGATTCTCGTTTGAACTGCTCTTTTTTACTGTTTTTACTGTTTCTTAATATTAATTTGCATATGCATTTTAAATGTTACATTTAAATTCCTTAACTTATCACTGAGTCTCATTCCTTGTGTTTATCTTCATACCATAAATGCTATTTTTTATTTGTCAGTTGCAATTTTACTTTGCACAACACAAGAAGTTTGGAAATTGATCAATGGATGGATGGATGGATGGATAGATGGATGGAACCTAATCTTTTAATCATTTTGTTTTAAAATCAATTTTGGCACACTTTACTTTGAACTCTAGGGCTTTCATGTTGTAGCTCTGAAACAGCAGTGTTGAGGTCAACCATCAAAGGAAATTTTAACAACTTTTAGTCTGTCATGTATATTGTTTTCTTTTAATCATTAAAAAAATCATTACATTAGAAGGCCTGACTCTGAGCTTGGATAACACACACACACACACACACACACACACACACACACATATATATATATATATATATATATATATATATATATATATATATATATACATATACATATATATATATATATATATATATATATATATATATATATATATATATATAATTAGTTTAAATAACTTAAAAAAATATATTTTGATTTAAACAAAAACAAAAACTAATAATGAGCTGATTGAAGCAAAAGTGATCTGGGAACTTGAATAGTTTCTGCTTATGTTTTTCATTTTATTTTCCATCTACCTTGTCTCTCTTTGTGACCAAGAGAATACTTTTTAGGTAGAATGTTTCCTCATTTTTTTCCATCTGTAGGTAGAGTGGTGCACTATGTCAAAAAAAGTTGGTCCCTTGGCTCCATTTTCTTTGTCTTAGTATTTGCCAGAAGCATAGTCTGTCTACTAAAAAATTGGTTGTGTGATTGTTCTAAAGTTTCCATCACTGAACTTCAGGAAATGACAAAAGAAGTATTGGTTGTTTTGAAGGTTAAAATAAAGGCATAACCAATCAGATAAACAGAACATCCAGACATCTTATGATGACTTTAAAGCAGGTTGATCATAACGCTTAAGATCAATGGGACGACATGTTTCTGTAGATTTAGAATTGCACCTTGATAAAGATATGGATTTAGCATAATAGAGTACGGCATGTTTCACTAAAGTCCTTTGAGATTTGCAGACGTTTGGGTTCTGTTTTGAGAGAGGACAGATATGTATGAAGGTCAAAAACTTCAAACCACCTGAGGTGTGAATGGCTTGTTTCTTCAATATATTCTGCAGTGGATAACACTGCTAACCAGTGGCTTCAACAGCTCATATTTTTTCACACACTGCCAACATTCCGTCTGTCTTGATTATATTTATCCAACGCCAATCTTCAGGAGGCCGTGCAGCTGTGTAAGCTTGGATCTATTAACCTATGCTAGCAGGCACAACAAACCTCTCATGGAAGATAAAATCCACATGTGATACACATATCAACAAATTAGAATATTAATGAAAATTTAATTTATTTTAGTAATTCAGCTCAAAAGGTGGGTTAGGGTTCGGGACTATATATAAAAATGTTATATTCTTATATACTAGAAATATACACTATTTTTCAACATATAAATTTTGAATTTGGTCATTTTTTTCTATAATGTGACAATATTTCTTATTAATAATCTTGCCAAATCCTCTCTGACAACACCAAACAGCTGGATGGATGGGATCTACCTCACTGGACAAACAAGGCTTGTCATTGTTAGAGGCAATCTCAGTTCAGAGCACCCTAGTCTAGATTAAATTCTGAAACAAGTTACAATCCTATATCCCCAATCTTAGGTACTAAGATCTCTTTTTAAAAATGTCAGTGCTTGCTTGCACAGAGTGGGATATATCAGAGAGTGCCTCCAGAATTTTGGATAGGAGATGTTAGAATAGCCTGCCTGCAATCCTGACCCCAGCCCCATTGAACACCCTTGGGATCAACTTGTGTGTCCTATTTGTGCCAGTGTCCAACACAACCACGTTCGATGATTTACAAAAATCCTGGTTGCTGAATGAGATGTCATCCCACAGCAGTGTGTAACCAAGCTGGTGACTTATGTGAGCATAAGCTGTATACTTGTCTCTGTTGTTAAACCCACAAATGTGTTTTCCTTAGAAATACAACACCATTTGAAAGAAAATAAACATGTTTTCAAAAGGCATGACATTCAATTTCTCAGAAAGTAAGAACAGAATTACATAAGACAAAGGATTTTTTAATGCAGAGATGTTATGGTGATGGTATGGTCTACACAATCACAGATAAGACTGATGACTTTACCCTGCCCAGCAGACCATCATTAAAGCCTTTATAAAGAGGCGTTAACTCTCAAATGAGTTTAGATCCCCTGCACCATGCCAGGACCACTGATCAGAAAGGAATAATAGCAAGTGGCAAGAAATATTTTATAATATCTATCTCAAAGAAAAAAAACATTAGTAAATTTCAGTTTGGAGATGCTGATGATGAAATGGATTAAAACATGATTGATTTTGTGATTTTATTACCAGTATAATCAGAAATAATCTTGAGGTTGGTGATTTTAAGTGATTTAGAAATATGAGGTTGATGATGAAACAAACCAGAAATGTGATTAATTTTTTATGAGTTATAGAAAAGTAAGAAGTTGAAAATAAAAAATGTAAAGAGCCCCACTTAAAAAATTGCAGCTAGCGTCAGAGCTTCAAGATCCATCACATGCAAAGATATCCAGGATAAAGTCTCAACTACAAGGAGCACATACGCCATTCAACCAAAATTTATATAATTGATACATTTATATATAAAAAAAATGAAATAAAAAAAATTCCCTTCTCACCCTCCACGGGTGGTCTTTCTCAACCTCTGAGCTCGGGTCCTCTACCAGAGGCCTGGGAGCTTGAGGGTTCTGCGTAGTATCTTGGCTGTGCCGAGAACTGCGCATTTCTGGACTGAGATGTCTGATGTTGTTCCTGGGATCTGTTTTAGCCACTGCTCCAGTTTGGGGGTGACTGCCCCGAGGGCCCCGATGACCACAGGCACCACTGTGGTCTTCACCTTCCAGGCCTTCTCCAGTTCCTCTCTGAGGCCCTGGTATTTCTCCAGTTTCTCGTGTTCCTTTTTCCTGATGTTGCAATCGCTTGGTATTGCTACATCCACCACAACGGCTTTCCTCTGTTGTTTATCCACCACCACGATGTCCGGTTGGTTCGCCATTACCATTTTGTCTGTCTGGATCTGGAAGTCCCACAGGATCTTAGCTCGGTCATTCTCCACCACCTTTGGGGGTGTGCCCCACTTTGATCTCGGGGCTTCCAGTCCATATCCTGCACAGATGTTTCTGTACACTATGCCCGCCACTTGGTTATGACGTTCCATGTACGCTTTCCCTGCCAGCATCTTGCACCCTGCTGTTATGTGTTGGACTGTCTCAGGGGCCTCCTTGCACAATCTACACCTTGGATCTTGTCTGGTGTGGTAGATCTGAGCCTCTATCGCTCTGGTGTTTAGGGCCTGTTCCTATGCAGCCAGAATGAGTGCCTCTGTGCTGTCCTTGAGTCCAGCTTTTTCCAGCCATTGGTAGGATTTCCTGATATCAGCTACTTCAGTTATTTGTCGGTGGTACATCCCATGTAGGGGCTTATCCTCCCATGATGGTTCCTCCAGCACCTCATCCTCTGGTCCCCATTGTTTGAGACATTCGCTGAACACATCGTCGGTTGAGGCTTTGACCTTGATGTATTTATGGATCTTAGATGTTTCATCCTGGACAGTTGCTCTCACACTCGCTAGTCCTCTGCCTCCGTCCTTATGGCTCGCGTATAGTCTCAGGATGCTGGATTTAGGGTGGAACCCTCCATGCATGGTTAGTAGTTTCCGAGTTTTAACATCCATGGTCTTTATCTCTTCCTTTGGCCAGCTTATTATTCCTGCAGGGTATCTGATTACTGGCAAGGCATAGCTGTTTATCGCACGGATCTTGTTCTTGCCATTGAGCTGGCTTCTCAGGACTTGCCTTACTCGTTGGAGGTATTTGGCTGTGGCTCCTTTCCTTGTGACCTCATCGAGGCTGCCATTTGCTTGTGGTATTCCCAGGTACTTGTAACTGTCCTCAATGTCTGCTATTGTTCCCTCTGGGAGTGAGACCCCTTCTGTGTGGATGACCTTCCCTCTCTGTGTAACCATCCGACCACACTTCTCTAGTCCGAATGACATCCCAATGTCAGTGCTGTAGATCCTGGTGGTGTGGATCAGTGAGTCGATGTCTCGTTTGCTCTTAGCGTACAGCTTGATGTCATCCATGTAGAGGAGGTGACTGATGGTGGCTCCGTTCTTGAGTCGGTATCCGTAGCCAGTCTTGTTGATGACTTGGCTGAGGGGGTTCAGACCTATGCAGAACAGCAGTGGGGACAGAGCGTCACCTTGGTATATGCCACATTTGATGGACACTTGTGCAATTGGCTTGTAGTTGGCTTCAAGGGTGGTTTTCCACATCCCCATCGAGGCTGCAATGAAGGCTCTTAGAGTCCTGTTGATGTTGTACATCTCTAAGCATTCAGTGATCCAAGTGTGTGGCATTGAGTCATAGGCTTTCTTGTAATCAATCCAAGCCGTGCACAGGTTGGTGTGTCGGGTTTTGCAGTCTCGGGCGACTGTTTGGTCTACCAGGAGTTGGTGTTTGGCTCCTCTGGTATTTATGCCGATGCCCTTCTGTGCTGTATTTATCCATGTGCCCACCTATCTTAGCTGCTATGATGCCTGACATGAGCTTCCATGTTGTAGAGAGACAGGTTATTGGCCGATAGTTGGATGGGACCGAACCCTTTGAGGGATCCTTCTGGATCAGGATTGTGCACCCTTCAGTTAACCATTCAGGGTGACTCCCACTTTGTAGCAGCTGGTTCATTTGAGCTGCCAGTCACTCATGGAGGGCAGTGAGTTTCTTTAGCCAGTAGGCATGGATCATGTCAGGACCTGGTGCTGTCCAGTTTTTCATACCTGAGACTCTTTCTTGGACATCTGCCACTGTGATAGTTACTGGGGCTTGCTCAGGGAGGTTGCTGTGGTCATCTCGTAGAGAGATTAGCCACTGTGCATTGCTGTTGTGGGTCGCCTCCCTTTCCCATATGCCTTTCCAGTACTGTTGGGTCTCCAGCCTTGGTGGGTCTGCTCTGTTGTTATTACCCTGCCATTGAGAGTACACTTTAGCTGGTTGGGTGGAGAAGAGCTGGTTAATCCTCCTGGCTTCATTTTCTCTCGTGTACCTCTTTAGGCGACTGGCCAAGGCTTGGAGCCTTTGTTTGGCAGTTTCGAGCGCTTCAGGTATGGGCATCTGGCTGTACCGCTTGGGTACCGGTCTTTTGATTGCACCTCTTTGGAGCTCTGACAATTGGCTCACTTCCCTCCTTGTTACCTTGATTGTAGCCTCTAACCGTCTTTTCCATGGTGGGTATTGAATCTCATGGTTGCTCCTATAGCCGAGCATCTCAAGGATCACTGATGCTGAGTTGTACACCAGCTCATTGGTTTCCGTTATGGTGTTGGTAGGGATCGTTCTCACTGCTGCATTCACATCTTCAATGAGACTTTCTGATGGTACTTCACTCAGCCGTTGTAATTGGCATCGGGATTGCCTGGTGTTCATTCGGGCCACGATCCTACCTCTCAGGTCAGTTGCTGCCTCGTTCAGCTGTGATGGTTCGTTCATTATTGGGGCTGCATACCCAATCTCCGGGTGGGGAGTTGAAGCTAACTCCCCTCTGACCTGGCGTCCTGGCTCCCCCTTGCCGTAGCATTTGTGTTGTACCTCGTCTATCTCAAGTTGTGACAGCATTTGCCGTTTGCGGATGTTGGAACACTGAGCTACTAGTTGTTTGGCAGTTAGTGTTGAATGGGGATGTCGATGTAACCATTCCTCCCGCATTCTTTGCATGTAACCCCTCTGACTAGGGTTACTTGAGTAGTAGCATTCCAACAGATCCAAGTTTTCACCTCTCACCCAATTCCGTCTTATTCCAGTAACCCATTTTTCGTGAAGGTGCCCTGGTTCCCCAGCACCTGACGCAGACCTTGTTTGGCCGGGCGACGTCTGAGCTGGCATGGCGTGTATTCCTTTATCACTCATCATGAGGTAGGCAGTAGCGCGAAGGATCTTGCCTAAGGACCCACACTGGATATCTCAACCAAGCGACCCAGCATATATATATATATATATATATATATATATATATATATATATATATATATATATATATATATATATATATATATATATAAAAATAACAAAAACAAAACAATTCCAACATAGGCTCTCTGAGAGCCTCTGCCAGTTATGGGCTCTGATTAAACAGTACCTTCACTAAGACTGACTGAAAGTACATTCCGCACTTGTGGATAATCTAGGTGCAGAGTTTGACAGGAAATTGAATGACAATTCAAACTGATCAACTTTATCAAAAGTCCAAACCTATCTCTACTAGTTCTAGTGTTACAAATGAATAAAAGGGAACACACACCGATAAACACTGAAGATAATCTGCTCGAGTAATGTGCATAAAATAATAGAGGTACTGTGATAGTTGTCTGAAGATGCACATTTGTGTTGCACTTTAGACTTCCAGAAAAGAAGATATGTGAATCACTTGGTCTGCATGGGCTTCTACCTAAAGTTAATCACACATTTCTATGTTTCTTGTCCCATTCTAGGTTATTTTAGACTTCAGCCTAACTAATTCAGAGCAGTAAGGGTAGGATTAGAGGTCCTAAACTGTGTAAATACATTCTATTAGATTACTCTTTTCCATAGAGAACCTTGGAAGAACTTTCAACAAACACTTAAGGAACTCAAACAGTTTGTTGATCTTGCTTCACGTCTTTTAGGTAAAAACATTTACAGCTAAATACATCCAATCTGATAAGTGCCACGAGCTAACAGGCTCCCTGATATAGATGGGCTGCTGGAAGGAAGTGCTTGTTGTGCGGCAGAGCAGTTTCTATGTCAGTCTGATGAAGGCTCTGTGTGTTTACTCATTCAGACTCCTGCTGAGTGCCAACCTGCTACTCAGACAAAGTTTATCTGTCTCTGCCTTCAGCTGCTGCTGCTGTCACTCTTTTCTCCCAATTTCTGTCAGTTTGTACTCTTGTTTCTTGTCCTCCCTCTTTCCACTTCACCTCTTACCGATGTTTTCTGCTTTCCATCAGTGATACAGGTACTAGGTATTTCTAATGCCATAAATGCTTGAATATATATATATATATATATATATATATATATATATATATATATATATATATATATATATATATATATATATATATTGAGTGGAGCTGGGGATTGTGTTCCGATTGCATACAGCCACAGATCTCATTCTGAAAAAGAAAAAAAAAATGTTGGAATCCTTGGTGTTGTAATTAGCAAATCAACAGCCAACTGTACACATCACTGTAGAGAAACTTTGGCCCACTGTTCTAAATACAGCATTATTTCAAGTTGCATTTGACTCTAGAAATATTTGGTATAGAGAGGAATTCATGGTCAACTCAATGACTAACAAGTGACCAGGTGCAAAGACTTGTATAAATTTCCTACAAACAATGTTGTATGTTTAAATCCAGAAAAATCTGTATGCATATAATAATCCCACTACGATGTAGGTTTTGGGCGGAGATCGGTAGTAACTAGTTGCACTTTCTCAATTACATATGCATTTGAATTACATTTTGAAAAATGTTTGCTTTTTGGATCAGTTTTACTGCACAATACTTTTTACTACTTGCTACTCTTACTTGAGAGAAATTTCTTACTACTCTATCCACTTCTGATTATATTACTGAATGAAAACAAATCAAGTTTTAACCCTCCTGTTGCCTTTGGGTCATAATGACCTGAAACAGATTTTAAAAGCTGAGAAAAAAACCCTAAATGATTTTTTTTTTTTCAACTTGAAATTGATGACTTTTCCTAGATTGACCCCAGCATTAGAAAGTCAAATGTTACCTTTTTTTTTTTCACATTCCCATGTAAGCATTCCCATGTAAGCTGTCTCCAGGTAATTTTGACCCGGAGACAACATATACAAAGTGCCAAGGGGGTGGCACTTTAGATGAGGGTATCTAGAAATGTGGGAACATATCATATCTCATGATCAAAATGTAACAATATTGCCACCTGGTCAGTATGTGAGCCTTTTTACCTCCTGCTTTTTACCTCCTGTTTCCTGTTTATTTTGCCCTCTGCAGAGGGCAAAATAGGGTAAAATAAGCAGGAAAGCAGTGCAAGTTACAATAAACAGTGTCATAGAGACAAGTTGTATCTCCTGAATAAATGTAATCTTTCTGCCATGTGAAGAGAGACAATTGAATAGCAAGTTGTTCTTTCAGGCAAAATATAAAAAATCATGTTTAAAATTCAATTAAGCTATTTATATTGAGGGTTTAGTGAAGCCGGGTCATTATAACCTGGAGGACATGGGGTGTATGCACAATATGATGACCACAGAAGGGTTAATTAAAATGCTCAGACAGGAGGGGGGGTGTGTGGAGGTGAGTTGAAGCTTGGCTGGAGTGCGGGTGTAACCGTGAATGAAGAGCCTTAGAGGTAGAATCTTCTCTAAGCATTCCACAGTCTAACCTTCTGCTGATTTTACAGGGGCATCGACTCGTGGTAAGACTTATAACTATCATAGCTGTTTTAAAACTTGTGAAGAAACTTTCTCTCTGTAGATTGTTAGACTGTTTTAAAAAAAGCTTTATAACCCCTCTCAGATTTATTGGAAGCAACAACTGAAACTCTCTTGAAATGTCATGTTTTTTTAATAGTATGTCAATGTCTGTTTATTATGAAACAAAATGTTTATGCTGGAATATGATACAGTTCCTTTAATTTCCAGTCAATTCCCTTTTCAAGTGTGAACCCCCCCCAGCTTAAATTTCCATGAAAAAATCCTTTTCTTTAAATTGAAGTACAGATATTTGCAAGGAAAACAAATAAATGACAATTAGTACTCCTATGCCACCACAGATGAGTTCTAAAGCTTAGCATTGGATGTAAAAGAATCATGTCTTGGTAACCTAAACCCTATTTCTATGTTCACCCACACCAACAAAAAATGAATCTGTAACATCAAAGGTATGTTCCAGAACATTATACATCTCTGTGTGGTGATACATTAATCACTGGTGTCATTTGCACCCTGTAAAATTATCTGTGTCAAACACATAACACTTTTCCTGCATTCTTCTTTTATTGCTATGTTGTGGGGTTTTATTCTGGCCATTTCACTCATTTGTTTTGCTCTCCAAAAAAGATTAAGACCAAAGTAATTCTTTGGTCTACTGACTTTGCAAATTGGCCAAGTCACTGAGCACTTACAATGTTGCAGAGTCTGCTGAAGGCCATATGGCAGGAGACACTATATAACTCCTTCATGGTTTCATGGGTGTCCAATCACAAAGCAAATCTTGCTCACATTTGTAATACAGAAAGTACATAAACAGCCACTGGATATATAATTACATACTTAGAATATTGTATCAGCTGAAGATCTAACTCAGGAATTTCAAACTTTCAGTTTTTTTATTGTTCCTTAGAAATATTTTAAAGTATAAACAATTGGACCCTCCTTGAATCCACATTTATCAAAGTGCTTCGAAAGAAATATGTCTGCAGCCCTGTTTCAGTAAAAAAAAAAAAAAAAAAAAAAAAAAAAGGTTCCCTCATTTGCTTGCTTTAACTTCAAGTACCATATACAGACATGGCAAAAATAAAAATAAAGCAAAGAGCACCCTCCTTCAGATGTAGGACTTGTGACTTAAGGCATTAAGGTTTTATTGCCTTCAGTCAAAATAAAGGTGTCATTATCCACCAGTGGTTTTCTCTTGTGTGGCCTTTCTGATCATTTCTGGGTTAATATTTGTTAGAAATATTAATGTTTGTTTATTATTGTCATTAGGGTTTTGTTTGGATACCCTGTGAGACACAGATGTTTCAGAGGACCTGGCAGGTGACAAAGTAGATACAAGCAGTGGCGCCTACATTGAGCAATGGTGGTATAAGAACTGTCACTCCAGATGTCACAAATGTTTCGGTTTAGCTTCTGCAGAGAAAGGATTTGTGACAAAGGTGAACAAACAACTCAACACCTCACCAAGCATCATAACTATTTTGTAAATGTTGAGTGGAGCTAGATTTGAACATCAATGTTGTTGGCCCATACTCTGCTTGAGGCAAAAAAATCCCAACTTTAGATCCAGAAGGTATATTCAACTACACATCATCAATCATCATGTTGGGTAAGGCATCCTGCTTTTGGCTTACTTTGTTTAGTTGTCAGTTCTTTGTGGTTCTTATCAGTTCTTTTATAAACCTCTTTAGCAGTCTGCTTGTGAGCCAGCTTGCAAATAGACATAATAGAAAAAGAAGGAGAAATAGAGGTTCCCTTTTTAATGACTTATTTTTTACACCAACAGTTGTCATAGCAATTATTGACAGTACCACATTCTAAGGCTTGCTGATGAATCTCATCCTGTCCCTCTTCAACCATGACAACCATGACCATAGGTCCGTGTCAGCGATTTAACTGGCTGGTATCAGTCATCTTTTTTGAAAGATGGAGCTTAGCAAAAATTCAATCTAGAAGACTGTTATCAACCTCACCTGGATCATCCAGTGCTGTGCCACATACCTCGCTGCAGCCAACTGACGTTGGGTCCACGCTGTCGCTGAAGCCAGTCATTGCGCATGATCCCGATTATAAAGGTCTTCTTCCATGGTTCCTTCTGCATCCCAGTTGAACTTCAACCAACCCCCACCCCCACCCCCACCCATTTCCTCCCTTGTTCTCTCAGGATCCTCTTGGCTCCCTTCGTACCTCCGGACTCTACTCCACCACCAATGTCTGGGCCCTGGGGAGGAAGACTACTCTAATCCTTGTCCTACACTGTTCATCCAAGCTTATGGCAGTTCACAGCATCTAAGTCTTTTGCCAGGGTCTGAACACCATGTCTACTTATCTCATTCATATCAAATAAAAACTTTTGAATTGCAACCTTTTTTCTGTGTGAGTCTCTCCAGGTTGAAATCCAGTTGCGCCTAAAATTATTCAAATCCACAGCCCAAGTAAGGTTTAAAATTAAATTTCTTCAGGTACTTGCAATAGAAAAAAATGACATAAAAGTGTTTCAATAGTTAGATAAAACTAATATTTTAAGGAATTTATCCAAGTTCATCACCAAATTTTACTTCCGATATCTAATGCAGTCTCCAAATTAGCCAACCCTCTGAATAGAAATCTTCATAAGAGCACAGATTTGAAATTCAGCTTTGGTCTCAGGCACACCTTATGCAAAAAATCATGGGCTTTATCAGTTCCATCAAGTGTGCTTGTGATAGGACACTTCACCTGCAATGCTGATGGTAACTTTTCATCGCATATTGTAAATTGAGAGTCTAACAGGCGATCTTTGCCTTGGACTGAAAAGTAGGATCATAAAGTCACTGAATATTCCTAGAAATCCAGCTGTAAGCAGTGTATGAAAGTTGAAAGTTAAACGAACAATGTTTATGCCACATGGTGGGAGAAAGAAGAAGCTATCAATGACACCTACCAGAGTACCATATGATCAAAAATCCTCAACTGGCTGCTGATCTGCCTCAAGACTTGGTGGCACTAAGATCCAAAAAGTTCTGAGATTCACACAGAAAGAAGAGGCAATTAGAGAGATTTATTGACAAATCAGATGGTTCTTCAGCACTTGGACCCCGGCAGAAGACATGGAAGCTATGAATCGGTATGAACTTGGATGTTCACTGTGGGATTAGGAGTAGAGATGTCTTCCTCTGGGATCCGGACACTGGTGGTGGAGTGGAGGCCGGGGGGAAAAGGAGCCTGAGAGCATGATGAAGGAGAAGGGATGGAGGAGGGTCGAAGCTCAGCGGAAGAGCAGAAGAGTTCATGGATGGAGGACTTTAAAGCAAAGCCTATGGCATGATTGGCTGAAGAGGGATGAGGACTTGACACTGATTGGCTGAAACAGAGGCACATGATGAGGTGATTGAAAAAAGCAGGAGAGGCTGGGGTGAATCATCTTCTAGTTTGAATTTACGTCTAAACTTAATATGTACCTCCATACAATTCTCTTATGTGCCATCAATGAAGTGGAAAGCTGCTTCTGCACTATCAAGATGGCAACAGAGCACCCAGATGTAAGACGTGTGATGTCATGTGGGAACTATTTATTGATTTTCTAACATCAAAGAGTTTTGCTGACCACGGGTGGATTAGAAGACAGTGGCCATCAGCAGTATTACCATTTGGGTGTGAGGTGTGAAAGCATGATGACCTGTGTGAATACAAACAAAATAACAATAAATAATACTTCAAAATCTGTTCAGCTTTGTCCTGCAAAGTACAACACATTTCCACTGTGGGAGATATCCCCCTGCCTCTTCAACAGCAATCTAGTGGTGACAGTATCTCCTATGTTTTTCCAACTCAGTGATTGAAAGACCAAAATTACTGAGTGTAATTACTGGACCTGTGAATAGGTGGGGAAGTGGAACAGCATCCTGGTCAACCAGCCATCTTGTATCATATTTGGAAAATATACATATTCCTCTACTGCCATCTAGACTCTTGCAACCCTGCTCCACAAGAGAAAAGTACAGTTTCTCACAAACAATTTACTCATTTTGATAAACAACATAAATGCAATCCATAGCCAACTGGTTTATTTTATTAGCCATGAAAATTTCAGCACTAAAGCTAATGTATGCTTTGGGATACATTAAATTTGAGCATAATATACCCTGAAAAAAAACTGGGCTTATTTAATGTTCATAATTTACTAAGAATATTTTCATTCAAATTAGTTTCCATCTATGCAGCAGCTTTTCTGTCAACATTAACAAAATACAAAGAATAATGCAATGTCAAAAAATAGAAAAATTGGGTAATAAATAAAAATTGTGAAAGTAATTGGATATTTACTTATTAATGGAATGGGGAAACTTGACTTTTACTAATAACTCCAAGGAGGTTCATGAGCTGAAACTTGGTCAGTTATAAGCATTTATAGGAACAGGTTGTAGAGGTAAAAGTGCATAGTCAGTATTACTTATGTGTACTACTTTCGACAGGTATCCTGGAAAACAGGAGTGTGAGTGGAGAGGGCGGTTGGAGGAGTCTACTGCAGATACATAATTGATGATATCTCCCAAAAAACTCAATCAAATAGGCTCTAAAGAATCTCAACACAGTGGGTAATTTGACTCACATTACAATTCACACAATACAGCATAGAACAATTTAAATTGTGATAATGTGTCTTTCAGGCATATAAGAAGGTATATTGATAATATAAATTTTCATTTTAAGTTTTGATTATTTATAATATATAGAAAGTCTGCTGTAATGGACTGACAATCTTTCCAGGGTGTATCTTGCCTCTTGCCAAAGACTGCTGCACATTTTCAGTTATGCTCACAAATATTCAATGGGACCAAGAGGAGGACTTTGTGATGGCCACTCGCAAAATTGACTTTCTTGTCCTTAAGCCACTTTTATACCATTTTGGTAGCATTCTTAAAGTCCTTGTCCACTGGGACATTTACATCCAAGCTTTAACATTCTGGCAGATTTTTGCTCTAAAATTTCCAGCATTATTCTCTACTCTTGATCCCATCTGTTTTGTGAAATGCACCCATCTCTCCTTCAGCCAAACACCCACACAACATGTCTAAGCATTCAGTGGAAACCTGTAATGGATAACTCACTAAAAACAGCAGGAAAAGCCTTTTTTAATTAATGGTTTTATTCTCAGAGACAACTTTGATGTCATGTCTTAAGTTAAGCTTGGATAGGCTGAGATAACAGATGAACTGTGCTTATCAAAGCTCCTCCCAATTTAGATTCGTTAATGAAATTAGAACAAATACAAATGAGATGTTGCTGCTGTGTTAATTGAAGAAACACTACAATGCAACAAGATAACCAAGGGAAATGTTGACTCTTTTGAATATGTAGGTGTTCTTTCTGTTGTGGAATACTTTTACCAACCATGAGCATCCAAAGTACTCTAAACTGCTGTTTTTGATCTGCATTGATTATGACTGCATTCTTTTAGTGGTTGATTTTATCGTTCATATAGATAATGTAAAAGAGGGAAGTGTAAAAAATCTTGAATATTATGAAAAAAAGTTTTGGAGTTTGTTAAAATTTGGTTCGGTTACATACTGCCAAAGGCATATTCTGAGTCTCGTTATTTACAGGTGTCTGATATGCTTGTGACTGACAATTCTCTATCAGATTATGACTGTGTTCTGTGTAAAGTTAACATCCCTTCTAGCACTATTAAAGATACAAATGGGAAAATTAGAAGATGCTGCATTAATGATAACACATCTGCATGTTTACATTATCTACCAATCTGCCTTCAGCTTCTATTGATGTACTTGCAAACCATTTCTGTTCCAGTATTATGACATTAATGGATGAAATTACTCTCTTAAAAACCAAAGTTCTCTCTGGGAAGGACAAGCCACCTTGGAAAAATGTAACAGTTGTTAGCACTTTAAAAAGAGTGTTGAAAAACTGAACACAAATGGAGAAAAATTAATCTCTAGGTGCATTATGACATTTATAAAGAAAGTATTTACACCTGTAATCTTGAGTTAAAAAGAGTGAGGTAGTTATATTTCCTTCTTCTGTCAAATCGCTCACTTTTGTCATCCCTAAACTCTTACATCACAAGTTCAGCAATGAACCTGGATGACTTAATAATAAGTAATCACAGGAGTAATTCTAACCTAACATAAAAAAAACAATTATAAGCGGTTTTGTCAGCTAATATACACATTTTAAATAATAATAAAAAACTATATTTTTAAAGCTCCTCCATTAGATTTTGACTGTCTCACTACTGAAATTGTCTGGTGCAGTGCCAAAATGGTTCAGATCTATGTGGAAAAAAAACACCTACTCTGTTTCATTTGGTAATTTTTAAATCTGAGCAAAGATCGCATGCTTGGGTCCATAAAAGCTCCATTCTCAGGTTTATTCAACATCGTTTTTTTGTTTGTTTGTTTGTTTGTTTTGTTTTTTTTTGTCCTGTGAAGCACAAACACATGTCTTTTGTGAATGAATAATAGAATTTGAAATATTATCATGTAATTAAGGTTTTTAATGTTGTTCCCCAAGAAATTGCTTCCTCTTCTCGGAGTAGCTATTCAGCCCATGCCAAAAAAGCCTAGCTTCATTTTGACTAGTTTCAGCCACCATTTTCATGAGAACTTTGGCTTTTGTTCTGTAGTTTTTAAACAAAACAAACAAACAAAAAAACATGTTCAACTGTAGGACATAAAGCCTTTTCTACCTTCCAAACAGTGTGATCACTGGACATTCCCATGCTGTGTATATTTGCATATAAATGTTTGAACAGATCAGTATATCACCTTTGAGCAAATTTTACCCGAGGGCAGAATCAGACTTGTGGAGGCCCAGAATATACTTCCTGATATCTAGGCTGATATGTTTCATGTTTATTTTCATTGTTTTAATGGCACATATGAAAACACCACATTGTGTTAATGGTGTTGCATCCACAGGTGGGTCCACAGTCAGCCTATTTTGACATTTGGTAGATAGAAACAATCTTGATAAGCCTACCTCCGCATGTAAAAGTGGTTTAGCCTGATTACATATCAGACAATGAGAAAAACTGGTTGTCTTTTTATACAGTGTATGTATACACAGTTGAAATATATTTCTATTCACTGCATGAAAAGGCTTTTTTGGGGGGTTTCGGTTTCCCGAGAGAAAAACAAAAATAAAACACAAACTAAAACTGAACAGAGGAGGAACTTTGAGCAAAGCCTTCATAAAGTCTTCATGCTGGTCATCAGGTAAAAGCAGAAGTAGTTAAAATAATATTGAAATACTTAACTTAGCATACTGTTATATTTCAAGTTAAACTAGGCCATTTTGTAGTTGAGACATCCACAGAACCACCAGTACCCTCTTGCTCATTAGATCAAAGGAGTTATTTCCAAAACAAACAAAGAAATAAACCATGAAACATGGACCAAACCAAAGATCAGCTAGAAAATAGCAAGGTCTTAAATCATCACTGTTTCCATAGCACCCAGCAATTTTGAATACGCAAACACTAAGGAAAGTGACCCCAGCTTTTTCTGCACTTTATTGCATTTAAGTGTGCATCAGGACTTTGATTTGTTCCACATGTGCCCAAGCTAGCCATTTACCTGTAGATTAATTTGCAGAATTAGATTTGTGCATGCATTTGCCTTAAAAATGCTAATTACAAGTCAATCTAATTATTTTCTATATAATCTAAAAAGATATGGAAATAATAGAAAAAAGTCAATTAATTTGTTTAACATATGTTTTACAAAGCTAGACTGTTAAATTGCTTGAATCTGTTTAGTTAGTAAGTTTAGTTGTTTTTCTTGCAGTCAACCTACTCCAGGATTTGGGGTCCATATATCTATTGATATTTCTACCAGGGGTTGTACAGTATATACACCATCTATTAAAGATGCTACCCCAGGTAGCAAAGAAGAAATAACAATAACAAAATTAATTTTGATGATTTTGGCCAGGATAACTATTTTAAACATAGAATTGTTGTGTTTTTTTTCTAACGTGGTAAGCTGGACATCAAAATGTCGGTTTCCACCACATATGGCCAATGAAGGCACAGGTTGAATCTCTGTTTTGCCCAGTTCTGTAAAATGATGATGTCTCCCACTCCAGGGGAAGTGGGAGACATTTGTTAACGACACATAGAGATATTTCCAGCATGAAACTCTCAATAGTGTACCAAGACAAATGAATTAATTCGGTGTTGTTTATGCGTGCATATCTGGCACAGGAAGTCTTTCTTGCCAGAAATTGGTCTTGGAAGGTGAGTCATTATTCACTGAAGATTGAACACACCAAACAGCTATTCTGGTTTGGCCCAAAAATTGAGAATCCTGTTTTTTATTCATTAAGTTAAAACAACAGATTGCAATCATGCTCAACTCTATTTTTCACACAGGCAGCTTTTGGTTACCAAAACCTGCACTGTCAGTGGGAAGAGCACTGATTTTGGAACAATGTGTAAATGCAGAAAAAAGACAGAAGAGTTCCAGCCATAGGTTTCTTAATGATTTCAACAGCACAGATTTTCATTGGAGAGGGAAAAATAAGTAAGAGTGTCACTGTCTTTTTTTTCTCTCTCTTATGAAGATTTCTATTCAGAGGGTTGAATTAAAAAAAAAAAAAAAAAAAAAAAAAAAAAAAAAGCCACTGTCACCTAGCCCCTAACAAATCGTTGGAGGCTATCAGCAGATTCAAACTGACACATAGCTCTGCGTATTTAATAGAATGATGATAACATGTTGCTGTAGAGCTCACATTTCACATTTAGTACATACTACAGATTTCTACATACTACAGAAAAATATTCCTCTACTTTGCTCATAAATCATCTGATCAAAAAAGATCCACAGTTGTAACAAAAGCACATTTATTTACTGAGAATTCTAAATTCCAACAGGTGTTAAACTTTTAAGGATGAAATTGATTGTTTAGAAAATATCCTCATATAGACGTTTAATCATTTCAATTTCCCAGCAGCAATATCTAGTTTTGATAATGTTGTTTACAAAGTTGTTTTCTTTTTAAACTGGCTGACTTTAAAACTTTTGATCAGCTCTAGATTTCTTTACTTACTACTATATTAATCATATCCCTGTACAATAAATTACATTTATTGTACATTGTATTGTAAAATAAATTTCCTTATATTTCTAACAAAATAATTTGTGTTCATAATTCTTTATGGCCTGTTTTACTGTAATTTTCTGTAAGACTCTATTTTTAGGGTACAGAGTTGCTTCTTCCAAAAAATAGCCAATACATTGTACAGGGTTTTATGAAAGTGACATTAGGGGTTTCAAAATCTTCCAGAGTGTTTGTCTCGTTAAAAGGGAGAGGTGAACTCTTTAACATTTGGTTGTGCTTTGAGAAAATTAAATGATGAGTGATGTGCTTTAGTAAAGATGCGTCAGACACTTGTTACATCAGCTGGGTCTAGAGAGTAAAGTGGTTGTAGTTTGAAGAGCTACTCACATTCAGCACTTTGCGTCCAATAAGAATTCTTATTGGCACAGCTGGGCTTCTTCTACAGCATCATCAAGGACAAGAAGCAAACAGATCTGCACATAGAGTTTGTATTTGGTACATCACAAACATATTTCTCATTGGCCATGAACAGCAATACATGGACTGAAGCTTTCAAGTAAAAATTTGAAGAGAAAAAAAGAAAAAAAAAAAGAAAGAAAGATTAGCATTAGGGTAGGGTTAGGGTTAGGGTAGGGTTAGGGTTAGGGTAAGGGGGTAAGGGTTAAAGAAAGAAAAATTAGCATTTCAGGACACATACAAAAAATACACTCGGGGAGAAAACTTGTTAATCACCAAGTTAGATCCCCATAAGGAATAATCTGACATAATTTGGCCTTTCTTTGGTTAAGTACACACATACTAAAACAGATATACACCAACACACCTCTTACCTTGGACATCAAGCCTGAATATATTGATGCATGGCAGGGCATGCACACAAAGAGAAAGCATACAATTGATTTTGTGTCTGTTGTTTGATGGAGCGATGTACATTAGAGACAGCTGAGATGAAAGGAAGGCTTTTAAAAAGGAGAAGGATGCAGCTGAAAATGAAAAACACCCCCAACAACATGGGTTGTTGGTATTAGGTTAAAGATGTACTATACAGCTTTTGAATTTGTGAAAGCAGACCCCAGCAAAGCTTTAACAAACAGTTTTAGTCTTTCTCATTGGCAGTATGGAGGGCTATGACACTTCGTTTTTGTTCAGAAGATCTTGCATTAAACCTCAATTAAACCTTTTTTTCTTGCTTTCTTAGCTATTTCTGCTAAAGGAATAGGTTTTTGTAAGTATTTTACAGCACAACCTTACTTAGTTTTCAAATAATACCAGGGACGGTGTTTATGCAAAAAGCAGAAAGTTCAATCTGAAAAGATAACAGCAGGATCTCACTGCAGGTGACTCAGCAATTACCTGCATTTTTTAAACTCTGTTTATCAGTGATACAGTGACTGAGAGGAATCCATAACACTTAAAAAGCCAAATCAGATTGAGTTAATTTTACCGGTGAAAAAATGCTGAATTTCGATTTCAAAATTAGACTGTGGTACACAGTTGGACCACACCAACTCAGATGTCAGTGAGAATTTGGCTAAAATTTAGCAGTTATTTATCTTTTTTTTTTTTTTTTTTTTTTTTTTTTTTTTTTTTTTTTTTTTTTTTTTTTTTTTTTTTAAGAAATGAGATTGATACTTATCACAAAAAATTAAGTTTAAGAAATTTAAACTCATGAAAAGTTATTGTAAATGGTAAGAATGGAAATACATTGTATGCTCAAAAAAAAAAAAAAAACTGAAATAATGAACTAATACCAGTTGATGTGATTCAAAAAAAGGTCAAGTTAAAAATGGATTTTGTGATCAGTTAATCATAATTAATTATATTTAAATCATTTAGCTATAGCTATGTCATATAGCAACATTTGACACAATAACAATAAGGTTTTTCGATTTGAATAAATTCTGACCGACACTGAATTAATAATTAGACATATAAATGAACCTAAACACATCAGTTCTACTCATTCTGGATCTGAACCAGGAATGTTATAACAAACATTAATTCTGTTGACCGCACTCACAGCAACATGTTATGCATGAAGGTGTCACTGTAAAACATCAGTTCACTCATTTCTGCTCCATGCCTCTATATGAGTGAACTGAAAAATGCATAATTAAATGTTTTATTTCTTTATTTCCCTCATCATCCCCTCAGCAAAAGAGGGGCAAAGATTTCCCACTCTATCCTTACCCAAGTTATGTAATATAGACAAATCTTAACAAAGTTAAGTTCTTTGAAATCTATTTTATGTACTCATAATGTAAAGGATATGCCAGACTGTTCCACAATCAAGATGTTTGTATTCTAAATTTTAAGCACAACTTCAACAATTCTTTACAAAAGTATTTGAAAGAAATTATAGGCAAAACTCACCTGAAGAAAAGATTGGTTCTCCTTTTTTGTAAAGCCAGTAGACAATTTTAGTTATCAAGAATGGGGAGTTAAATCCCTCTGGTTGAGGCTCACATAAATGTGGGTGAGTTTTACTTTAAAATCATAAATAATGCCTCATTTAAAAGTGTGAAAATGGTGTCAGCTCTGTGAAGTTTTTTTTTTTAAGTGATTCTGCATCTGTATCTAGTTTACAGATTGAAAGCATGTGGAAACTCAGGCCTGTAAACATTTAGAATGTAAGATAATAGCTTTCTGTCCCTGTTTTAGCTGTCCAGCTATAGTTGAGATTTTTTTCAGAGGCTGGCCTCTTGGTCAAAGACTGAACACTCCCTCCCTAGGGAAAGAGAGCACTTGACAGGCATGTGAATGCTGCTGTGAGTTCATTACGCTACTACAACAGTCTGGGAATTCTTCAGTATAGAACTACAAATGAAAAAAGAATGCCTCTTTTCTCCAAAATGAATATAGCTGCACCACTAGAACTAGGCTTGTAAAGTTCTGTTGGGACAAACCAAAAGATTTCTGAAACAATGTCCTTTGGACAGAAGAGACTAAAATACAGCTGTTTAGATATCATTAGCAATGTCATGTTTGGCAAAAAAAAAAAAAAAAAAAAAAAAAAAAAAAAAAAAAACAAGCACAGCAAAACAGCACAGACACCTCATAGCAACTGTCAAATATGGTAGTGGAGGCAGCCACAGCACCAGGTTGCCTTTCAGTTACTATATCAACTAAACTGTAAAATCCTATATATAACTTTTCTGTCCAGCAGCTAAAGCTTGGCCAAAATTGGGTCATCTGAACAACTGAGCAATGCAGTGCAAATCCTTCACAGCACTTTGAGATAATCACAAAAACAAAAAGGAAATGACTACTGCAAGTCATTGCTGTTAAGGTGGTTTTGAAAGCCACCGAATCATTTTGTGTATTAATTTATATCAAGACTGTTTTGACAGTAATGCAAACTTTTTCTGCCCCATGACTGTTGGGGTCTGGGAGCTTTTGCTCATTCCTTTGCAGTTCTATTATTCATCCTACAGATGGCGATGTGGAGCACGGTGGCGAGGTGGACCAGCAGGTGCATTCAATCAGCCTCATCAGAGGTGGTGTACAAGAGGAGCTTGTTGTCGGTCATTTGATGCCTGAGTGTTGATCTCTGTGGTAACAGCAGCTCCTCTGTGGGGTCCCTGTGAAAGATTATGCACCTTTGTGTGTGTGTGTGTGTGTGTGTGCGCGCGCCACTCCAGGTTTCCTCAGCTGAGCATTTGGCTTCTGTTCCAGCCCAAAACTTTGGCTTCTGAAACCCACCAACAAGACTTCAACAGAACTCCTGGCATTAACTGGCAGTTCCCTGGCTCTACGTCCTCCGAAGATCGAACCCTGTCCACAACTCCACCGTGGCTCACTCAAATCCTTCCGTCATCCAAGCCATCTGGATTTCTCTCTTCACCTCTGTAAACTCACCATCTTCCCAGCTCCCTTTAATTCTCAAAGGAATTCTCCCTTGGCAGAATTCATCCAACTCTTCATCTTTGGATTTAATATTTGCAGTTCATCCCTTCAACATCTTACCCTCTACCTGTTTTCTCAGAACCACAGATGAGTTCCGTTCCCAGAACCAGAATATTCCAAATCATTGAATATTCATCTTGCCATATTCTTATTTGTAAATAAATATTTAACTTTTAATCTGCTTCCTGAGAGTGTTTCTGCATGTAGGTTAGACAAATATCTAAAACGCTGTCCCACATCATTCACTCCAGGTTAGTAATCACTTACCACAGTTCATTCTCTTAAAGGTTCCCATTCACAAATATTTGCTAGAGATTTGATTGCAATTTACAGTTTATGGCTGATTCTATGATTTACATCATTAGTACAAATTTGCTTTATCTCTTCCAGCTCAACCTTTTTTTTCCCCCCATGTGTGATGACTCTTCCATTACTTTAAGTTGTACTTAATGAAATACCATAATGCTTCAGGATCTACAGAAGGAACATTGCACTGCCATTCAGGCTGGAGGTTGTAGGCTGTAGTCAGATTGTGACAAACAGAGGGAAGGTAAGCCACATGAAGGGAATTGCACTCCCAGGAAGTTAAATTTGCAGATGTTAAGGAGAGAGCTATAAGTACCTTTGAATACCAAAGTCAACTACAAAGAAAGCAGAATCAGCCAAATACCTGCAACAAGAAAGGCAAGTTCTGAGAAGTCAGCTCAATGGCAAGAATAAGGTCCGGTCAATCAACAGCTATGCCTTGCCAGTAATCATATACTCTGCTGTAATAAGTTGGCCAAAGGAGGAAATTTAGACCACAGATGTTAAAACAAGAAAAGCCACTCACTATGTATAGTGGATTCCACTCCAAATCCAGTATTCAGTATCCTGGAAGATTCTTCCAAGGAATGAAGGACTCTGTAAACAGTTTCCATTGTCCCAGACAATGGAAACTGGAAGAGAAGAAGCTGGAGAAACCATAATGGTAGGAAAAACCCCTCCACTGAATTAACATCAAATTACCAAATCCTTCAAATGGCTAGAGAAGGCAGGTAGGACAACACAGAAGCACTGCTCATGGCAGTGCAGGAGCAGGCATTGAGCAGCAAAGCAATAGAGGCCCAGATCTACCACATCAGTCAAGATCCTCAGTGCATACTGTGTGAAATAACACAGCAGTTGACAGAAGGTTGTAAAATACTGACAGGAAAGAAATACTTTGAACACCATAACTAAATAGCAGTAAAAGGAACATGAGAAATTGAATGGATACCAAGGGTTTAGGGAATACCTGGAGAGAGCCTGACAGGTAAAGGCAACAGCAGTGCCCATGGTCATTGAAGCACTCAGTCACAACAAAGATACTGTGAGAGATCCTCATGCTCCCAGGCCACTGTTGGAGAACCTGAGCTTGAGATGAACAGTCATCTGTTCCACCCAGGGGAATGAGGAGGTGGGTCAGGGAAGAGGGGGTTTTTTTTATAGTGGCTACATATGTTTATTTTAACATTACCTTCTTTTCAAACAATGTACTAGTGTAGTCTTTTAATAGATTATTATCTAATATTTTGTAGTTTTTAATCTCAAAAATAATTTATCTTCCACAAATTATCTGCTCTGTATTTCTTGGAATACTGCTAAAACTAGGCTACAAATCTAAACCTGATTTAAGCCGTGATTCTTAAAAACCAAATTTCTGACATAAGTTAAGAAATTCTCAAGTATTTGTTTGTTTGCTATGTAGCTACTTTAAGTTGTCCTGTATGATTTACGAAAAGCCCTACGTGTTTTTTGTTTGTTTTTCGTTGTTTTTAAATTTGATTAATTCCCCAGTGCAGATCATAACAATTTCTCTGCTCCTTAGACAATGCTGTTTCTTAATCTGTCTGACTTCACATATACAGCTTATCACAAATGCTGAGAATGAATTCTTATCTATCAACTGTTTTGAACTTATCACACTTTGACCCACCCAAGGTGTTGATTTTTTTCTATTGTTTTGAGAGAATTTCTGTTGCTATAACTCCTAGTTCACATCCTCTATATGCAACACTATGCTGCCCTCCACAGTCATAAGACTTGGTCTGCACATCAGCTCCATACAGTTTTGCAATATTTGCTGCCTCTAACCTTTGTGACAGCAGATTCCTGGAGGGACACATGGCCGCAAAGGAAACCTCAAACTATTTCTTGTTATTGTATTATGACAATCCAAATTCTGAAATTTTAAACTAACTGCCAGCCTTTCAGCTATCTGATTTATCAGACATTTTGGGCTCTTAGAGGTTTTCAGTACACATTTTCTTCCACAGTCTCTCCTTAATGAACAGTTTTTGGCTAATATCAGTTTGTTTACAGTCTTGATCAAAACGAGGACTCCCTCTTGAGGTCCAGAGTTTTATGGATTTTGAACATACTGATGGATTTAGGACTGTACTTAAAGATCAAGTTTACAATAAAATAGGTTGTTATCACTTATTTAATAAATGGTAACATGGTGAAATCTCTATAGCTGTGGTGTGCAGTTCTGTACAATATTTTGTTAATAAATCCAAACCCTCTAATTACTATCATTCCAGGGTTTGAATTTATGAACAAAAGGGTTTAAAAATAAGATGATCTGGAGGGTGAACAAGAGACCAGAGGGTTCAATGAAGAAAGAGCTAATTTGATCAAGCCACAGTTTACTGGATCTACTGAAGATCCTCACAGGGCTGACAGAGGTCAATCATATGCAATCCCCTTAGGGACCTCAGAAACAGTCTCTAGTCAAGGCATCTTTGACTCCATTGACGAACACAATAATAGTCTTTCATGGAGGTGGATCAATTTTACCCCACTCAAAGGCCACAAGAAGAGTCAATGGGTCAGTGGTCAAGCTGAAGAAAACTGAAATGCAGCTCTTTTGCATGCTGGTACTGCAAATGAACGGACATCCGGGGAAGCATGTGTTGTCAACATCACTTTCCATTAAAATACCGGCATGTTGCAGCTACAAGTTTTAATTTAGTTGCAAAAAGAAAGTACAACTGCTGTAGAGAAAAAAACTCAAATTCCAGCTAAGTGCAATCAATGTTTCCTAAAGTAAGATTGCTGGCAGTGCAGAGCTTGCTCAGCAATGGTAGTGAGCAGGTGTGAGTGTTTTCTGCATACAGAACAACCTGAATGCAAGAAGTAAAGAAGCTACGTTACTGGGAAGAAAAATAACATGGTCTGATGGACATTCAAGTAGTAACAGTCACAGTAACAGTAACAGCTTAGGACTAGAAAGAAGTGAGCTAAAGTTTGAAAGGGGCTTCTCCAATGAAGCCCTTGTCAGGCTTTGTCAGGCTTTTGGGGCCAATTGTTAAGCAATAAATTTCTTTCCTCTTAGCCCAAAGAAGAAAACAAAATGCTACTTGAACAGTACTTTGAAAGAAAAAACAACTGAATCCAAACATCTTTCAGGGGCAGCTTTGGCCAATGATCCAAGAGCAATTGTAGTGGTATTTCTGGCATGATACAGCACCATTTTACAAGACCAGTCTGATAACTAAGTGGCTCAGGGATCAAAGCACTGAAATTATCAGCCCATGGCTAGGAAATTCCCCAGATCTGAATCCTGATGGGAATCTGTTTTGCTATATCTACATGCCTTTGGGCAGATCATTAATAAACTTCATAATATCTCCTACACTTTTATGCAGATGCCATTCAGTCATACTGCTTCTTAAAAAAATCTGAGTTCTTCAAGCTATATGAATTAGTAGAGTTCTCAAAAACATCCAAATTGGTAAAAAAAAATATCAACAGATCTCTGAGACCAAAAGTCTGATCATTGCCCTGGAGAACTTATAGTTTCAGACAACAGATTGGATTTTTGAATTTGAATCAAATTAAACTTACAGAATACAGAAGTTGTTTTTGACCCAATCAATGTCTTCTGAAATTCACTAAAAACAACTAGTCAAAAACTGTTTTTTAAATTGAAAATATTTTCAAACCTAGAAAGTTGGTGTCATGACAAGAAGAAATTGAGATGGTTCTTTGTTTTTCCCCTTTCATCTAGACTGATATAAGTTTTGCACATTCAACAACACAAAATAATCTTGATCACCTTCAATTCAGACAACATTTTGCAACAAGACTCTTAACTTAATGTCTTTTCACTGGTTACCTGTTTATTTTAGAATTAATTTTTAAATCCTGACTTTAGTTTTCAGGGCCCTGCATGATCAAGCTCCTGCCTTTGTTACTGAATTGTAAAAGCCACATAGTCCAACTTGAGCCCTCAGGCCATTCAACCAAAATCTACTTTTAGTCCCAAGGACCGAATATTAAACTTCAGGGGATTGCTCTTTCAAGACTTTCACCTAAACTGGGGAATGAGCTGCCTTAGTTTAAAACGTTCTATTGAGTTTCTGAAATTTCACATTGAGACTTTTTATGAAAAAACTTAAAACGGGTCACATTTAGATTAATTTGCTATCCTAATGGCATTGTCTTTAAAAACCAATTACTTATTTTCACTGCTTTTAAATGGCAAACAATGGACCATGGCAGCTTTCAATCACAAGTTATTCTAAAGAGGAGACCTTGCTATTCATGGTTTTTAAACTAGCTAGGTTTCTGGTGTTGCCCACGTTATTGATGCGAATATTAATACTGTAAGATCTGTTGCCTGCATGATTCATACTGGAAGATCAAAAAAGTTTAATTAAATATGAGAGAGACAGGCCTACGGACATTTTTGTTAGAGAATCTGATCGATTCTCCCTGTAGCTCAACATAAACCTGTCATTAGTATTTCTATCAGGACAGAGGTGTAACAGATTGAATCTATCTCCGGTAGCCTTGACACCAGTCCAACCAGCAGATAAGAGCCATGATGAGCAGTGCAAACAGATACAAACATGTTTGACATTTTGTCAGCTATTGATTTGGAACTCAACAAAGAGGCAGGAAATATAGTGTTGGTGAGGAGTCTGACATAGAGGTTAGGTTTTGCACACAGGAACCACATGATGTTTAACTGTGCGCTGTGTGAGCTGTTAGTGTCGGCTGTTGTCAGTCTGCTGCAAGCTGAACACAGGACAGACATATTTTAAACTCACTGAGAAGGATGAGAACGTAACAATACCAAGGCCCCATTGACAGAATGACAGATCCTCTATTCAGAAGGATTTTTTTAGGGTAAAAAGATTGGAAAACTGAATAAACCCAGTCAGAAAGTATTAAAGTACAATTAGCTGAAATGACCAAACTGAGATGGCAGCGAGGGATTTAAAATTGCTGTAGGTTGTGAGGACTAAACCAAGCAAAGCTATTGCTTTACCAGTGTGACATGACATCATTTTGTTACCCATAATATCTACACAGAATCTTAAAACCTGCAAAATCTTTTTTAAAAAATCCCTTATGATCACAAACTGATGGCTGAAAATTCTCTTTCAGAATTTTCTGTTGGAAAGCAGAATTCAAAGTTTGACCAATTACAGCAAGTTGTCCAGGTTCTGGAGCAGCAATGCACTACTACCACACCCTTTAGGAAATTCACCACTTCTCATCAGTTTAAAGAGTATGTTCCAAAAAGTTTTGGAAATCATTAAAATGGTTTCAGAAAATGTGACAATAATAATAAAACGGTGAAAATTAAAGTTTAAATTTCTGACAAATAAGTAAAATATTAAAGACTTTTACATGATTAAAACAGTTTACCAGTGTACCTGCACCTTCCCTTTTAAATTGCACTGGGAACCAATTTTTAATTACCTATTTTTTTAACATGATTTCTTCCCTGAATATGATAACAGCAGCACTTTGAAAACACAAGCAACATTCAATTTTCCCCTGGTCTACTGGGAGAATAATGATAAGAAAAGACAAAGACTTTTAATAAAGTATAGTTTGATGCAGTGTAGAGTGAACTCTGGGATAGCAGAGATGGAGACTGCCAAAGATCATGCAATTTTGAATGTTCTCTGGGGGAAATTGCTTTGAAGGGATTATGTTTCATGGTATCATCTGCCAGTGTTGTGGGAGTCTGAGTGATGTTTTCAGTTTCGTTTTTTCAAGTTATTTTTATTTATTTTTTTTTTTTTTACTTGAAGTAACGATAAGAAGACCAGTATTGAACTTAGTGCACAAGTTATCTCCATAATTTCAGTTGGGTATCATATAAATCAAATAATTTGAATAATACTATTAGGTGGTTTTATTTCATTGTTTTTATCACACTTATCATTTTCAAATCTTATCAACAACCCAGATCATACATATGTTCCAAAAATTTGATCTAGAAATTTTACATTTAACATCATATCTGGGGACTATAAAATCTGAGATGGAACTCTTGATATTTTGCCATTTCTTTGAGCTATTACACAGTGTGACCTTGGGGTGAATTTGCAAGAAAAGTGATTCCAACCCTGTTCCTCAGGGTTGGCTCTCATTTGAATCAGGTGTGCTGTAGCACAAACACAGCTAAGGAGCTATTTCAAAGGTTTTCCACCTGTGATTAACTTTTCTCACTGTAAAAAAAAAAAAACTTCAGATTTAACAGTGGTTTCATGTCCTTTTTGAAACTGATAATTACCAAAAAACTTTCTATGCTTTTGTTGATAACTTTTCATTGTTTAATAAGGTAAGGTTAAAGAACAACGTTGAATCTAAAAATATCTAGAAAAGAAATCTCAGTTTTATACTGGAGTTCTTCACACTGTTAACCCGCATATGAGATTTATTATGCAAGTGGACTCCATGGAGTTGGTTTTCCACATCTTTACAATTTTTGACATCATTAAAGGTTGTGCCATACTGCCCTGATCTGGATAACAATTAGATACCTACCAGAAACAGTTAGCCCTCCCGAGTTATGTTCATGAACTACTGTATGAACTACTGTATCGTGATCATTTTATCAACTAAATTGTGCCAATATGTAGCTCTTTATCACTTCCAAATTCCCCCTCTGTTTGCATTTCATACAAGAAGAATATCAGATTTCATTTAAATGAGAAGTCATATGCACTATCATCATCATCATCATCATTTATGTGCCATTTATTCTTGCCATCTGGACCCAATACAGCACACTGATTGATAGATGCTAAGCAGTAAGTTTTGTCACCTTTGCTGACAAACGGTTTGTAGTTGATTTTCATTCCCGTCTATAATTCAGTGCATCTCAGCTGAAAAATTATTTGAAATGTGTCATGGGAATACCTTTAGAGGTTCAAATATAGCTTCACCTCTGCTAAACCTTCTAAAGTCTCTTTATAATCTAAAATGTTTAGTATGCAGCTTAATGTGTGTAACAGTCATACTATGGCAAAGGTCTGAATTTATGTTACCCACTATTGCATCACTCTTGCAATTTAGTGCGCTCCGTAAATAGTGAAGTGTGCTGGACCTGCTAATTAAAGTAAAAACAATGACACATCAATCACAATGAACATTTGGTTTGCCTGTCTGCATTCATTTCTTGTTTTAATTATATAAAATATATATATATAGTTGCTCTTGAATACTTAGATATGCACAATAAAAAAAAAGCCATAACCTGTTCTGTTTCTCATTGACCATGGATTTGACAAAACATTTCCTGTTTTATGTCAGTTAAGATTAACAAAAAATTTTTTATTTGCTACATGCCTGAATAATGTGATATGTTTTATAATTTTCTCCAGATTAAAAAAAACAAGTACACTGTAGTTAATTAAACATTTCCGCCTCCAAATACTAGAGTACAGTTAACATTCATTTTATTATTACATTATTTAATGTCATTACATGTAAATTGTCACTCACCAGTCCTGCTGCTCATTTGGGCTCCGTCCCATCCTTCCAACCATGAATTGCAATCAGCAAAGTAAGGGAGTTAATGGATATTCTCCAAGAATGCTGCTCCCATAGTGTTCCTCTGGGGTAGAGAGCGTTACATCTTATTGCCTACTATATGCCTGACTAGCACGAAGAAAAAAAAGTAATGTGGCCAAACCATAACCCTACTGGATTTATAAAAGGATTTTCAATAGGTATTGTATTTACTGCAAAATGCATCATGTTCTTAGTAATCTAAATCCTGTAATACACATTGAGGTCTTTCAAATCTGCATGCTTGCATACTTTTATTTTTTTATTTTTTTAGAAAGACTGTGTTTTAAAAGAATTACCTAACTCACTTTCTAGGAGGATATTTTCAACATTCAAGCAGCAATGTGGGACTGAGTGCTGATGTTGTAAATCAAAAATGGTAGAGCTTAATCCTACCTCGGAGCTTATTTTTGTGAGATCCTCGTTATACAGAGCTACGGATTAGAGACTTGCAGTGCCTTTGTGCCATTTGCTACGTACTTCACAATCTTCCCTGAATAACACACATTGATCCTTTTATTTTCTCACTTCTCTGTGATTTTAATAGCCTGATCACCTGTTTCTTCCAGTCCACCATCATTTTAACTCTTTCTGGAAGCACTTCCAGAAAACACAACCACTCTAATGATGACAGACATTATGACTTACCTTGTCATCATTAGAATGGTTGTGTTTTCTTGTTTTGGAGTTGCTGCGTTTAAAGAATATCCAGTTGTTTATTTTAGTTTCTTGATGTACACAAAGATACTTTGAGGTTGACTGTAGTTATTGTGATTACATTGTTTGATTTGAGATGTAAGCAGTAGTATTTCTTTCATCGGTAGCGTCATGGACGAGTTCCCAAACACTTTACCAGCAAAGCAGCAAGACCAATTTAAACAATTGTTATATGAATAACCACTGGTCTTCTACTTTTTGGATCAGACAAAGATGAGTTCTGGTCAAAGATGACACCAAGGTTCTTTACATTGTTACTGGAGTTAATTTCACAAATGACAACGATCCAAAGAAGGGACGAGATAGAATGTTGGGTTTGACCTTAAGATGATCATTATTGGTAAAATTTATAAGCCTAATACTCCAGATTTATGATTGGAACCGAAGAAGCCTTACATCTTCAAGGAACAAGAGAATAAGCCCAGCTGCCTTCAATTTAGGCTAAGAGGAGGATTTCACACCCTTTTACTCTTGGTACACTAAAACTAACATAAGCGTACTCCTCAGAATCATCAGTATTTTTGAGACAAATGTGTTATGGCTTAGTTAAAAGTTTCACACAACTGTTTTTATAGTGTGATGTATTTTCAGTGCATATGCATTCAACATATTTTCTAATAAAGTAATTGTCCTTCTTTGCCCAAGACCATCTTTCAGCAGGTTCTTGCAACAAGCTTTTTTAAATTTCATTAGCCACCGTTGGCATGTTGTTCCCAAAAATCACCATCTTAATTCACAGATAGAATGTAAAACAAAGGATATACTTGATTTATAAAAGTGGGTTACCATTTCAGAACCTAACTTATAAATCCTAAACCAGCAGCATAGTGTATTGCAAGATTCTCTGAAAACTCTGGTAGGATATAATAGTGATGTTGGTTATATCTCTGTATTTACTGAAAGGAAATTTTATTTTTGACCTGCTGCAATGCATTGTCTTTGAATTCAGTTGGATGTATTAGTGATGTGACCATCTAACATCCTTCCCGGCAGGTGACAAAACAGTGGTTCAACTGCATGAGCTGCTGATCTCTAGTCCCAGTCTGACCTATTTCTGATCTGAAACCTGAAGTAGTAAGGGAATTAGTTGACACTGTCACCTCTCTGTTGGCCATTACAGCAGCTGGCTACCATGAATACATAGGCTGAAGTTGGTGAAAAGGCATAGGTAAGCACAACCTTACACAGATTCCTTAAGCAACTATGGCCAATTTTTCAGTGTAAATACAATGGCTAAGGATTATGTTTTTGTCTATTTTTAATGGAAACATACACAGCTGCCTGTAACAATGGGTCTCAATGGGTGAATGAGAAACATTGAATAAACCTTTCTCTAGAAGTTTGATATAGCTAAAAAGAAGAAGGGCATGGATTAAAGGACAAACCTTTGTGAATTTTTTAGAGCACAAAATGAGTATCTTTCCATCAAACAAGACAGCGATGACACAGGATTATTTATCTTCATAACACATTGCAGGTTTGCTGGGTCACACAAGCCACAGTTAGAGCCTGGCACCTGCAGCTTTTCATCTAACCTTGTGATTGTGGCTACAATGCTGCTGTATTCAGCAAGGATGCACAGCTCTCACTGTTGAGTCACTGACAGCTTTGGCAATCAGCCCTAACTTTGACAATATACAGAACTGATTTCGTCCTTTTCTTTAGGTGTTAAATGTTTCCAGATACAAACAGATTTGTACTCGTTTTTGGAAAATATTTTATTTATATCAAATGTATAAATGTGAGCCTATGCTGTCAGAAAATATACCTGTGTTTTTGTTTCTTTTTTGGATAATTTTTAAATATTTCATACATACAATTCTTACTTTAATTCAAGTAAAATTGTTACAAAATGATATAATTTTGGATTTCTACTTCTTTTCTATTCTAATTTGTAATGTTGTTTTATACTATTCTATTTTATTTAATTCCATTAATTACTTAAACTCTGACTTGGTATATTTTAAGGTTTTCTCCATAATGGTGTGTGTTGCATATCATTGCAAAGCTTTGTAATCAACTGAAAACTGCTAAAAACTTTTTTTTATTTTATGAAATCAAAATTTTGTTGTGTATTATGAATATACAAGATAGTGCTGCAGAGTTATTGAACATCCCTCAAAATAATTCCCTGTGGGAATAAATCAAGAACTGAAAAGGTGTTGACTATAGGACCAGGTTTCATTGTGTAGCTTTTCTTCAATTGGCCAACCTTCCCAAGTAAAACAACTTTTCTGTGGCCTTACTCTCTCTAAGCTGCTGGTTAAAACCTCCTTTGTGGGATGGGAACCTCTAAAATCACCCAGTGTTCTCCTGTAGACTCCTGCTGTTTTCTACCCAACTGAAGAGAGATTTCTCCTCTTTGTTATTTGACTTCAGATCTTGTCATTACTTCACAAAAAATAACCAACACTTTAGTCTGAATTCGATTCAGTTTATTAAACATGGCAACAGAGGTTGAATTCTGAGCAACTAAACCATAGCCCAGTGTTAATTTTAACAGCAACATGTATGAATTTTTGAGAACTGACCTTTTTTCTCTCCACTGAACTCCAAATGTTTCAATTCAGAAACTTTCTGCATTTCCTAAACACTTCAGCTATGGGTATGCCCATGCGAGATATAAAAAAATGCAGACTCAAAAATTTAAAGGCGTTCTCTTTCTCCATCTTTTCTCCATATTAAGACATAAACAATTCTGTTTGTGTGATACAAGTTTCTTGTGTTATGGTGAATATCTGCCTCTTTTGCACATAACTTTAGCTTCTTCCAACATGTATTTTCCAGTATCTGTGGGATTTTCATAGAAATTATAATAATCATAATTACAAAAAGCAATAGCATCCTTGTCTCTCCACAACTGCCATGCAACATTAATTACTCGTTTTAAATTCACAAATTACCTTCCCAGCATATTCCATACAGATTTTTTTTCAGTTCATTGTCACATCCTCCAGTAATTCTCCCCACTGCCATGCTGGTGTTTCAGTGTTTATTTTCAGTATATTTACTCTAATATAAAACTGATGTTTTAGCGTAACTTTCACCCACAGCAATGACCTACAATTTAGAGATACAAGTATAGACAACTAATTAAATAATGTTAGAGCGAACAACTACCTTGGTTTTTTGGTCTGACTTAAATTATTGTCCCTAATATGACAAACTTGGTTTTTCAAGTTTTCATGACTGAAAATAGTTTTCATGCCAAAAAAAGGAAGTATATTTTTATAGTGTGCTGTGGGTGTTACTGTTTCATGTAACACAATCTCTATCTATGTATTGTAAAATAAATATCCTCTTCGGTAAATATTTTTTAAAAATTATTTTCTTAAAAATGAGTAAATATAAAGTGAAATTATTCGACTAAAGTGTAATAGGACGTAATCTAAAAACTAAAATGATTGGAGAAAAGGTGGTCAATTTGTTTTTCATACATTTTTGAGTATATGTAAATGAGTTGCTAAGTGAATTTTCAAGAATATGTCTTAATTTAAGTTAATAAATATCCATGGAGTCAAAAGAGAAACTAATATGTGTTTCCATGTTACAGATTTTTATTTAGTAATTTTATACTGTTATCTAGGTTCTGTTGTTTCACATTTAAATATTTTGTAGGCTTAAATATGTGGTTATAAGTGCTCAGCATGATTGGTTGCTCATTTTGATCACAAGGTGGCAGTGTTTAAAAGTTGAGGCGCTATTCCCAGGATTTTATCCATTTGCATCTCCATAGATCCTGTCTCTATACTTAGATGTGATGACAGACACTATAGTTATCAGAAGCAGGGGATGCTTTTCTAAAGGAACTGGTAAATACGCACATAAATTGCAAAATTATGTTTGTTTTTTTTATTGCACTTAAGTGTTAAGCAGTCAGGACTTAAACAACATGGTGTTTTTCTTAAATAGCTGCAGCATGTACAAGGTGGCCGTTTCCTGGATTTAGAGCCATAAATTGTGAAATTATCTATCTACTCCAGTGTCTGGAGTGAGTCACAGGATACTGCTGTAAAACGTGTTTATGACATGGATTTAACTTTTTCAAACATCTTAGTGGGTTTTGTGGCTTTTTGCATTTTTCTTTGTGCAGCATGAGGTCACTGCTGTAATTCTTGTACTTTCATCATCCGTTTCTTAAAAGAAAAGGACATCTCCAGGGGTTATTAGGCAAGATGTGGGACACAGAGACAAGCAGGACAAACAACCATACCCTCAGACCCAAAGGATATTTAGGAAAGGCTAATTAAGCTAACAGTTATGTTTTTGCTGTGGGAAGAAGCAGGAGTACCCAGAGAAAACCCATGCATACACAGGAAGACCATGCAAACTCCACACAGAGATACCCTAGAAAAGGATTTGAATCCAGCACCTTTTTGCTGTAGGACAGCTGTGCTATCAACAGTCCCACTGTACAACACCCTTCACCCCCCGCCCTCCACCCCCTCTGGGAAATGAGTGTTGTGTTATTAATTTGACTAACAGTAATTAAAACAGACATAAATATTTGCTAAGAATAGACTAGTTTCTATGGTGCACAACATTAATTGTGCTATAAAAGATGCATTTCTACTACAACTATGTTAATCTCTTAAAATGAATCTATTTTCTTAAAGGAATCTTCTAATTTAGAAAAAAAAAATAAATAAATCTCACTACTTATTCTAACAGAAGTAGAATATTGAACAGAAATGGTTATATCATCTAATTATCATATATATATATATATATATATATATATATATATATATATATATATATATATATATATATATATATATATATATATATATATATATATAAATAAAATCTTTTTTTTTTTTTTTGCTTTTTATTTTTTTTTCCGTATTACTATGATGCTGTGATAGTTTTACTCAAGGTTATCACTCTTAGACCAGGGATAATGTCTCCCCATCCTCTGATTTCCGGGGTTATCGTTGGACCATAAGACTAAACTGTTTGATGTGTGGCAATGGCTATTTTCATCCAGGACAACACACAAAACAAAATAGTTCTTTAGCACTATTTAAAGAGCAGAGGTTTAATTTTGATGCATCTAAGTTGTCATGTCATTAGTCATGTACTAACCTATCTCACTCTGAGAAGGAGCGGGTGACTGTTATTGCAAATGTTTCTGCGGTCCCTGCAGGGACCAAAAATGTTTTGGCAAGGAGCTACTGAAAATCTGGAGTACTCATAGCGGCAGTAATTATCAAAAGAGGACTTAAGCCAAAGAAGGATTAATAGCTTTGTGAGGTAACTTCAGGTGCAGTTCAAGATTTTTCATGTCACAGAGCAGGTTAATTTCTTACATGGGTTCATCACCGTTGTAATATAAGCTGGACCCCTAACCAGGGACTGTTATGTTTTTGGATATGAGCTCGATCTAAATGAAAGCACAGTTTCTCAACCAAACATTCCCCTCAAAAAAGGAACACAGTATTGTCCTTATTACTGTTATAAAATATTAATGCAATAATTTCTGTTAGTGAGTCTTGCAGGTTTTAGGGCTATAACAAATTAGAGTGGGTTTCAAAGGCCTGAGACCATAATTAGCCATCATTAGCTAGTATCACCAAAGAAAAAGTGTCTGTCAGTGCCATTTATGCTCTGCAGAATCACTTTTTGTAGCCAGGATCCCCAGTGTGGCTAAGTGATGCTCTGCTTCTTCCTGTACTGAGGTATCTACACAGGTTAATTCTGAAACTTGAGCTCATTTCTGCTTTCTGCTGATGGACGTGACCCGTCCGATACATCTTTAAACCATTTCTACTGCTAAGCTGAAGGGTCACTGTTGAGTTGGAGTGCCCAGGGGCCATAGATAGTGAGGGCACTGCAACTGAGACCTGTGATTGAAAATACCTCCTCTTTGTAGTTTGCTATAGCTGAGGGTGCTCAGGTCGGGACGAACCTTTGAAAATAGGTCTTGGCTGTTGATGTGCAGCTACAGACAATATTGCCTCCCTGGACATAGAGGGTTTCTTTGCTGTGGTGAAGGTCAGTAGCCAGGCTGTGCTGAGAAAGGAAAATGTCTTCTTTTATGTGATGGCTGACTGACGTGTAAAATAGCAACAATACTGTCCCCTGTGACAGTTTCAAAGTAGGCATTTTTAAGTCAGAAAACGATACTCAAAAAGAATCGGATAATAAAAAACTATGCCTCAGTTTAAAATAAAGATGTATTATGTCTCATTTTTGCTTAATTAGACCACATTGAACATTAGTGGTTCAATTATCTTGCAAAGAACTTTTAGATGAGCTATCATCCTTGGTGAAAAACTAAAAACTTTAACACAGCAAGCTGTAACGCAATGAATGATCCTATTTCAGCTGCAAACTTTGGCACAAGAAGGGGTTTTGTTTTGTAAGCTGTAAGCCATGTCTAGTTAGAAAATCCTACCCTGAATTAAAGTTCCTTCATTGCCACCTCCACTTACCCACTCTCCTGTATCTTTTTGTTCTGTCAATGTGTGAATTATAAAAAAAAAAAAAAAACACTGGCTTTATCTGTCCGTTTTGGGATTGATATGCACATGTTGCAGTAAAACAGGTTATTTTTTGGGACAAGCAACCTGTCCCCTTTCTGAACAGTATGATGGCTGGAAATTCCAATCATGTTTATACTCGCATTTAACTGTTCAAACAGATGAAAGCAGTATCTTCAGGCATCTGGAAGTTGTACCAAAGAATTAACCAGATTTGTGGAGATCCACAGTTCTCCTGGTATCTTAGAAGACTTCCTTTGAGTTTTCATCAATGTCACAGTATTACACTAGGAAGCGATAGGTTTCGGGTATTGCCTTAAAATACATCCACATTTGTGCCTCCATTTAACTCTGTTGTTTTTTCACCTATCAGAAGTTTACAAAGGCATTACATCATCATCTGGGCTTTCACCAACTGTTTAAAGGTGAATTTATGAATTTAAATATATTATCTTGCATTTAGAAACTGGAAATAATTTTGATAACAATAACTGACCTAAAAAAAAAAGATATGTTTAACATCTGGTTTCAATTGTACATTGTATATATGTATAGTATTGGACAGATGAACAACAGTTCCTGGTTCAAATCATGTATCAAAATTTAAGATGTCAAGTAATGCTTCTTAGAAATGTCTAGATTTGGGCAGCAGAACTGGAAGCAGAACTGCTTGTGAACATACTTCTCAGCTCATTAACACTCTATTTGTGTTCAGAGAAAATACTCAATGATAGTTTCCTATTTAAGGCTGCTTCCTTATGTTTTTAGGTGGATTGTTTATGGAAGCTACTACAATGCAGTCCTAGAAAAGTCATACATAATCATAAAATGGTTAAACCCATAAAATATTCCTGAACAAACCAAACCTACAAAAATGTTTTGTCATGGAAAATATTGATGGGATATGAGAAGTATTTTATGCCATGTTGACTGGAATGAAACTGTTATTGGAGTCATTCAGCTCAACCTTTCTGATCCTTTTCAAAGTACTACCCATTTTCTCTAAAACTATGTGACAAGATAATTTACGGACTTCACATTTCCCTGTGCATTTGTCTTTTTCTTTGGTGAACATTTCACTCATGGAATGAGGTGCATAGTGTGTGTCAGAAATGCAGCATGGTTTGATTCATTTATCTTGCCAAAAGGTAAGGCTAAGTGCTTTTAGTTATAACAATGGTATTTTTTGTGTCTTGAAGCAGTTTGTTGTCAAGGTTCACCAAGCTTTAACTAAAAAGGAATAGTTGCTTGAATGTTCCATTTATTCATTTTTATACTTTATGTTGAGATGCTATTGACTATATTTGCATCTGTTCTAGTCAGATATTATGGAATGGGACTTCCATAAATAATCCATAATAATCATCATAAAAAATCAATCATTCAGATCTGAAGTATGGAGTATCTGACGTACTAGGGGGGCAGGGGTGGGGCTGTTTGTCATCATACTGGTTAGGCGTATGTCAGTCCCATCATTTTTTTTAAATCAGTGGTAAGATTGTCCCACAGTACTTAAATTTGAAGTAATCGAGTTGGTTAGAGCCTAGAAAAGTAACTACAAAAGCTGGGTATATAAAATTACTTTCAAAAAGCAAAAACTATCAAGAGGCAAAACTGAGGCGAGAGACCAAGGGAAGCTGCTCCTCCTTCACATTCCAAACAGACTTCAAATAAATTGTTAAGCGACCAGTTGGCAGGAGAGAAACAGAGACGAAGATAATTGATGGCATGCATTTTAGGAGTTTTGTTTTGAAGTGTTTAGCATTTATTTTTTGTTGCAACTGATGTGAGTTGTTTTGCTGTTGTGCTGTGGTGCAGTAGCCTTTGTCCAACACAAATTTATCCCATATTAGACTAATGAAGGACCCTTGAACTTTGAACCTCTTTGGGGGAGAGCTGTGTTTGTCATCACACTAAATGAATTAAAAAACTGATGTTGCATTGCACAGCATCAGATTCTTGTCCAATTTAATACAACATGGTAAAGTGACCTGGCTCTGATTTGAGAGAAGAAGAAAAAATTCTACCCTACTAAAGGGTAATGTACAGTTGTAGATTATGGATCAGGATGAAGTGTTATTGCATAATCTCTGACGCTGTTATTTTTAGAACAATTTATTTCAAATATTTCAGTCGAGAGTGATTAAACTTTAAATATGCAGGATTTTTTTTTCCATATAATGTTCATGTATGCTTCTTACTGATGAGTAGTGGATCACCAGCCTTTCCATTCATTAAAAATGTGGCCTCTTTTTTCAGTTTTGAAGCCCAACTGCCTCAGGGTCTATGCTGAGCATGGAAAAATTTAAATAGGTTGTATGCATAATGAACCCCAAACAAGTTTGTGAAAAATCAAAGTTGCTAATTTACTATGTCTCCTTGGTCCCTTGACTACTCCTGATTGTTGAATTATTCATTTCTCTCCATTCAAGTTGTCCTCCTCTTGATACCCATCAAGATAGTCCTCAGTGAATGCCTAACAGTTGGATTTTCTTGTTGGGGACAAGTGTGACTAACAAAACAAAATCCAATGTGTGTATTTGTGTGTCTATACATACTACACATCAATTTAGAACAATGTACTGAGAGTTATTACAGGTAGCTAGAATCAAAGCTTTTCACAATTTGTGGGGACAAAATTTTTTTTTTTTAAACAAATGACAGAATCTTTGCAAATAATTAGGATCTGATAGGGTATATTTATCAAAATGTGCTCTTTCTTTTGCTTATTTTTTTTTATTGTTCTTAGTATCATGCTGTTTCTACACATTTCTGCACTGCATCATTTGCAATGTAAAAAAGGGTTTATCATAAAACAAAGGAAAACCTAATAGTAGTATTTATTTATTTAGGATAACAGCTGTTTCAATGCATGTATGGTGATTGATTAAAAAAAAAGGGCCAGATGAGGGAGATGGGAACAATTTATACAAACTTGGATAACACAACTCACTGCAACATACAATAAAGATTCATAACACAGACAAGATAAATTATAAATTCAACATTTAACAGAAAAAAATAGGAAACATTAGAGCAGAAATTGTAGAAAATGACTATGGCACTAAATCAGGCAGAAATCAGTATCTTTTGCAGGGCTGTAGACTGATGAAATGGGGAAGTTCTCAAGACATCTTCATATGTCTATAGAGATGGTGGTCAGTTTGTGGAAAATAGCCTTTGGACCTGTTACCTATTATCAATGTGTCACACACACACTCACATGCACCCAGTTACGGACAGCAATACGTACTAATGCTTTCAGGGAAAGGGCCAAAACTTTAAGCCGTTTAAGTTTTTGATTTCCTGTAGGGTCAGCATGCCAGGGCCTCAAAACATTTGATGATGAATGACCATCCACCCACATAAAATGGGATTTTTTTTTTTTTTCAACGAAATGTGGTAAAAGGATCATTTTTCAAAAACTAGTTGAATGAACAGAAGTTTTCTTCTTGGGGACTTGAAAGGAGTTCCGTTTGATATGACCCCAGCCTCTTTGCCAGGTGATCTGTCTCTGTAGATACAACATTAGTTCACTCCTTAACTTTAGAAGTATTTTATGGTTGAATGATGTGTAATTAAGTTGCTTAACGAACACAATAAAATGTCTGAATGAAAGTCGTGCTTTAATAGACTGAAAATGAGTCAAAAAGCATCCAATGGACTGAAAAACATTTAAAAATATATTCAGAAACCTAGGGAGCTATTGTCTCAGACCATTTTAACTGATTTTATGTAACTCTAGCTTTGAGATCATTAATTGGTGGACGATAGTCCAGATCTAGACCCAGAAGCAGTCATTTCTGGACCCTGACCGATAAGATTTTAATGCAGCATTAGAGTCGTAAACTGTGCAGATCTAGCATGCTTACAGTTGTTCATTTTGAACTACTCCCCACCTTGATAGTAGGGTTTTTTTTGCCTACTTATGAATGAAGGCAGGATAGGACATAATAGTGCATGACTGTGTTAAGGGAAGAAACCTAAGTTTGATGAAATAATATTGTAGGTGAGTGTGGAAAATCTCCTTGGCTTGCCTTAAAATGATGAAGACTCACAGGTAAAATAGGATTTTCAGTCAAACTGTAGCAACAAATGTAAAGTGCCTCAAAAAAAGAAAAAAATGAAAACATAAATTATTGTTTGTTCATAAAATTCCATTAAATTCCAAAAAAAATAAAAGCTAGATTCCAGGTGAATCATACTACTGCCTTTCACTGCTCAGCAACATGTAAATGAATAGGAGCTTTGGGTTGCTTGGATTTTAGGCTAGAATAAAAAAAAAAAAAACCCTGACACAGCCACCGTTAAAGCATTCATGAATGCTGTGGCTGAAATACATCTGGAGGGAAATAGAAGCAAGAGTTATGTGAAAAGATAAAGCAAGTCCCCTTGTCTGGATTATCATCCACAACAAAAGTTGAGGACCATAGGTAGGTTTAGCTCTGGATGTGTCAACTAATGCATCTGACAACAGAGTAAGTGCTATTGTTGCTCATTGGTTGGGGTTTTTTTTTCAAAAACAAAACACTTTATTGTAAGTATTTTCTAAAAGCTATGCTGTTATATCACAAAAACAGATTTATCTGAATCTTGAAAAGATAAATTTACCTTTTGCATTATTGGGTTCAACATGAATTACAGAAAACATTGAAATATAATTTTTTTTTAAACTCAGTCAAAAAGAAAACCTTGAAGAAATTGCCGAGCTTCACAGGAAACAAAATAAATCAGAAAAAAATATACCCGAGTTTCAACAATCCTTCAGGCAGATAATTTATCGCAGCCTCTTTTTCCAACAGTTACTCCAGCAAATTTGATTCAAACAGCCTGTGGCATACTGTATCTCACTGACCTTTATGACCATTACCACCTAAGGACTGTTCCAGTTCCTTTCAGGTGTATAGGTTCTACTGGTGTTTTGTTGTTTCTCGCTGATGCCACAGAAAGAAACACTCCTGTCTATATAAGATCCCAGTTGACAGGGCATGTCAGGGTCCAAACACCAAGCATGAAATCAAAGGAATTGTCTGTAGACCTCGAAGAAAGGGTTGTCTTGAGGCACAAACCTGGGGAAGAATACCAAAAGATTCCTGCTCTTTTGAAGATCCCAATAATGACAGTGGCTTCAATCATTCGTAAATGAAAGAAGTTGGGAACCACCAGGACTCTTCTTAGATTGTACTGACCATCTAAAGTGAGCAATCAGGGAAGAAAGGCCTAAAGGCCCCCCCACATACTTGGCCGTACTGTACACATTCTGTGAGCCGCACGGATACCGCACGTACTGTCCATGGACAGTTGAGACTTCATACTGGAGTGTACTGATTGTCTAAATTCTCTTGAGACAAATTCCTTCATTTCTCACAGTTTCCATTATGGCGTCAGCGGACGAAGAGGAAGAGATAGCTTGCCTTTTAGCTTTAAAAAAACAAAAGAAAAGAACGTGATACATAAGACCATTAAACTAGGCCAGGGATGAAGAAGGGGAATATACTGAAGTGAGCCATATACTAAAGTCTACGTTAGGTATGTCAGGCCATATGGAAAGCTCTTCAAGCTGAGTTTGTGGCTTTCCCCTCTGGCCACTGCAATTGCATGTGACTTCTGGTGGCTCTGGGATTTTCCTCTCCTCCCACTCTCTTGTCCTCCTGGCTGTGTGTGATGCACATTACCACTACACTATGGTGGATGTGGGAGCATATGGGCATCAGAGTGATGATGGCATCTTCCAGAAGAGTGTGTTTGGAAAACAGCTCTTGAATGGCACCCTGGATATTTCACCACCTGATGTCCTACCTGGGTCTAATGTCAACAGTCTGCATGTGTTTGTGGGGGATGCTGCCTGATGCTCCATGAGGGTTTGGGAGGTTTTACACCCAGTCCTGTTGTGTTGTTCCTGTTTTATTTCTCTGTATTTATTTTCATCTTATGCAACCCTATTCTGGTAAGATTATGAAATCAGAGTTATCAAGGTGAATATTCTTTATTCACCTTTGGGAACGAATAACGTTACTATTACTATTCCTATTCATAATAATTTTGATATTCTATCATGCACAGACTCAAATCTGGAGGAAGCACAACTGATGTACAACTACCATCACAACAGGGCTCGAAGAATAATTGAGCATCTTTGGCATCTTGTCATCCAGATAGGGGATCTTGGGCCATACAACTGAATATAATCCAACAAAAATAGTTAAAGCTTGTGTAGCGCTCCACAACTGGCTGGCATACACAGATGACCATCCCCACAAACTATGCTGACTCTAACATACCATCAGGAGACATCTTGCCAGGTGATTACATGTTCATGCCAGGTATAGAATTCATAGCTCATCTCTGGAATACAACACACCCTACCCACTATAACATCTCTTTTTCTTGTTTCCCATCCCTATAGGGGAATGGAGGCGGGTTGCAGGAAATGAACTGCAATCTTCATTAAGAAGAACAAATGCCACCAGAAAAGTGGGAAGAAGAGCCTATGCAGTGAGGAACAACCTGCTGGACTTCTTCTCATCACCACATGGTCTTGTGCCTTAGCAACAAGCCACAATAAGAAGAGGCAGGTTGCTTGTGTGATTTAGTTTCAATAAACTGAGAATTAATTTGCTGTTTTTTCATGTCATTTTCTACCACAATAAACATTTAGATTTCAATCAGTTTGTGTGTATCTAAAACAAAGAAAATATACATATTTGCATGGGGAAAAAATATTCACATTAACATCTACATTAATAACATAACATGCAATATAACATTACACACTTAATACATATTTAACACAAAACTTATCATATTTAAAATTTTTAAATTAATCAAATTTGACTTCATGACATAAGAAACCACTAAGATTCTATGTAAAACAATTTTTTAAATTTTTTTTTACATTTTTTTTATAACACATTACGTAAATGGAAGAGAACAATGTACAGAACATTGTAAAGTTACAGTGGCTCGAAGGTGTGAGAGGTTTGCTGATTCATGTATTCTTGCTCCATATTGGAAAGGAGCTTGTGTATGCAGAACTGTGCCAGAGACCTGACTCCTGAAGGTAATTTCCTCCACTGTAGCAGCAAACCGTGCCTCCTCAGAATCCTGTTTCAGGGCTCTCTCTGCTCTTCACTGGTCAATGGCCTCTTCCTCAAATCATCGTCTTCCCTCCTTTCCCTCTTCTGCTTGGTTCTGGTTGGTGCTCTTGTAGCTGGTGGATATGGCTCTCTTGGGGCAGGGGACTCACTGGAGTCCCCTACAGGTGCTTGTAGGTTGGCCTCTTCATGTTCACAAAATGTTTGGAGTGAACGTCTTAAAGTCACCCTCGAGTTTTTGCAGTGAAGCCTGATCTGGACTCTTGGTTACTTTTCTAGACCATTCTTTTTGTCTGAGTTTCCATATTTTTTTTTTTTTTTTTTTTTTTTTTTGTTGGCAGGGTTGTTGTAGTTACTGTATACTTTCCATATTCTAGGTAAACTCCTTTGGAGATTTTTCTTGAGCTTTACTTGTCAGCATGCCCAGCATTAAAACTACCTCAGCTAGAAAGTCTTTTGATTCTTGCCGCAAAACTGTCACCTTACAAACAGAGAAACCTCAAACTTAAAGGTGGTTTATATACTTTTATAAAGTAATCTGATATTAGAAATGTATGTATCCTCTCTGTTTTGATTACCCTACTCAATAACTCAATAACATATGCTATTATGCCATTAGCCATTAGGCTAATGGTTGTGGAACCCTATTGAGTCCTATTGGTAAAATATTTGGTGCTGTGGTGCTAGCAGCTACTTTGATGCAATAACCCATATCTTGAGAAAAAACAAATATCCTGGAATATTTATTATCAGATCTAATCTACTTGATATGATGGTAAATCCAGTGTTGAGAAGGAAATATTTTACAGTATAAGTGCAGAATAATGTTTTCACCAACATACTGCTTTCTTAATTACTTTTAATTTAGCCAAAAGCACATCCTTTTTTGAGCAGTTTTTTGGCATTATTTGATAATGCTGAAACTTCAACCAGGCAAGCAGAGCTATCTCTGAACATGAACAGGGAGAAGGAGGGAGATTTTATGATTAACATATTTGTTTTTTCATACCTTCTTAGAGATCTGGATGAGAATGTTAGCATTGGGATTTTAAAGTAGAAATGCAATTCAATCCATGCAGTTTATTTGTATTAAATTAATAAACAAAGTAAAAGCAATGCCACAACACCAAGAAATCCTTTGTCAACCCAAACTATGAACTTTTAATGATTTTAAAATCTTTTTCCTCACACTTCAAATGACGCTTCAGTCCAAGTGTGAAATTGGGAAAAACATGAAACTATGAGTACTTTAAGATCAGACAAACCTTGGTAATTTAGACACACAGTTATAAGGAAGGAGAATGTACACCATTTTCAGTCTAGTATTTTACATGTCAGTACAAAACGTTGTCTGACTTTGGCCAGATTTAGTCTAATAAAAAAAAAAAATGGACTGCTCCATTCAGGTCTGGGGTCAGTCCCTATTTCAAAATATGGACCATAAATATCTTGGTGTCTGCCTCACAAGTGATAGCTGGATGGTGTGGGAGATTGGTAGACAAACTGGGGCCTCTTCTGCAGTAATGGAGGTGCTGTTTCTGTCTGTTGCTGAAAAATGACCCAGAATAATGAGTAAAGCTCCTGACTTATCATTCCATCTACATTTTGACCCTAACCTGTGATTATGCAATATGGATGATAAACAAATACTGATGAATTAACAGTGTTTGCAGTTTTTACCTATCTCCATCTATTCAAAATAGCTCTACTAAACTCCACACTTGTTGATGTTTATAGCGATTGTTTTCTATAAATCTGCAAGTTGATGGTGGCAAACATGATTTATGAGAAAGAGGCATTGCAGGAATAAGTATTAGAAGTTGCACCTGCATCACCTGAAACTGGAACTAAAGGTCTGGAGCTAATAATAGATAATAATTAATGTGTGTGAAAGCAGTGCTCATATGTTTGAGATCTTTAAACCAAATGATTCTGCTTTTTATGTGACGAATTTGAAGTGAGCATAGCTTACCTTGGCATTATTTACCAGTGCTATTTGAGGGTAAACAACAGATTTGCCCTTTGATTTTCAGCATCTATTATGACATATTTACTGCATATATTTCTATTTTTCATGCAAAAAGGGCTGCAGCAGTTTCCCTTGAGGTAAACGTGATATCTGCTGAGAGTGTGTGGTGTTGTACTTCATATATTGTAAGAACCATTTTTTGAACACATACTATGTTATGGGGACCGACTGCTCCAGGTGGGGACCTGGTCCTGGTCTAAGGTGTGAATTGAGTTTAGGTTAGGTTTAGATTTAGGTATGTACTGGTTAGGGGTTAGGTTTAGGACTAAGGTGTGAATTGAATTTAGGGTTAGCGTTAGGGTAAAGAATGTACTGGTAATGATTAGGTTTAGGAGTATGGGTCAGGGTTAGGGTGTAGAAATTAATAAAAAAAATGAATAGAACTCCATGCAATGTCCTTATGAAAATAAAAAACCATACTGTGTGTGTGTGTGTGTGTGTGTGTGTGTGTGTGTGTGTGTGTGTGTGTGTGTGTGTGTGTGTGTGTGCATGTAACTTTCAGGCCTGAAGACTCAGAGCAAATCTTTCTGGATAATTCTCAGGACTAATTCAACTTATTTAACAGGGGTTATTGGTACAGTTTTGTCAGAAGATTCACCCACTAAAGATAACAGAGAATTAATATAATTAAATATTAAATACTGATTACCAGCTTAAACCACACAGGATCAACAGTGCACTACAGATAATTGCACAGAAGGACCAGGTTATCAGAGAGGGTGGTGAAATATGGAGTTGGATGAGTAATCTATTAAGGATAAGATTTAAAAGTCCAAATAATATTCAGCATGTCGAGAAAGTTAAATGTGATGAACATGTTGAGGGAATAATATTTCTAAAAGGAAAACAAAAACAAATAGGAAGTTTTTTTTTCCCTAAGTTGCCAGGGAATTGGACCAAAAAGTTGTTACTTTTTTTCCACTCAAATTTAATATAGGTAAAGTTATATTTAGAACACTATCTTTTGGACATCACATAACCATGCAATTAGATATTAACTCACTTGATGAACAGTACGATCTGGTTCACCTGTGCAGGGGTCAGAGCCTGCATGCCGAAATTACCCCTAAAGCACATCTGTGACTCATTCAGGTAGTCACAAAAGAACCTAGAACAACATCTCAAGGACTGCAGGATTCACTTGCCTCATTTATGTGTTCATGAGTCAACAACGAAAAAAGAGTGCAAAATGGCATCTGGCATGAGGCTGAAGGCCAGACCACTGCATACTGTGAAGAACACAAAGGTCCAGCTTGTTTGCTAATAAATATTTTAATGATCCCCAAGACTTTAAGGTATAATATTCTGTGGACTGAAGAAAAGTGGAACTTTGCAGAAGATATGTGTCCAATTTTATTGGGTGTAAAATGACCATAGTATTTCAGAAGAAGATCATCATACCAACAGTATTAAAAACAAACAGTTTTTAGGTTTATAAGGCAATATATGTACTTTTCCCCTAGAGTCAGGTTGGTTTTGGACAGCATTTTTCCCTGAAATCTCCCTTTAAACTTTATTCAAGTTATCTTTGTCTATCCATCCATCCATCCATCCATCTTCCTCTTAATCTGGGATTGGGTCGGAGAGGCAGCAGCCTAAGATGAGAGTCCCAGACATCCCTCTCTTCAGTGACTTGGGTCAGCTTCTCTGGGGGAATCCCAAGGAGTTTCTGGGCCAGCCAAGAAACATATTCTCTCTGTTGTGTCCTGGGGGTCTTCCTCTGGGTCTTCTACCAGTGGGACATGCTTGGAACACCTCACCAGGGAGGTATTCCAATCAGATGGACAAGCTACTTCAACTGGCTCCTCTCAATGTGAAGGACCGGCAGTTCTACTCTGAGCCCCTCCCATATAACTGAGCTTCTTATACTATCTCAAACAGAGAGTCCAGGCACCCTGCAACAAAAACTCATTCTGTCCACTTGTCTGCGTGATCTCGTTCTTTTGATCACCACCTAGAGATTGTAACCATAGTTCAGGGTGGAAACTCAGATCGAATGATAAATCTAGAGCTTCACCTTTTAGCTTTCTCTTCACCACAGAAGACCAGTACAGCACTAGCATTGCTGCAGATAAGGCACAAATCCATCCTTCAATCTCCCACTCCATTTTTCCCTCATTCGTGATGTAATGGTAAATTTTATAATGTATTTATCACCCCTCTTTTCTTTCAGATTATCTGAATAGTCTTGTCATACTACTACAGTATCATATAACAGCAGGGGATTGGTCCTTGATGCTCAGGACTATCAAAGTGTTACTTTCTCGACCCAGAACTTATCAGGTTTAAAGCTGTCCTCTTTTGTTTCTTAACAAAGTGCAAATGGAATGACCATCTGTGTTGAGCTTTTCAAAGGCCTTGGTGCATAACAATCTACAGTTTCACACTTATAGTTCAATCAAGCCTCTCTTCCCTTTGTTGAGAAACACCCACAAACTTGCTGTTACAAGATCTGCTGACCAGAACCTATAAAAGACAGCCATAATCAACTGTTAGCTACAGCAGACTTGACAGACTCCTTTGACTCTGTATTTTTGCTCTCACCTTATAATAATAAATTTCATACTTTGTCTCATCGAGACCCTTGTTGAAGTATTTTTTTTTTCCACGACAGTGAACAAGACCTTGAGATACCTAAATTCCTCCTCTTGGGGCAGGATGTCATCCCTGTCCCAGAGAAGGCTACCCTTAACATAGGTAATATAGGTATTTATTTATTAAATTGGTCTCCAATTTTGGAGGTGCTGATTTTAATCTTGGCCACTTCACAGTGCTGTGAACTGCTCCAGTGAAAGCTAGAGATCACAATCTGATGAAACAAACAGAACCACACTATCCACAAAAAAGAACCAGGGAGGCTTAGGAGTGTGATCTCACTGTAGTTGGAACATATCATACCATGATTTTGAATCTGTTTGAACCGTATGATCAAACCTAATCAATTTCATGTAGGGCTCTACATGCTATATTTTCTGTGTTTTCATCCACAGCAGATAAAACAGGGAACAAAAGATTTTATTCTGCCTGTTGGGCAGCAGAGACAGAAAATGAAACTTATTGTGTACTTTTTCTTTTTCACCAGTGAGTGTCTCAGCTTCACATTTTAGTTCCACTTTACTTCCTCTTTGCTGTTGCTTTTACTGACAAGTCTATTTATGTAGTTGCAGTGCAGGGGAAAAGGGTCACTCTATAGATATTGCTTCACAGTGCACCCTTAAACTACAAATCTAGACCAAGAAGTTCAAACTCTAATTTCAAAGAACAAAACATGTCAAAGTTTCTCTCTCCCTTCTGAGATTAGAGAGTGTTTATTAGCCACCCTTGGGTCAAATGAATACAGAAGTAATAACGTAGGGGCAAAATGCCTTAGAGTTGGAATGATTTTCACAAGGTCAGAAAACAAATACGAGGAGTCTATAGCCTCCACCCCAATTCACCACCTTTATAGTTATCTTTGGCTCTGTGGACTGATGAGTTTTCTCTAGCCTGTTCAACCAAGTGTAAAATCCCTTGTAATACATTCCGTTTTTAATTTGGGTCACAACCAGATGCTGCATACCAATGCCACTCTTACAAAGCTTCTCCAAACTTCATTCTTTTTTCCTATTGTGCAACATAAATCTACTGAACAACAATTCCTCTCTTTGGCTGACATGAGCTTAGATTACTCTAACAAGTAATTTTTCTGTTCCCATATTTTTGTCTGTGGGTGTGTGTGTCAGTCCATTGTACACTTTCCTTTTTATTAAAACTGTAGAATCAAAAGCTCTGTTTTTACTTTTGGATTTAATTTAAACATTTTGGAAGACTTCATATTTTGCAGAGGCAATGAGACAATAAGTTATCAAAACAATATTTGATACAACTGTTAAACAGTTAGGAAAATTAGGAAAAACATAAAAACATAGCTTATTAGATCTGTTTACAAATTTCTGTGCATATGTACTGAATTGCTTGGAAAAAACTGGAAGATTCCCACTAAATCAGAGGTAAGAACTAGATGAATATTTATTGTAGAAAATGTTGCTTTTTAAAGATCTTTTGATAAATAAACTAATATAGATTTCAAGATCCATATCCAAACCTGTATAATTGCTTGAAACATGTGCTCAACAAGTGGACAAAACCTTTGTATTGGACATTCTGTTACTTTAACCACTACCCGTGATTTTATACTAGAGACTTCAAAATTGGATATTTTGCTAGACATAACTGTTTTTGCTCAGAGGATGTGCAGAAAGTGTTATATTTTTAGACATCAGAGAACTTAGGTTTTAAAATGATTACCTGAAAAACAGACCACGGTTTGTGAGCTTGGATGTTTGTACTGTGATCAGAAGAAATACTCCAACAACTATGCGATTGACAAGTATATCAGAGATGGACAGGAAGCTGAGTACAGAGAGCTTCTGGACCACTTTGTGACATGGTGTGGGAACAATAATTAGTTCTTAAATAAGAAAGAAAGAAAGAAGATTACAATATGTAAAACACTATTCCCATAACTGGAGAATAAATGCAGTAGCATAAATATCTATGTGTCTTCACATAGACAACAGACGGATGTGCAACAGAGAGATTGTACACAGACGGAAAATGGTAGACTATACTTCTTGATGGAGCTTAGATCCTTCAGTAGTTGCAGTTTGTTGTGGAAAGTGAAATCCTTTCTACCATAATCTGTTTAGGTAGTAGCATCAGAACATGAACTTCTGACTGCCCTGGATCATCAAGAGTTGATTGTACACAAAAAGAATACTTGAAATGAAGAACAAAACTGACAACCCAGAACATCACTTTCACAAGACCGTAGTACAACAGGCTGTCTTCAGTCAGATGCTTCTTCTGAACCACTGTGATACATACAAGACATACTTCTTGCTTAAAGTTGTCACCATCTGTAATGACTCTTTAAAGAAGGTTGTATACTTTGAGTTACTATAGCTTTAATTTCTCCCTGAGATGAATTTAGTATTTCTGAATTGGATTGAATTCCTGATGTACATCAACATTTTCCAGTTGAGAAAAACTGTTTGCTAAATTTACTTCATTGGTTTCTCCATCATGTATTTGTCAAAATTCAATAACTACATGCAATCAGTACAAGTATAACCCAACTTTTGAACCTAGATTTTCAAAATATTAGACAAAATGCAGTTTGATGTTTAGTATGAATGTCTTCAGTGTATGTTATATTTAAAATGAAAAGGTTAACCAATAGCATATTGAAATGTCCAACATTCTTTAGATAACTGATCAACTGAGCAGATGGGTCTTTCTTAAAATAAATTTCCTTTATGTGTAATTATACCTCAATGAGTCATCCAGGATGCTAAGATTTCTCCCGTAGCTGCTTCCACTTTTTCATCATCTGTTCCTCATGTTGCACTCTATTCATTATTAGAAGTCCTTCTGAAGCACTTCAGAATCAATCATATTGGCAGAACAATTATTGTGCTGAAGAATACCACCCCACTGGCCATCACCACACCTTAAAGCTACTGCAGAAATACAGACACAGACACACAACCCACTCAAAGGGATTCACATAATTAATCACCCTCAGTCTGACATGGTGATATTAGTTATTTTATACCTATATCTGTAAAGTGTGTAATACGACCAGTCACAAAAATGCACTCCTTTGCCATTGCTGTATGCTAAATCAGTACATATCAGGCAACTTATTTGCTTCTTTGCACTATTTTAACTGTATCACTCCAGAGGCTATCTGCCTGCATTTAGCAACATGAGAATAGGTGTGAACTTCAGTAAACTACTGTCTCTTCTTATTTCAGAAGTTTTTGTTTTAAAATAACATCTGCTATCAATTTTGATAGCTCAGTAGTCCAGCAGTTCATAGGGCATTAAATACACAATAACTTCTGTAGTCAGATGGCCCTTGCTAACTATTCTGATTCAAAACTGCCCGAAAAACAGACCCTGAACAAATAACAAAAGCAGACCTATATACTACCTCCAGAATTCTGGAACATTGCTTGATGATATTTGCTTGATGAGCTAATGCACTGATATTTGCTCAATGATTTTAATGAATATTTGCTTGATGATTTTGCTGTATACTTGATTGATGTTTTTATGATGTGAAGCACTTTGAACTGCCTTGCTGCTGAAATGTGCTATACAAATAAACTTGACATGACTTGACTAGGGTCAAATAAATGTATACATACACCCTGTTAATATTCAGTTAAATGTCTCCTAACAGAGCGCCTCGACCACACACTATTTTTAAGCCACCAAACTACCAGTGCTTCTGAGGGACAAGTTGGAGCTGTCAGTAGTGGAAGACTGAGTCCTGGGTCTGTGAAAACTTGGAGCTGTGAATCTAAAAAGCTAGTCAGCAGCATTGGGCGCCTGCAGGGTATGGTGCAGGAACAATTCCTGTTTGCCCTGTACACTGCAAACTTCATCAATTGCGGCACATTGCCAATCCTCCAATTTTTTTCTGAAGACTCTTCCATTGTTGGCTTCATCACAGATGAGGAAGGCACAGAGTACTGAATGTGAAAAAAAGATTTTGTGGAGTGGTGCCAGCAGAGCCATCTCCAGATCAATGAAGGGAAAACTACAGAACAGTCACAGGCACACCACAATAATAACAAGGAACATCCAGGGAATATGCAATGAGACTGTAGACTAGCAATGAGACTACAAGTTCATGGTTCATGGGTGTTCCTGTGGACAAAAGAACTGGACAAGACCTACAACACCTAGAGCACACTCTACCTACTGATGAGATGGAGATCTTTTAGGATGCAAAGAACAGGATGCCTGAACACCTTTTTTTTTTTTTTTTTTTTTTTTTTTTTTTTCAAATCTCAAGTCAGCCTATCCATTTTCTATGGTGTGGTTTGCTTGAGAAAAAAAAACTTTTCAACAGCTGAGAGGGCTTTTTTAATGTGTAAATATGTGTGCTTCTATTTGCCTCACCATTTTGCATTCTGACTAGATAATTGCCCATTCTCTGTGGAAGAATTGGTAAACCTTATTTCAATAGGTTGACTTCTTGGCATGGTTTGACTTTGCCCCAAAGGCTTCTTCCTTGGTCAACACCCTTTCAGTCTTTGCAATGTGACATATTTCCCTCTGAAGAATGACACTCTTGTTCCTCCAAGATTCTGTTCATGACAGGTGTTCCTGGCTGTTCTTGAACATGTTGACTCATAGCCTTTCATTTGAGGGGAGCAGCTTGGCCTGAAAACTGGTGGTGGAGAGGAGGCCAAGGCATGATGGGAGCCTGGAGGAGTCGAGCGTGGAGAAGGGGTGGAGGTGGGTTGAGCTTGGCTGAAGAGCGGATGAAGCTGGGGATGCAGGGCCTTATAAGAAGGATCTAGATTGACATAACTCAACTTTCATAGACATTCATGCAAATGCAGTTTATTATTTAAAAGTGGAAGTGAATGTAGTGGCAGAGTAGTGGTTAAAACAAGTAATTTATTTTCTCACATATGGTATAACTCTATGAACCAACAATAGCATGTCAAGCTTTCCAGTAGCAGCAATCACATTCTGAAATTGTCCTTAGGTATGTTTGTGTGCATGGCTGTTTGTCCTTGCATGTGTCTTTGTGTCGCCCTGAGATGGACTAGCAACCTACCCAGGCTGTACCCCACCAATGACTGCTGGAGAGATGCACCAACCCAGTTACACCGTTAAGAGGGTACAGACCTAAACTTTTGCATAGGTTTCACTGAACTACTTATTTCTTCTACTGTACAGATAGGTTAGATTTTCTCAAGGCACTGAGAAAAAAAAAATGCACATAGTATGGACATTGGCAAAGGAGGTCTTGGAGTTCATTGAGAAAGAGCTTCATAGATGTGTTTATAGGTAAAAAAAAAACAAACAAACAAAAAAAAAACAAACAAACAAATGAATCCCCAAAAAATAGGGACAGTGTTTTGTGACATTGCAAATAAGTGAATAATTAAAGTTAATTACAATGCAGAAAGAAATGTACAGCTTTAAACAGAAAAGAGGCCAGCTGGGCCTCTTTTTTGTAAGTGGTTAGAATGTTAATGTTCATGTGGCTCTGTACATGCTGTTCTGCTAGGGAGAACATATTGGGAATACTTCTCTAAACCTACTCAGAACAGCTACAGTTATGAACAGTGGGACGTCTTTCTAGGGACCCTGCTGCTTCCTTACTGGAAGTAAGAAATTTGCAAAACAGTGAACATGTATGTCTGCCAGGAACAAACTAATACAAATCTGACAAATACAGGAACAGAAAATCCCAAAGACAATGAGATGGCACAACTTTTGAAGGTTACTACATTTTTTTTTTCAGTGAGTAAAAATGGAGAGCAGACTTTAAAGAAAGCAATACATATCTATCACCATTTACTAAGGAAGATTTCCTTCTAATAAGAAGACAAATATGAATCATCTTTTAATAAAAAACACAATGTTGAGTACAATAATTGAAATCTCAGGCAAGAGCATTACGATGCATTTTCAAGATTTGCATGTGCATCAGCATGCAAAGTCACGCTCATGAAACTCCCAAGCTGTCTGTCTAAGATCTCCACATTCTCCCACACACACATATGTTGTAGGTTGCTGTGGTCAGACCCTCACAGGTTGTATCAAAGCCTAAGCTCTAAGCCCCCTGAAAGCAGCATGCCTAGGGCTACACTAGCTGAAGAAATCCCTCCTCAGCCCCTGAAGAAAGAAAACAGGAAAAAAAAGAAATCACTTGCCTGTAGGCTCTAGAGAAAACAAAAACTAGTCAGACTTGACACCCAGCATTCCTATTTTATATTTCAATCCACTTTTTTAACAGAACACTGTTAATTATGCTTGAATCTCATCATTGAAGACTTGATAGTTCAGCGAGTGATAAATTGCAAAACCACAACTGAATCGGTTGATAATCCATCTAAGGAGACAAATTAGGTTACATTACTGTATCTTTTACCTGTAACAGAAAAAATGTAAAAGGTAGTGAATAATACAGTGCATCTGTAAAGTATTCATAAATTTAGTCATACACATTTAGTTTTGTTACTGTATTATTTAAATTTCCTTAAAGATTCACACACACTACCCCACAACGACACTGGATTGTCAGCATTTAACATGTCTCTCAAAGTTCTTGAGTAGGACTTGGAAAGGAACACATCTCTATATAAGATCTCAGTCTGAATTGTGTCAAAATTGAGAAATTCACTTTGGCTCGGTTACTTTGGTCATTCAGAGGTGACCTTGGAACTGCATTTTAGAACATTCTGCTGCTGGCAAACCAAAGTGTGATTGGGCTTAAGATCCGTACTGATGCCTGGACATTTTCCTGCAGGTTTTATGGTAGAGAGGAAAAATCATGATTACATCGATTATGGCATGTTGTCCAGGTCTTGAGGAAGTAAAGCAGTACCAAACCCTCACACTACTGCCCCCATGTGTGCCACTATGATTGTCTGTTTCTGAAATGCTGTGTTTTAGGTCACATGTATGATTACAGATACTTTCCAAAAAGATTCACTTTTGTCCTGTCAGTCCATAGAAAATCTTTTTGGCAAATGTGAGATGTGCCATTGTTATTTATGGTCAGTAGTGGTTTTGGCCTAGAACCCTTTAATGCAGACCATTTTGCCCTTACTCTTTCTTATTGTTAAATCTTAAGCTCCAACGGTAAATGAGGCAAGTGAGATCAGCCAAGCTTTAGATATTTGTTTAGGTTGTTTTGTGACCTCCTGGTTGATTCATTGATGTGCTCTTAGACCAATTTTGATTGATTTACCTCTCCTGGGAATGTTTTCTACTGCTGCATGTTTTCTTCTGTAGTGGATTATGGCCCCAAACACACACACGATAGATTAGATTAGATTAGTTAGTTAGATAGATAGATAGATAGATAGATAGATAGATAGATAGATAGATAGATAGATAGATAGATAGATAGATAGATGGATGTGTTCATGGCAAATATGTTTATTTGCTAAGATAAAGCAGAAAAATAAAATCTTTACATTTACTACAGAAAATCATAAAACTAAATGCTGTCTCTGAAATCATACCATACCTGGTTTTCTTGTGTCACTGCTGTCGATCCTTTTATTTGCCTCCTTTCCTTTGTCTGAGATCTTTCAGCGATCAAAGAGGTTCCATTTAAATGATTTATAATAACTACAGGCCGGGTAATAATCAGGCCTCGATTCAGTGTGAATGTGTGGTTCATACGTGCATGATTAATGTCTTGTTTGTCTCTATTACTTTGTTTCCACTGAACGGGATAGCACTGGTTGTTCAGGTATGCTATTTTATGATCCTGCATATTCAGGAGAGCTAGAGTCCGCCACTAGTTGGACCCTCACTGGGCAAGCAGGGTTAAACTCAAATGTCTAACATGGCGTCAGTGCAATGACAAACGTGACGCACCAGTATGTCTCTGGCTTGTTGCAACAAGGGAAGATTTTCTGTTCCCTAATCAATGTACTGTGTTGTGTAACACTAGTAGTTCTACCATAACCGTACTTTACCATTTGTCCTATGAACATACACCTGAAGGGGAACCCGGAACAATGCGGTATGGGTTGGATGTAAGGGCCACTTTTATTATTAAAATAGACAAAACAGCATACCAAACTACACAGATCCATGCTGTACCGTTCAGTGGAGGTGAGGCATGCGATGGTGAGTCCATGTGATGGACTGGTGATCTGTCAAGGGTATAACCCACCTCTTGCCCAATGACTGCTGGAAAAAGGCACCATCCTCCCATGACCCTGCAAGGACAACTGGGTACAGACAATGGATGGATCATCATCCATCAAGTAACCAGGAAAGTTTAAACAGTTAAAACAGAACTTTTTCCCCACTTTGTCTCACAACAATTGAGTTAAATGGAGTTCCACTTGTGGATGTGATCAAGGTAACTCTTTAAAAATACTGCTTACATTGGTGACATATGGAAAAATTAGCCAAGATACCAGAAAGAGAATTGTGAACCTCCAAAAGTCTAATTCATCCTTAGGTACAATTTCCTCATCCCTGGAGATCCCATGTTGATCTGTTCAGTTATGTGAAAGTATAAACAACGTGGGAATGTACAGCCATTATAGAATCCAAGGAGGAGACAGGTTCTATATCTTGGACATTAATGTGTTTTGATATGAAATTTGTGTATTATTCTCAGAACATAAGTAAAAAGAGCTTGTGAAGATGCTGGATGAAGCTAGTAAAATGGTATCATTATCCACTGTTAAACAAGTCCTGTACCAACACAGACCGAAAGGCTACTTTGAGAGGAAGAAACTATAACTCCAAAAGCAACATCAAATCAAAGCCAGAATAAAGTTTGCAAATTCAGTCAGGAACATATCCAAGCTACAGAGAGATTTTCTGTGGTTTGATGAAACTAATATTGAAGTGTTTTACCATAATGACCATCACTGGAAAGTACGATGATGGCAACATCATGTTGTTGGAGAGTTTTGCTGCAGGAGGTACTGGACCACTTAACAAAATAGATGACATCATGAGGAAAGAACATTATGTTGAAATATTGAAGGAACAACTCATGACTCATCCGACCTTCCAAAGTAATCTATACCATCACAGAATGGGGATCCGTGCTTTAGTGTATCTTAATGCAGAAGACAAACCAAGCCAAGAACATTAGTGATTATCATCATGCCATCAAGTCAGTTCGGGACAAATCTCGTTAGATCCATTAACCTCAGATGTTAAAATTAGTACAAAGTTCATTAACGTTCTCTGACAGCTACAAAGGAGAATGCTTTAAAGCAACTCATCTGTATTCTTACAGTGAGTTTAACAGAGTAAAAAGTCTATCATATTATTTTCAGATAGTTCATCTGAGTCTAACAGAGAGCACTTCACTATTCTCTAGAATAAAGTAGAATGGAAAATACTTTATGTCAGCCATGGGAAACATTCAAATGATCATGTAGCATGGAATTAATATATTCACAGTCTTTGTATATTAAAACAACATAACATAAAACAAATGTGTATAGAACATGCTAGTCATGGTTAAAAGATCTTATGGCTGTGGTACAAAGGACTGCCTAAACCTTGCAATCCTGCAAGGCAGTGAAGGCACTGCAGCTGCTCCTCTGCTCAGTGCGGATGCTGTGGAGGATTTTTTTTATTTTTTTATTCTTCATTAAAGAAAATAACTTCCCTCATCCACTCGTCCACTTTAGTTCTGAGAGGTTCCAGCCCCTTGCCTATCACAGAAGTGTCCATTTTTACCTGTTTGTCCTGACATCTGCAGTTTGGATAGTCATATCCCTCCCTTAGCAGACAACAGCAAAGAACAGAGCATTTTCAGTAACTGTGTGAAAAAACATACATATTTTTTCACTGCAGACATTAGAGGTCCTGAGGTGTCTCAGGGAGACGTAACAGACTTGTCCCTAACTGGGGACACGCAATGTTTATATTGGCATACCATTCCAGTTAAATCAAACAGCACCACCAACAGGTTTTTGTATGTCTACAAAGCCACTATCTCCTCTCAATCAATGCTGACTGACTGTCACATGGTTTTAGATCTCCTGAACTCCGCTGCCAGCTCCTTGGTTTTTATGGTGAAGAAGGAGACAGTTTGTATTACTCCAGTCATCAAAGCCCTCCACATGGTCCCTGTAGTCCCCCCTGTCCAGTATACACACATGCCCCAAAAGCTGTATCATCAGAATATGATGGCATATGTGGCAGGATACTGAGTTGTAAATAAAATCTCATGTGTAGTCAATGGGAAAAAAGAGATAAAAAGTACCCCGTGGAGCCCTTTTACAGCATTATAAAAACAACTCTCCAATCTGACATACTGCAGTTTAGCAGTCAAATAGTCTACAATTCACATATCAGCATGGGGGGGCATCTCCATGCCTTGCTTGTTTTGTTGTATGTTTTCATCATGTAAAGTACCTTACCATGTAAAGTGCCTTGTTGCTGAAATGGACTTTGAAAAACTAATGTAGAGAGATGATGTAAGGCACATTTATTTGTAGAGTTAAAAAGTGATCTGCAGTAAAATAGAGTGATGGCAAAATAAATTTACGCCCTTACTTAAAATTTAAGAGTTTTCCTGTTGTGAAACCCTAACTTTTATTTGGGGTTCCAATCAGAGTACAGTCTGGCAACTTCTGTTTCAGTTTTTGCATTAGGGTCCTTCTAAACTATACAGAAACACGTATATGGATAACAAAGACAAAACAAAGCAGTAAGCAACAAGTAAGAACACAGAAAGCACAAATAAAAGCCCACAAGGGAGTTTATTTTAATGTGCTATATTATTTAGAGTGATAAACTGAATATGATCCAGGAAAACAACTTGTTGTCTCTCAGTCCAACACATTGCTGCTTTCGATTTACCTTGTAATACGTCAGGGCTTGAAGTTGGGAATGATGACACAGCTCGGTTTAGAGCTTCTAGTTGTAAGTGGGAAAACAGTGGAAGTTAGAAACTAGCCAGTATTATCAATAGTGGCCAGTAAAAACAAATTTTATGAGGTTTTAGAAGATACAAGACCAAGAAAATAAAGCACAAAAATAAAGCACATTAAGCCCTTAAGTTCTAAAGTCCTTAAGGGCCCTGCATGGTTGTGTTGAACTGCTGAAATCAGTTCGCTTTGCGTGATAAATATCACATCATTTTGTTCTCAGCTTCGTGTCATATGCTCCTTCTTGTCACAACCCCCTTGGCAAACTTTTCGCCCCCCTCTTCATGTGAAACTCTGAATTTTGTGGGTGTTTATTTTATGAGGAAAACAGCCCTAACTCCTGAACTTCCAGAAGCAGGCTTTTCAGCCACAGAGAAGGATGGATAGTTTTGAGGAGCAATTGTCCGGAGCCGTGAGGAAGTACATACTGAAACATTAAAAAAAAAAATAAATAAATAATAATAAATAATAACAATAATCACAGGAGCTTGGCTCAGTATGTCTTATGGCCCATGAAGGGTCTGTGCAAAAACAAACATCCAGAAACGATTTCACCAGACGACTTTGACTCAACCATGCAGAACCCTTTACACTGGCTCCCTGCAGCTCAGAGTATAGACTTTAGAATACTTCTGTTAGTTTATAAATCTCTGAATGGCTTAGCACCAAAATATATTAAAGACCTGCTGTCATTGTATCAACCTTCCAGACCACTCAGGTCTCATTGTTCTAGTCTACTCTGCTTCCCAAGAACCAGAACCAGACATGGAGAAGCAGCATTCAGTTTTTATGCTCCACTAATCTGGAACAAACTTCAGGAAAACTGCGAAACAGCCGATCTGATCAATATTTTTGAATTATATTTGCTTGATGATCTTTATGATTTTGATGTATTGATATTGCTCAGTGATTTTGATGTATATTTGCTTAGTGATTTTTCTGTATACTTTCAATGATTTCAATGCATATTTGATGATGTTTTTACGATGTAAAGCACTTTGAACTGCGTTGCTGCTGAAATGCGCTATACAAATAAATTTGACTTGACAAAGCTTCAGTGCTTTGTAATATCTGGAACTTTCCTTATATTCCATATACCATGAAGCTAATTGAACAAAAAAAAAAAAAAAAAAAAAATGAGGCTCAAACAAAAATCAGCAAGGTAGTTTGATATGCTGGTTTGATAAGGCTTGTTAAGTCCTCCACACAGTTTCATTTTAATTTTGTAAGGACTCACTGGGAGGACCCAGAAATACAACCACACACAGAAGTACGTAAAGGAAAAACAAGTTTATTTAGTATCAGGAACTGGTAGCAGCTCAGGAAGAATCAATGAAGGTCTCCACAAGGGAATCCAACGCAGTACCAGGGGCTAGACGATAATCAGGCAGAGGTTATACACGGAGAGGCAGAGAGAGCAAACTTAACTTGAGGGTCAGGCAATACTCGGTGGTTGTGAAGCGGAGCTTGAGTCAGGGTCCAGAAATCCAGAACCAAAGGAATCCGTAACGGGCTTGGCAGGAGGGGAAGATCCGTGGATGGAAATGGGTCGAAAAAACACAAGAAGGCAAGGCATGAAACGCTGGATTTCTACTGGCTCGTGGCTGTCGATAATCTGGCAGGGAGGCAGGGGCTGAGAGGAGTTAAGTAGAGCAGGGCCCAGGTGGCACAGATCAGCAATCAGGTGACACAGGTGAGTAGAATGAAAACTAATTACAGCATGGGCAGGACCAAACATGAATCATAACAAATTTGCTTTGATTTAGAGTTTTTACAGTCAGTTTATACATTTTTTTCCAGCAACTATCTCCAGTATACATGTTTGTAGTTTGAAAGGACCTACATGTTTTGGTCCTGTGCCTGGCGGTAGTTACTACCTCCTCAGAATGTCAATGTTAACAAGCCATCATTTGATGCAGGTGTGCTGAACCAGGGAGATAACTAAAACAAGCAGGATACCGGCCCTTGAGGACTGCCTTTGGACCCCTCTGCTTTACACGTTTAAATCCCTAAAGAATTACTGATGGTGAGAGTGTAACTCTGTCAACAGCGGCAATGTGGTCACTGCTGGAGACATCCGTCACATTTTGTTTATTCCATTTAACAATTACTTTCATGACACTCAACTGATTTTATTAATGCATTTATAATGTTTTGCACATTTCTACACACCTTCTCTGATTTGGTTCTTCTGGTGGAAAATACATGAGGAAAAAAAATATCCAGAAAACTATCATGGTTCCTGGAAAAATGTTTCTGGATTGGAAACAACCCTTTAGTCCCCTTTCAAATTGCTACATAATAAGGTAATCTCATAAGACCAGCAACCCCCGCCCCCCCCCCCGAAGAATGAATAGATCAAATGAAAAAATATAAACAGGAAAATAGAAGAAAAGTGGCACAATAACTGAAAAACAACTATTTAAGTTAAAGATGTCAAACTGTATATTACAGTCAACACATTTTGGATACAGCCTCATGACTTTAAGAGCAAACCACAGAAGTGTCTATTAGGTTGACCAGGCTTATTAGGTGACCATGTCAAATGGTAGCGGTCAATATGAACATTAAGCTGAGTTGTTATAACAACATTAAACTATATAAGGATCTGTTCTGATAACACTTTCAGTAATCACCCTGACCCGGGGTCAGTTTACCCTCTAAATGAATGGTTTTTAGATTCCACAGAGTAGCATCCATTGGCTTTCTTCTCAAATTATTTAACTTCAATCTCTGTATAAACCAATCACTACTAACCTCCCAGCAGCAGTTTGTCCTTGTGTGTCCAATTTAATTTATCCAGATATCAGATATTCTCAGTCAATAAAAATGTTTTCTCTCCCCATTGGGTTGCTGAGGTTGTTTTTAATGACAGGGTTAAACTGTTCAAGTCACAATTAGGAGAAAGTAATTTCCCTGGTGTGCATATCTTTTCACTCCTTTTCTTGTTTATCCCACTGCTCTTTGCAATCAGATTCATCCTCTTCATGGCTCCTTTGGCCAGTAAATGGAACAAGTAGAAAAATAAAAATAGTCTTTTTTTCTATTTCATACAGATAAATCTCATTTTGTGATTCTAGTCATAGAATCCAATCTCCTTTAGCCCCACAGCAAATAATAGACTGACTGAGAGGCACAAGCTATTTTCTGGTTCCTGTACAAGACAAGAATGATGCATTCAAAGTGATACAAACATCAAATTGCACGCTTGTACGTTTCTGTTACTGTTTTCATTCACTTTTTTCTTTAGTTCAGGCTTGCAGCTTTGTGACTCACTGCTGATGTGTGAGTTGTGGTCAGACTTATGTAACCATTACACATGTTTCTTTTTCACAGAGGAGGTACAGAGTAATCCAGAAATCTATTACTGTAAAGCTGACTCACCAAGTCTGAAATAGATAGGATATGGGTGGATAAACTACTAGTAAACTACCATCATGTTAAAAAAAAAAAAAAAAAAAAAAGTATAGTATTTTATTGGAGGTACCTGGCATAAACCAATTTATTTGGAATGAGTGCAAGCAGATACCAAATTAAAAAAAAATAGTAAACTACATGAACAGGTTGAAAGATAAGTATCATGGAAGCCATTTTGAAGCTTCACAACCAATTTGAAACTCTGTGTGGGAAGAGCTCTGTGCTCCTCAAGGGGAAGACATTGATAGCATCACAGAGTGCATTGCAGACTACACGAACTTCTGTGTGGACAAAACACTGTACCCCATCAGGAAGGTACAGTGTTTCTCCAACAACAAACCCTTGATCAACCCTGAAATAAAGGCTCTCCTCAAAGAGAAGAAAAGAGCCTTTAGATCAGGAAACAAGGAGGAGCTGAGAGCTGCACTGAGAAGGAAAATTACAGATGTAAGAAACATCTACAGAAAGAAGATGGAGGATCAGCTTGCAGGAGAGCAACATCAATGGGGTTTGGAAGGCCGCAAAACAAGCCCCCAGGCTGTAGGAGACTTATGATGGGTGAACATCCTGAACCATTTCTTTAATAGGTATGACCACTCCCCCACCTTTCCCCCAGCCCAGTCTCCACTGCTGTTACCTCCACCCTCTGTGACGACTGCCGATTTTATTTCTCAGGACTTCAAACCTCTCTACGCTCAGCCATCATCTGCCCCCTTCACTTCCAGTGATGTCAGTAACGCGTTACTTAGTAACTTCCTGATCATTACTAGGTAACGCGTTACTCTAATCCGACCCCTTTTTTCAGTAACGAGTAATCTAATGCATTGCTATTTCCAATCTAGTAATCAGATTAAAGTTACTTATCCAAATCACTGTGCGTTACTATTTTTGCCATTTAGTAAACACATACATTTTTACTTTCCTCTTGCGTCTCGGGGAGAGACGCTTCACCTGTAATACCAGGCAGCGACACAAATGTTAACAATGGAGGGAGGAGAGAGATACATGTTTCCTAGCTGGAAATAAAAGTACTATTTAGAGTTTGAGTCGCCAGAGATAACAATATCAAGGTTCATTGCTTCCTCTGTGCTGGAGACAAAGTGCTATTGTTACATCCTTGAAATAGGGGAGACAGAAAAATGAGTGATTTTCAGTGCTTCTCTTATGCTGTAGTTTAATGAAATGAGGAGATAGCACCGAAGCCTGGAGGATGGGACCACTACCAATCAATCCCAGAATAGGCTTACTAGCTGATTGCTGATGTACAGATCTCAATTTCCTTGAATAAAATCGCAAATAACATTAATACATGAAATATAACATCATTTCAACAATTTTCTTACTGTATTTACATTGTTTTTAGGTTCACGTCAACTAATATGGATTAATATTTATTGTAAACGTTTTTACAGTAAATTGTAAATCTTTTTTTTAACTGTCCATCCTTGTAATCATCTTATAATAACTGCATAGAATCTTTTAGTATTGCACTGGGGGTATAATAGTCTTCCAGCCTATCAAATTATATAGCTTTAAAAATATTACATCACATTTGAAAAAACATTTGGTTCGCAGCATGGCAGTCAAACTGACAGGGCAAGTCCCACCACGTGGTGGAGAGAGCTGCAACTGAAATGCAGGAGGTCTCCCACCACTCACCCACCCATAAAACCTGAACTTCTGTGTAAAATCAGTAAGTGGGGGAGAGATGGTCGGACAGGATGTAGTAGAGGAAGTACTGCCCTTAAACACTACTGACTCGCCCTGGTTGTCATTTTTATGTTGAGGCGGCGGGGGCGTTGTCAGCAGCTGCTGAAAAGTAACTAATAAAGTAACTTGTAATCTAACTTAGTTACTTTTAAATTCAAGTAATCAGTTAAGTAACTAAGTTACTTTTTCAAGAAGTAATCAGTAATCAAGTTACTTCTTCAAGGTAACTATGCCATCACTCTTCACTTCAGACGACTCTATCCCACAGCCTTCCCTCCCCTCCCACGATCTTGTCCATCTCAACAATTCAGGTGAGGAACGAGTTGTGAAAGATCAAGGTGCGAAAGGCTGCTGCTCCAGATGGCATCAGCTCAATGCTTCTGAGATGCTGCACAGATTAACTGTGTGGCATCATATGTGTTCAACCTGAGCCTTGAGCTGGGGAAAGTACAACTGTGGAAGACCTCCTGTGTGGTACCGGTGCCAAAAACTGAACATCCAAAGGACCTCAGCAGCTACAGGCCGGTATCACTAACTTTGCATTTGATAAAGACCTTTGAGACGATGGTCCTCAACCAACTATGCCTTCTGATGATGAATTCAGTGGATCAGCTGCATTGGATCCGCTAGCAGCCTGGCATCAGGGTCAATCACACAATCATCTACCTCCTGCACCGAGCGCTGTGCTAGGATGCCCCCTGGACCCAGTGCAGGTGGTTGAAGACAGAAGGACTCTAGCTAAAATAATATCACTGTTGGAGAATGTTTCCCATCCCATGCATGAAGGCTGTTGCTAAACTGGAGAGCTCCTTCAGTGACAGACTGCTGCATTCTAAGTGCACAAAGGAGCATTATAGGAGATCTTTCCGACCAAGAGCTATAAGACTTTACAACCATCATCACTCCCAACAAACTCAATAACTGTTTAAATATATGTTGGCATTTGCATAGTTATTTGCACAGTTTTTACTCGTTTTATAAATAACATAACATTTTCCTGGTATCTGCACATCTCTGCTGGTGCAGTTTTTATTGTCACTTACTGGAAATAGTCTGTTGTATTTTAATGCTCAAATACATATGCACATTTTGTACATTTCTTAAATTAACCAGCCCAACAGCAAATTCCTTTGGTTTGGAGTACACTATTTTTAAAAACTGCACAGTATTAATGTTAAAATTTTGCCCTTACTGTACAGTATTTTATTCGTTATTCTGTTTTTATATATGTTACATTCTTATCTTTGTGTAAACCTACTTGCTTTGATTGCATGTTCCGCTGTTGCACCAGAATTTCCCCATTATGGGACAATAAAGGACATTTCTATTATTTTCTATTCTTGCCTAATGACCACTGTAGATGGGCACCAGACTGCGATGACCCAGCCAGGATAAGTGGGTAAAGACAATGGATGGTTAAAGATAAAATGATGTGAAAAAGTTTAACACAGGCTGAGGTTATAAAAAATATCCTGAACCTTGGACATCTCACAAAGAAAAATCTTTCAGAGTCTGATCTGGATCTAATCAAAGAAAGATTAGTTGATTTTGATCAGTGTCTGATGGATTGATGCACATGAGTTACAAAGAACAAGCTACAAGCACTTAAAAATTTGACTTTTAGTTAAATTGAACATAAAATAAAGAAATTTATCTTTCTCAACAGTATGAAAAACCTCCAAAATGAATTCAGCTAGCTAAGGAGTTTACTACTCCTTAGCTCTTAGCTCCTTAGTCTTATATGAGCCCACAGATACTGTGGGCTTTCCGAAGTAATGATTATGGGAGCAGAGGGCTTCCACACAGTTGATGAATGTCTTTTATTTGCATTGGACTGATGAAGAAAAATAGAGACAGGGGTATTTTCCCTTGATTAGATCGAGAGTATCCTGCAACTGTAACCTTGCCTCCTTCCTCTGTTTGGTATGGATATCTATATTCAGTGGTGTGATGAATTTGCCAAAGCAGTGAAGCTCCAGTGGTGAGTCAGATCATTCATCTGCTGCCATGTGAAATTCCATTGAACTGGAGCACTCCCTCAGCAGCAGCCGGGAACAGAACTTTAATCAATTTTACTGTCAGGGAGAGGGAGCTAAGAGCCAAGGTATTTACATATGGATGCCTGGGCTCTTTCAAAGATAGCTCTGTGAGCAGGCCTCATAAACATTTTAATCTACCACAATGCGCGCTGATATTGTCTCACTTTAGAGACATCTTTAAGCAGCTCCTTCATTGTGAAAATTCTTATTGGTTGTGCAGATGCATTAGTTCACATTGAGGTAAAAACTATACTAAAAAGCTTGAAAGAGTTGATTACTACAAATGTCATTGTTCCTCAAGAGAGATATGCTGGGCAAAGGAAATAATCATCATGTTAACTTATACAGCAGAACAAATTTTCAGGTCCACGCTGATGAATCTCTCATAAAAGATTGGTAATAAGGAAATCAGCATAGTACCTAATTATTGGTATTTTGAGATACAAAAATAAAATAAAATTTTAAATAAAATAATAAATATTTCATTTTGTGGGTATATTTCAAATATATATTAGAAAAACGTTGTTTTTCTGCAAGCAGTGTACAATCCTCCATGTTTAACATTCTAACACTGTTAATATTTGAATATTGTATGATAAATTATCACTGAAATCTACAAATTTAAAAATAATACAATCTGGATTAAAAAGAATGCTCAGGGGTATGGCTTAATATTTCGCATGAGCCTTGTGTGATGTTTTTTTTTTTTTTAGGGGACACCAACACAGAACCACATGAGATACACTCCTGATCAAAATCTTAAGACTGTTACCAGAAGTGCATCATAATTAGGATAAGGATTAGGTTGTAAATTGAGCTTCAACATACTAAAAGAAGAAAGAGGCCAAACAATTAAACCTGAAATTACAAATTATTGTGAGTGATTCAAGGAGGCTGATGGGACTGCTGCTCTATGTTAGTGTGAATGCTTGAAAGAAAACACGAATGCCCCAATTATGCACAGATGTTGGCTAAAAAGGCAACATAGCCTTAGTCATAGCCTTAAAAAAGGCTATTACTTTAAGACAGTTGATGAACATTCCTTTTGGGTTTTAATGCGGTTTTTACTAACATGTTGTGGTGCACCTAAAAATGTTATCACATATTTTTGTTGTATTGTAGTTTTGTAACATTATTCATATACAATTGATTCTTTTTTTTTCATTGAACAAATCATATAATGTTTGTATTTTGGCACATTAATCTGCCTGTATTTAGTGCTTTCCTGAGTTTCCTGAACAAGTAGTGGCGAAGCGGAACTTTTGTTCGCGCGGCATTGCTTCCAGGTTGGTTTTGCCTAAGACAGAAATCTGGATGTTAAAAGCAGTGCTCTGGTCATCATTGCTCTCTTCCTGTTTGTATTATTTTTCAGGTCAGTACACTGTAAAAACACACCAAAGCTACTCTGTAAGATCTTTACATATTATTTGGCCCTGTAGTGTTTTCAACAGAGATGTTGATGACACAGAGTTAAACCACAAATGAAGACCCTGGAGTTTAGTTGCAGCTTGTTTAATTGTCCATGTTTAATTGAACATGTGGTGAAAACTGAAATAACAGAAAATATATCTCAACACACAGAGACATGTTTGCTCAAATTAAGTGTCTCAAGCTCACAAAAATAACATTTCAGTAAAATTAGCAATAATATCCAGACTCATCAGTATAAACTGACATATAATGCAACTTACAGCGTTCCTGCCTGATGATTCAGAGAGTAGATAGCATCCGCTTACACTTCCATACTGCCTCTTGCATGTAGCCCTTTGTTTTTTAGCAAAACTGGAAAACCGGAAGTGCGTGACTGGAACCAGAAGAGAACCCACCGACAATATTTTCCAGCAATCATTTCTGGCAGGAGGCCAGAAAATATTTCCCACCATGCCTCCTCAACCATTTAAACAAATCCTCGTCACCATCCCTGCACCTTCAGCCCAGGGACAACCATCACCAAGCTCCATCGCCGCCACCAAACCAACCAAAACCTCAAACCCCAGATCCGATAAAGGATGCAAACCCCTTGACAGCACACTCTACAACCCTCCGCCATACCTCCAACCAGCAGAGCCAGCGTCCCCCCAACGCCAGCAACCTCAGGCCGCCCATGAAACAACACACTGTTTGAGAATAGCTCAGCTATAAACAGAATGGAACATCAAAGGATAACTTATGAGTTAATTGGCATACTTTACCTAGCTATAAAAACCATTGCTGCTTCTTTATTACTAGAAAATCTAAACTTGTCAGTGAAAGACCATCTTAATTCCCCTAAGATTGGTTCGGTTTTACCACAGAGTGACTGGTATTTACTTCAGTCTACAAAAAAAGATAAATATCAACACAGATATTTTAGCCTTACACTTCAGAAGCTGCAGAGTGTGGTCAACAGGACAGTTACAGCTGCTGCCAAATGTCAATTTAATGCGGGGGAAGAGATTAAACACCAGTAGGAAGGATGTTTTACATTTTTGAACAACAAAAACTGACACCTGAGCTAGATAATTGTCTGGGTCACTGACACTAAATGCATATAAGGTCCTTGACCCCTGGAAAAAGGTTATCCAATAGCCCAGATGTCCTAACCCATCTAAGACTCACAAAATAAACCTCCCAAGAAAAAGATCTACTGCTGTTCAAACATCTCCTTACCCAGTGGATACATGTTTTGGATACATGTAATGTTTATTGCTTGTTTCATAATTGATGAGTGCACGATGTTTTTATGATGTAAACCACTTTGAACTGCCTTGTTGCTGAAATGTGCTATAAAAATAATCTTGACTTGCTTCAGCCCTGTTCATTTTTTTTATTTTCACACAATAAAAAAAAGACTGTCTCATGTTTGTTTGTTTTGTTTTTTTTCTCTGCACAGTCAGGCCCATGCCCACAGTTGAGATTACAGCTTCAGTTGCCAAGCACTGAGAAACACATATGCAAATAAATGTTTCATACTCTTTCTTATCTACAACTGCAAATGACCAAAACACCATGTGAAAAACTGCATGAAAAAAGCTGAATGATTGACATCTTGGCATAATTAATAATGAAAGGAATCAAAAAGAGCGACCCAAGGCTTTGCTATGTGAGAGATCATGTGGCATAGACAAGAAGCTGGTGAGACATGGCAGACTTAATATTCAGATTTTGATTTGTAAGTCATACAAAATAATAAAAAAAAAACTATCTGTTCCTTTCACTTAGCAACTAATAGATACCTTGAGTTGGTCTATCACATCAACAGCATAGAGAAATACATTAAAGTTTATGTTTGTAGTAATGTGATAAGTATTTGGTTTTTTTGTTTTTAAATGTGGAAATGTGGTCTCCTAAGTGTTCCCAAATGTTTTAGCATGGTGTTGTACCAAAATCCTGACTTTGACAGAAGGTAAACTGGAAGGAGATGAAGCAAAGACTGGCAAGTTCTGAAAGTTAAGAAAATGTGTTTTGAAAAAAAAAAAAAAAAACACAAGTGAGGGAAGGAGTGGACAAAAATCTTTCTCCATTCTTTTTTATTTTATTATTGTTTTTTCTCTGAGCTCTCTCCTTGATAGCATTATCCCGATTTTCAAGGGGAGCTATTAACTCTTTCCACAAGAGAATAAGCACCCAGGAGTGTGGAGGCACTGGGCAGTGGTACAGTAGAAAAATGCTGAGCTAGCAAAAGTGTAAGATCTCAGAAGACAAGGAACAGAAAAAGGCTGTAAAAAATGTGCATCTATAGCAAAGTGTGTTTGTAAGAACTCAAAAACAAGAGACAGATATTTTTTTCTTGTTGGAAGTATAGATAGTTTTTTTTCCTGAATATATCTTTGTACATGGATGCCTAATGGCAGGTTATTCACAATAAACTTGAAAATGATTCAAACATGAAATGCAGTATTTAAAGCATTTATTTCTGTTAATTTTAATTATTATGGCAGACAAATAATGAAAACCCCAAATTTTGAATGTCTGAAAATTACATCAAGAGAAAAAAGTATTTCTGACTCAGGAATATATGTTACAGTATAAACAATGATGGAGAAGACTACTTACTTACAACAGTTGTCCATTAAACAGTCAATGAACACCTCCTGGATGTTGTTTAGAGGTCACCCGTTTAGACTGTCTCAACAGGTGACCTTTGTTCAACCTTCATGCATCTGGAGGTTGTACCCAAAGATAAACTAGTCCCATGAAAACCCACATTTCTATTCTTTATATCCAGCCTGATTTCTTGTAATGTTCCCATGTTCACAATGTGCTTGCCTTAAATTGCGTCAACAGGTGTCCTATTTAACTCAAATATTGTGAATTAATCAGAAGCCATGACAGCTTCATAAATATAACTGATGTAAAAGGAAATTTTTGGTGGTATTTAACTTCTAGCAGTGAAAAAAAAATGGCCGTGTGTTTTTATGTTGTATATGTACATATCTGATTTCAGTTGTTAACTAAATTAACTTTTTTTAAGCAATTTAAGTCAGTCTTATAATTCAGCTCTTCAGTACCAGAAGACCATAGATTATATATATATATATATATATATATATATATATATATATATATATATATATATATATATATATATATATATATATATATATATGGTGTACGCTATACAGTATGGAATGAAAGCTATTGAAAACTACCACAAACTGCAAACAGCTGAAGTCTGAAAGCATAATCTTATACCATGGTATTGTAAAGAAAACAAGGTATTGCATCAATTTTAATGCTCCTTAGTTGATTAATAATGTAAAAAAAAAAAGAAAAAAAAAAAAAAGAAAAAAAAAAAAAGGATCAATTTTTGTAGAATTTGGAGATCTTCAATAAGAGCCTGCTTTGCATCTGTAAGTTCCACAACCAATATGGAAATGATCAATTTCCATTTTTTTTTTTTTTTTGTTTTGTTTTTTTTTGTTTTTTTTTTTTTACTTTACAGGTAAACAATTGAGCCAGCAAAAACCAAACTGGCTCTCAACTCTCTAAGACGAGTGTTACTGGAAATGTAATGTAATGTATGAAATTTGGGAAAATTATTTTGGACTTCCCATATACAAATTTAAATTAAATTACATTAAAGTTGGAGAAATTGATAACATTGCAGTGAGAATAAAGGAAGAGAGTGTGAAGTCTGTGTGTATAAGTATGCACTAGTGGAATACACAATGATTACTAACCACTTTTTGCCTGGTTTAAAAATGTTCCGTGTTTTCTCCTCAACTGGAAATGCCAGTTTACTCAAAACATAAAAAAGTGTACATGTGAGAGTTGCTAGTACTTACGCTTATCTCAGCTTTAGACCTCATCTTTTTAGTTTTACTAAGTCAGGGCACAAGTCTACAGTCTCCTGAGTAACAGAAGAGGCTGACTAATTTCATTGGCCTATTAAAAACTTGGATTGGTTAAGTGCTTTCATAAGATTTATTGTGATCAATCTTGATGGCAAACACTTTTTAAACAGGCGTATCTATGGGCAAAACAGCATTTCTGCTCTGCTGCTTCTTGAACAAGGGACTGTTAAAAAGGAGCTATACAGAACAGCTACACACATGTCGCATGCATGTACACACCTAATGACATGAGCTGCTCCATGCGTACAGTTTTAAAAGTGTTTAAAAGTCATTGCATGAAAGCTCATTCAGAGCCTCTGAGGCAGAGAATTTATATGGCACAGTACACATCTTCTGATCAGTTGTGTGGTCTGTCCCATACACACAGTGCTGTTGTACATAGAACTATTCGTAGATACTCTCTAGAACTTGCTCAGCCCGATGCATGCTAACAAATCTATTAATAATGGTAGTGAAGCTTAAACTAGCTGACCAGACTAAGACTGAAAATCAATCAAGCTTCCTTAAGAATAGAGATCTCCCTCTTAAAAGCAAATGTCACTGTCTGTTTTTCAGTGTGTTGTGCTGCTTCATGGTAAGTTGGGTTTTAACAGGAAAAGTTACCCTTACAACAAACCAGTTTATGTATTTTTATGCATGTGACTGAAATATCACTCTAGATTTATTGGTGTCTACAGGTAATGTGCTTAAAATACAAGCACAGTGCTGCCCTCCATGTTTTTTAATTGACTTTTGTTCAGTGGCCTTGAACCATATGTTAAGAACACCCCACAGGTTTCAGGATGATTGGCCAATGAAACTTGCTTGGAAATGGGTCTTTATGAGGACCAAGGTAGACTGGCAAAGCCATATTTTATTTTCAAGAACCAACTACATATCCAGAAACAATTGCTTCCTCTGCCATGAATTCAAGTTTAACAGAGTTTTGTTAGCGACCTCATTATTTGAGTCAGGTGTGTTTAAGCAGAGACACATCTAAAAGTTGTGAGACACCATCCCTCTAGGCCTGGAATTGAGGACTCCTGCACTAGATGGTAATACTGCCAGAGTTGGAAAAACTATTACTGACCATTACTTTAAGGAGATGGAGATAAGTCTTTTTTTTCCCAAGTCAATATTAAGTCTCTAGTCTCTTTCTACAATTCTGAGTAAAGTGTCAAATCTCAGTCAAGTCAACCACCATTCATGTGGTTGTTGTTATGAATCTACAGCTAACAACAACCATTACAGTCCATATTATATGAACATCACTGGCTAGCAATAAACCAACCGCATCCTTTTACACTAAAACATGCACAGAAGCCACACTCACATGATGGTTTCCCTTCAACTCATTACATAAGATAAAAATTTTATGACTCAAGTCTTAGACCAAGAGTTAAAGTCATGTCTCAAGTCTAGATCTTTTATTCTGCGAGTCAATTAGAAATCTCAAATTTCATTTGCCAATCTTTGCTTTTTGAATAGCACTTAGAGTAGTCTGAACACTCCTTGAGATCTAAGACAAAGCAGGCAAATTCTGCTGGTATTCACTGAAACAATTAGTGACAAAGAACAGTTTCTAAGATATCTCTCCATAAGCGTCTCCCTTGTGTCTTATCACTTTAATCAAGAACATTCTTTTTATCCTGCCTAGGATCTTTCCTGTTGTACTTATTCAGCAGAGTGTAGAGTGGGCAATTAATGTGAGGAGCTGAGGCAGTTTGACATACCCCTGTGTTGTTCCTCGTGTTGGTGAACAGGCCTTGCACGTGACCTGGAACAATTCTTTCTCTCTCTTCTCTGCACATAATTTGTGCTGTCAGTCTACTGCTATGCTATACTACCTCCATCATCATTTTGGTTTTGCAATTATTTTTAGTATTTTGATATTTAGATTTTGCATTTCATCTTTTACCTTCAATTTTTCATTTTTCCGCTTGTCTGAAAATTTATGTCTTATTTTATAGGTTCCATTATTTCCCATAAGTGACAGCACCAATTAGGATCTGAAATATCAACACAACTCTCATCATCTTTTCCTGCAGCTGCTTAAGGACTTACCATCCTCCTATAAAACTGATTTCAGTCGCTGGCCACCTGCCTCACACAAGAACTTGACAAAAAAAATCTGTCGGATACACACTTCATTATCATTGCTAAATTTGTAGAGAAAAATAAAGCAAAGTATTATACTGAATGAACAGCACAAATGTAAGATTTTATGACCGTTCCAAAAGGTATCTATTTAAGGAAATTCAAACAATTGTAAGTTCATTACTGTGGCATAGGTCTATGATGGAGTTTAAAATTTGTGCAGTTGTAGTGTGCCACGAGCGAATTAGATTTGGCCAGGTTTGCACATGTTTTCTGCACTGCATGGTATGCTACACACCTGAGTCAAATAACAGGACTCTAGAGATCTTCACTGCATACTGAAGATGTAATTTGGCCATTTGATTCAGATGTGTTGGACTAGGGATACATCTAAAAGTTGCTTTTCCTCTTGAGGAAACGAGTTGCAGGCACCTGCTGTAGGGGGATGCTGGTGACTGTTAAGAGCTGTCCAGTCTAGAATGACCAAAGCAAGATACGTGTCCACATTCTAACCAGTCTAATTTGGTGTTCATGTTTTTTAGTTCCTCTGGTGGAGAAGTTAAATTATCTCTGGTTTTTGTTGAGGGGAGTAGTAGGTTGATAGGCAGATCAAACAGGCAAACAGTGACGAGAACACTGTACTGGTCTGTCGTGGTGAAGAGAGAGCTTAACCCAAAACTAAAGCTCTTGATTTACTCATCTAGCTATGCTCCCACTATCACCTATGCTCTCAAGCCCTGGGTAGTGACTGAAAGAAGAAGACTGCAGCATTTTTTGGCAAGTGGCCAAAATCAGTGTCTTGTGCAGGGTTTCTGGGCTCTCCCTTAGAAATAGGGTAAGAAGCTCGGCTATCAAGAAGTGGTTCAAATCTCTTGCTCTCTTTCACTGCTCTTCCACATTGAGAGAAGCCAGCTGAGGTGGCTTGAGCATCTGGTTAGGATGCCTCCTGGATGCCTCCCTGGTGAGGTGTCCTGGACTATACCACTAGGAGGAGACCCAGAGGAAGACCTGGGACACGCTGGAGGGACTATACTTCTTGGCTGGCTTGGGGAGACATAATTTCACACATAATTTCAGCTTCCATTACCAGGAACAGCAGCAGATTTTGTTTCCTTGTAGCAGTTCTGCCAAAGAAAGAACTTCCAAAGGAGCAACCCTTTTACCACTACAGTAACAGTATGCTGATAACTAATAACTTCTCAAAGCCTTGTGTTCCTGATGTGACAGCACCAACAGAAGAGATTAACCAGTGGAAAAATATTAATAAATAGGAACAGGGTTAAGATGTTTTGCTGGAAACCTTAAGGGTTTTTGGACTTGTGGCTGCTTTTTGTATTATGGCAAACAAAATATCTTTTTTTAAAACTATATCATGTATAGAAATAAATCGGAAGTCTGTCTGTATCTAATCGTCATTTTGATGAGTACATTTCTGCTATTCTGTGATTTTCAAATTATGTTTTGATTTTTGCTTTTTATTTTCGTAAAATAAACACAATGTGTCATTCAGGAAACATCTTTTGATGGGCCTTTTGATCCTTAAACATGATCCAGTTAATTACCCATATTTATAGCAATAAAGCATTGATTTTTACATGATGTGGATGTTGTTGCCTGCTGTAGAACTGAGGTTCGTCTGCTCTGTCATCTCTATTACACTGCCCCCTGGTGGAAAACATAAAATAAGATCCATCCTTCCTTCTTCAAGCAGGATCAAACACAAACACACATAAAGAGGAAAACTAGTAATTTTCTGTTGTAAGGACAGTGAATGTCCTCCAAACTGGCAACAAAGGAACCACATGGGATTAGCATAGCATCAACACTTGGCACACTACTCAGCACTAGACAAATCCTAATCTCAGTTTCAGGATGTTTTCATTTGATTCTTTAAAATGTTTTTTTTTTTCTTTGGTGATTAGTGAGTGGTAATAGTTGTGCTTTAAAATTTTTGCTTTAGATTTTGGAACTTGCGATGTAGCTGCCTCCTGAAGAGGATGAATTGTTTCCATCCTGAAAGTCTCCATGTCCCAAGTATTCTCAGTTTACCATAGTTGGACTAAGAAATTGATGACAAAAATATTTTCTGAAAATATTAGTTTTATAATCCTGAAAGCAGTAGCACACTTCTATAAACAATGCATTCTAAATAGAAAGAAGGTAATTAATGCCTATAGATAGCAATCGAATAATTAAACTAAAACAAACACTGACATTACATAATCTTTCTTTTGGCAGAAAAGAGAAACACCAAAAAATTTAACTCAAAATAGTTTCCACTTAACGTTCACTGCTTCTTCTATAAATTGAAAAAAAATTTTTTTTAAAGTTTTTTGTTTGAAAAAATAATTTTAAAAAAGTCATGAATTTGGGAGAAACTGCTTTTTTTTTTTTTTTTTTTTTTTTTTTTTTTGGTCATGCTACAATGGATTACTCCTGAAACTGGAGACTGTAGTAGGTTTGCCAATTTTATGAAAGTAAAATGAGTACTTGAAAGTATAACTCGCACACACACAAAAACCCCCCTACACACACACACCCCACACACACACATACACACACTTTAAAATTTAAAATCAGTGTGTGGAGACAAGCTGTTGCTCAAGATAGACAGCAAGTAAAAACACATCTTAGGTATGTTGTTTTGGTATGATTTGTTTTCCATTTTATTCAAGACTGGTTTGTCTCTATTTGCCTGGATACCAGCGATATAACTGGCTGATAATCCTGGGGATTATGAACACATTTTACTCACCAAACTCACTCTGTCTGTTGGGGAAGGATGGTTATTTTCTCCGGTGGTCCTGATGCTGCCGTCGGTTGTTCAGTCTTCTCCCAGCTCAGATCAGCTGGTGCTTCTCAACCAAAGTAGTCCTCACTGAGGATTATCTTCCAGTCATAAATGCGCCTGTTTGTGCATTTCTGGAGCAGCTTATGGTAATATTTGTCATGAGTGTAGGTGTATTACTGTATATACAGTTTATTTTTAAAAGTTGATTAGTATAAAGCAAAGAGAACGATTTATACCTCCATTCACTCAGTCCACAAATGTTTCATTTTCTTTAGAACTTTGGCGCTTTCCTATGAAAATAGTAAGTGCTATAAATCTAAATGATCTAACTGTACATAGATTTGGATCATTTCACAGCATTAAAATATGTTTCCAATCTGGCTGGATTGTCTAACTAGATGCAAATAATTAGGAGCCTCACACAGTTCAACTCAGGATCCAGCTTTATTAATTATTTCCACCAGGTGGCAGCATTACATAGGCCAAGCAAAAGAGCCTTTGAATATCAAACATCAACAATATCATGTTAAAGCCCATGTTGTGGTTCTAAAATAAGAAATTCAGCTGATGATCTAGATACTTGATCAGGATTGAAACATGCACCAGAATATATTTTCAGAGTGATTTATCTAAGGAATAACAAAACTTAAGGAATAAAATCAAAAATTACATAAAACCGTATCAACATAGCTATGGTTATATATAGTCAAACATCCAGTTTATATTTCAGATGAGTTTGTTAAAAGACAGCATACAGCTCCTTTCCCCAAAATATAAAAAGAATCCAAAATATCCAAAAATCCACCATTAAATGTCACAAAAACATAAACATGGCATTACCTTACTCAGTTTTATTAATAGGATTACCAGATCTTTAACTTGTAGCTCAATGTTTTACATGATATCTAAATTTAACAAACAAAAATAAAAAAAGCACAAGACATATGTTAACTTCAATACAAAACAGAATTAAAAACTCTGAAGCTCAAACAAAGATTTTCTAAACAAATGTATTGTTCCTTGTCTATACAATCAAAGCAACACTCCAGGTTTTTTGAGGAGGGAATAAGATTATAACACGATATAAAACTCAAAAAAGTCAATTTTACATAATATCCCCCTTTCACAAACTAATACCTGGCTTTTAACAGAGGTCCACAGGCATAAGCACATCTTACCAAATCTGTCTCGCTCCATTGAGCTGATTTTAAAATTGTCAGTTGTCTAAATAAAACTTAAAAAATAATTTTAAAAAACTGCATGAAAGAACCACAACATAAAAGAACCCAGAATATCCAAAAACTCAACAATAAATGTCACAAAAACATAAACATGGTATCATCTCACTCTGTTTTACTAATTGTATTACCAAATCATTTACTAGTTTTACATATTCAAATTTAATTTGCTTTACAGCTGTGAGTAGAAGCACAAACAAAAATAAAAACTGCAACACAAAGACTCTAAAGCTCCTCCTAAAAAAACATTTTCTGTTAAAAAAAAAAAAAAGGTATTGTTCCCTGGCTATATCATAAGAAGCAGAGACAGTTATAATAGTCCGCTGAGGTTTGACAATCTGATAAGAGGATTAAGAAGCATGAATCAGTAAGCCTTTACCGCTTCCAAAACATGATCAAATTGTAAAGTTTATCATCCAGAGGTCTTTGACAGAAACAATAATTCTAGCATGCAAATATGAAAAAGACTGCAAAGTCAAATAAAAGCAGTTTACCTGCAGTCAAATCACAGAAATGTGTGTCCTTAGAACTCTTGTGGTGGGACATTCATTGAAACCAGAGTTCGGTTCAGCGTTTCAGAGTCACAGTTTTTAACTTTGTCATCTTTTCTATATCTTTTAGACAAATAATTTCTCAGGGCTGATCATCCATTGGATCTGTTTTTCAGCATACGGTACGGTATATGTTTCTCATATAACTGACGAAAGCTTAAATGGAGAAATGAAACGGCTATTCTTGATGAGAATCAGAAGGTAAAACAAGGGTGTATTTTTCAGCATGACAATGATCACAAACAAAAAATAAGGCTGCTAAAATTTGTCAGTCATCTAGCAGGAAATCAAGTGAAAATCAATTAAAAGTGCTTCACACAGTTTGTTGTTAGAATGGGTCAAAATCATTGATGAGCAAAGCATGTGAAGAGATAGTATTAAATCAATTTTAGCAAGGTTATTCAATAGTTATGGCCATCCTACCTCATTAAACAATTTTAATTATAGACTAATATGGGTTGATTTCATTGTACATGAATTACTAGGGTCGTTAACAACATCTGGTATAAGGTTTATCTCAATAGCTCAATCTGATATGTCAATTGAAAAACATCAATAAGGCTTGTTTTCCACTCTGTAGATAACGAACACTTGTTCTTTGAGAAACATAAGAAAACAGAGTTAAGGTTGTTGTGTGATTTCGTTATGAAACAAAATCTCTTTACACATACATACACAAGTAGAGATATAGCTTTTCGATGGATCATTTACCATTATCTGTAAAAAAAAAATGTTTACACCACTTATTCAGGAGGGCACAAGGTTGCATAGCTATCTTTGTCTGCAGATATAGACCTGGGTAAACTGGTTAAGTGAACTTGTATTTATTAGGTGTGCAGGTGAATCAAAATCTTTTTGCAGACTTGGTAGAAGGACAGAGTGCCTGCAGAACAGTCCAAATACACCCCAAGCCTGTTGCATCCAACTGCAAACCCATACGCTGGAGCAAGTGAAGGTGTCTGCACTGCAAAAAATATCTCGTTGACAACAACCATTCTCCAAGTTACTCTAGAGAGGCAAGATTTTCTTGCCTTCCTTGCTTTCCACCAGTGCATGCAAGAAGTACAGCAGGATTACTGCTGCCGACTGAGCTCCATGTGAACTCAAAGTAATGACAGCTGGTCAGGCCTTCCCTGCACAGAGCATGATCTGTTTTTTTTTTTTAAATAGTCTTTGTCGTCAAGGTTGCCTTCTTGTTTCCCTCAGAAAGTTGGAGAGAGGCACTGGCTGTGTTTTGGTCCAAGGTAAGATCACAGTAATCTGATTGATATAAGACATTATGTTATAGTCTGTTATTCTTTGTTACATTTAGTCAATTTTAAAACAGCAGAATTAAGTTATTTATGCAAATGTACTAGTGTGATAAATGTTAACACCAGATGGTATTAATTTAATTTCAAAGATGCCCTGTATTCGATAAAAAAAAATCTTTCCTGAGTAACAGGTATCAGTGTTACATTACTTGATTTAATTTAAAATCACATATTTAAACAAAAATATAATGAAGATAATGTACTTACAATACATGAGCTCTCTTCGATCTAACTTAGCTGTGACATCAGTAACAACAGGCTTTGAGAAGTCTTCGGTTTTCAGAAGGCCGTCCATGTATTGGTAGATGGTTGCTCCTTTGAATTTCTTATTTGGCAGAGCTGCCACAAGGAAACGAAATCTGCTGCTGCTTTTCAGGTTTTTAGCAGTTGTGCAGAACTCATTGGCTTTTTTCCTCATGTTGGTTACAATGTCATTTGAGAAGAACCAGTGATCTTTAGTGGGTGCCGTCACACTGCCTTATCTCTCTGCTCAAATAGTTGGTCATCTGCTCAATGAATGGGTCATCAGTTTCCACAGAGGTGAAAACGAAGCAGAGAGCATTTTCTACACCTGCAGCAAGAGCTTCTCTGTCCAAGTCAGACTCATCAGCAACAGTCTTGATTCCCTCCATAACATCCACACATGATATGATAATGTTGACTTCTCTCTCTGCATTGTCTAACCACTTATCTAAGTTTTGATGACTGAATGGAGACTTTTCGTGTTCATCAAGAAGTTTTTCTACAGATTTTTCATCTTCTTTATCTTCACGAATCAGGGGAATCTTCTTCTGCATGGTCTGTCTGAGCATTGTTGTGTAGTCATTACAGAGATCTTGGAAACGTTTGATCTTTTTGTAAAGCTGTGGAAAACTTTCCACCACTTTCTCGTCCAGAGCCTCATTGTAATCTCATTTCCATTTCTCTGATACTTTCCAGAGCATTGGTTGCTTTTCTGACTAAACCAACTGAAAAGTCTCCCATCATCTCTGATGCAGATGGGTCCAGATTCTTCAGAGGAGTCAGCCAGACTTTAATAGGAACTGAATTCTCTCCATTTTTACCAAGGAGCTCTGGAAGCCTGGAGTACGTCTTCACTGCATCTTCAAATGTTGCAGGGTTCTTGTCAAGAATTAGATCGCCGTAGAATTTGCAGGAGAACTTATTAGTTACAGCTTTTTCTTCATTACTGAGCTCAACTTTAGCGTTTGCCTCAAAACTAAAGCTTGGAATCTTTTTGATTGCAGCTTCTGCACTGGCCTCAATCTTCTGAAGACTGCTTGAATCCAACTTCTCACTGTCAAACACAAAAAAAGCATTTACTCCATAAAGGATGCCTGTCACTACATGTGTTGCACTGAGATTTGGAATAAAACCTTTAGCTTCTGCTTTCTTTTTATCAAGATGAGACAGAGACAGATGTTCATATGTCGTTGTGGCTGTGTACTGAAAGGGTAACTCTGCTCTGGTCCTTGAATTTTTTTGTATCATTCAGATAACTGGCAGATCCTCCAACCTCAATCAGACCACCTAGGATACTGGCTTTGAGTGACACTTTCACATCCAGCAGAGAAGACTTGGATTCAAATGAGTCAGATGCAGTAATTTCATAAGAACTGCTGTTCTGAGCCTGTGTGGTACAATGCTTATTGATAGTCTCTTTATCCCACATAGTGAAACCTGTAGAATTCACAAAAACACATGCATTATATTGTATCATAGATTAGATCAGAATAGATTTTACATGGGGTTTACATATTCCATGTGTGTGTGTGGACTCTCTGCATTCTAGCTTTCCCACATAATACAAAAAATAACTGTTAGGGTAAATGGTTCCTTCTAAATTGTGCTTAGTTATGACTGATATAGTTTTTTGTTCTGTCTGTCTGTGTATTGCTCTGTGACTGACTAGCAATTAATCCAAGGTGCACCCCGCCTCTCGCTCAATGTACACCTCAATGTACCTCTCTGTACACGGGACGCCTCTCCGACCCTGCAAGAATAGGTGGGTGTGTCTCATCTTATTAATTTATTTGTTAAAGCAAATGGTGGTCAACAGGTGTGCACCTAAATATTCTTCCAACTGTACATTGAACCATAGTCTTTTCATGCAATCATTTTGAAAACATGTTATATTTTTCATGAAATATGGAAAAAATTGGAAATTTTTTGAAAATTGTTGAAGTGATGCAAACAGCAAACCTTTCAGGATTCGCAAGTAAAACAGTTAACTGTATATATCTCAGCCATATTATATTATTACAGAAAATGCATTTAGATCTTTTAAATGCACTAATTTAATTTAATTTCTTATTTAATGGAAACACTCCAGTTGCGAAATTGTGTTTTTTCGAAATAAGCAGAAAATCAACAAAGATTAGAGCCCGATTGTAATGGAAATGCAGCTTATGTCGGGTTTTATGCATTCTTGGTCATAGGAGGTGCTATAAGACCCAAATGTTTATATCTGAATATGAGCTTGACGGATTTACACCAAAGTTGGAACACATGTTCAAGATCACACCCTGAGGTCATATCTTGAATATGAAAATGAAGTGGCCATGGCTTATATACTATCTCACATTTGACTTTTGAACTTGGTGAAATCAAACGATTTTATCAGAGAAATCAAGGATCATATAAAGAGTTGTGAATCCCAGGAATGAAGGAAAGTGTGCTTAATTTGACCACTCTGTCACTTTTATAACAAGAAATGGGTTTCACTGATTTCCTTCATCACAAGGGTAAGATTGAGACACAATATCTCTTTTCCTGCATGTTCTTTAAATCATGCTTATGTGAGTTTAGAAAAAAAAGTATAAACTTATGTTAATTAGTAGAAAATGTGCATAATATGCAAAATCTTTTTTCATTAACTCCTCTCACGGCTCAGAGCCAATTGAAGCAAAACTTTATGTTGTAGGATCAGGTGAAAGGCTAACAAAACAATGTGGAGAGATTTTATTTTATTTTTTTAATGTTTGGTTTATAAATTATGCACAAACAACAACAAAAAAAAATTACACACAAAAAAGGTTTCAGCATAACTTCAGAACCTATAAAGATTTCTAAATAGTTTTCGTAACAAAGGTACCTAAGGTCAAATAAACAGTGTTCAATTTCAGCATGATCCAACACGAGGGGGCCCTATAAGTAGGTAAAATTTATACTGCCAAAATGGTTGAATAGATTTTCATGAAACTTGGTGGGTATTTTCAGGATACACCCCTAAGACTATGTTGTTAATATGGTGATGATTGGTCAAAGTGGGCGTGGCATATACACAAAAATGTAGGTCTAACCTTTAACCGTCAGATAAATTCATGAATTGAGAGGACTAAGATATTCAGGATATGTTCCTAGCATGAAACATAAAAACACTGACCCAAACTTTGCAGTTTTATATGAAGGTGTGCTGTTACTATTTATGAAGTTTGTAACTAATGCTAGCAGCAGCAGCTCTGACTCTGTTAAAAAAGTATTGAATTTATGGACATAATAAATCATTAATATTATTCAGCTTCTAGACCTAACCATCTGGGATATTTTTTGGTGGTGTTTTATTCAATTATGATTTTTTTTAAATAAATCTTTAAAATTTAGGTCAATGTAAGCAAATATGGTAGTGAACTTTTGATATATATATATATATATATATATATATATATATATATATATATATATATATATATATATATATATATATATATATATATATATATATTGAAAAAGCATTACACATAGGAACATGGGACAAAGTTCAAATTGTTCCTCTAGATCCCTCAGCCATCTTAGAATATTTCTGACATTTTTTTAATGGAATAGATGTTTTATGTGAATTTTTATAATTTGTATGTTTACTGCCACTATCATTTGAAGAAGCAGACAGCTATTTTTGTTAAAACACCATGGAATATAGGGATGAAACTAAAAACATTCCATTGAATTTGGTCAGTACTGTAACCATAGGATTAATGTTCAACATTTCCATTTTCCCTGGTTTCACACAGTGTTCGTGAATACTTTTGAGCTATGTCTGCCAAACTGCCAGATGTGGGTGTGTCTCTAATTGTCTCCATCTAAACTACTTGGCAGGATGTTGCAGTTAATGTAGATGTGACTGGGCCAGCCCAACAACAGAAAATGAGCTAATGAGACATCTATTAGCTGGTTGATTAGCATGAAAAATATATTGGCCCAAAAGAAAGATAAGAAAGATTGTCTTATCTGGTTTTTTTTTACACATTTTATTATTATTATTATAATGTGGTTTCTATTATTATTATCTCCACTGTGTTATTCATTCATTTTAAATGTTTTGATTTAAAATTTTTCCAGCACAGTTGCAACATTTAGTAATTTCAAAGTACTGCAATAAAAAATGCAGTTTTCAAAGGAATAAGCCTGAATAAAAATTTTTCAGAAATTAATTTAATTAAAAATGAAAGGATTCATTTGAATTTAAATTCAATTGACAGCTTTTGCTGATTTAAAACTATAAGAAACAAAATTCAATTATGATTTTTTTTCCCCACTTTAGTATGGAGATGCAAAACTCGTTAAAATGAGAAAATGTTCTCGCTTTAATGAGATTTTAAAAATTTGTTCTAACGAGATTTATATTTCATTAAAACCAAAACATCTTCTCTTTTAAATAAGAAAGGTCATAACAGTAAAACAAGCAACACCTCTTGGGATTTTTAGATATCTAAAGGAAACAGTGTGAGAAGAAGGAGCATCACAGCGAGCCCCTTTATGCCTTTTTAACAAGTAGTAATCTGTCAGAGTGTAGACTCAAAAACCTTTGAGTCTACACTCACTGTAATAGTGTTCTAGGTTTTCGGTCACATGACTTTGACTAAAATTATAACCTTATTTTCATTTTTTCCTGCAAACTAACAGTCTACTGTGTTTTCAACATCTGACATTACCATAAGCAACAAGATAATTTTGTTGATTTTGATAATGTCGGAAATTACATAGTAAATCAAATTATAAATGTGCGTATACTGTCCACAGCCATGACCAAAGCTATTGACAGTGGCTTAAACGTTTAGTGGTCTTCATTACATGTTTCTGTGAAGAACCACAGAGAATGTTTGATACTTTTCAAAGACTTTTGTATGTTTAGAATGTATGGCCAATTGGAGCTGGACACTTTCACAGATTCACCTGTGTTGAGATAAGTTACCTGTTCATTTTGGACAAACTTACAGTGAAAATAGGTTTCTGATTAAATGTTTTAAAACTAAATCTTTGCAGTGAAGCAATTTGAAAAATCAGTGTGAAAGGTCACCAAAAAACTTCAGCTACACTTATTCGAAAGATACAAACAACAAGGCATGAGTGCCAGCAAGCTGTCAGAGTTTTACATTAATCCATTGAACTGTTTTCCGAGAAAGCATTTTGACCTCTGGTGAAAAACGTGTTGTATGCTGTACATTTGGTGTGTGTGTATAATAAATATGTCCAGGTAAATGGAGACACATTTTTCGTAATTATGATGCTTGCTTTCACAGATCATCAGCTTCTTCTCACAGCTCTCACAGACCACATTTTTGAAATGTGGTCTGTGAGAGTAAACATTCAGCCCTGCTTATATAAAAAGCAATTAACACATTCTGCCATTAGGTACTTAGCAGAAGTTTTGACTTGCCTGGAAAAAATTTTATCTCTGAGCAACAGCTTGTTCTCACAGCAGCTTCATGCTACGATGAAGAACAATGTAGACAAACTCTTCCACTCCTTTGGCATGAGGAGTTCAGCAGGAGTTTTGGTGAGTGTCTCGGTGAAGCTTGTTCAACACCCTCAGTCCTTCTTACACAAAGAAAAATGTATATTCTCTCATCAAGTGTTTAGCAGGAGTTTTGACTGATTTGTGCAAATTACAATCTTCAAGCGGCATCTTGTTCTAACACCAGCTGCTTCATGCTACTGTGATCACAATGCTGCCAGTGACAGAATCTTCTTTACAGGAACAGGTTCTTGTTGAACTTGGTGCACCTTCACAAACACGGTTTCAGCATAGAGTAAGGAGTATTACATGTATTAAACTGATTATTTCTATTTCACCTGATTCAGGACAAGTTAAGTAGGTTTAGATCGTCACAGGTTTTGTCAAAGTTAAGATGACTCTGAATCTATCACCTTGTTTTTCCATTTTTATTCAAGCTACAAATCCAATGTATGTTCAGCTTCTGATAATTAACACATACGCCAATATAATTGTTTTCACTTCTATGTGTGTGAAATTACATAATGAATCAAATTTTAAATGTGTATATACTATAAACGTAAGCTTTTTTGTATGTTTTGCATCATCTCTCACTGATGCAAAAGATGCGAGCCACCAGGCATGAGTACCAACAAGATAGCTGTCAGAGAAAATTAAAGATACATTGAGAACATCAGACCAACCATAAAAATGGGAACAGCAAAGATCCTGGATGACCTTCATTTATTAAAGAAAAAATAATTATCCATTCACATGTTGACTTGCTGATGTGCATAGGATCATTGTTCTGCTGCTTGACTCAACTGTACTTGAGACCGTCACAAACTGATGGCCAAACTTTCTCTATCATTATTTTATAATAGAGAACAGTTCCATCAATTACAGCAAACAAGTTCTTAGCAGCTCTAGACCATCACACCAGAAAAATAGTGGGAGGTGACATTTGGCAACGATTTTTTTCTTGGTTTGGTATACGTTTTTCTATAGAGTTAGAAACCAGTCAAAAGACCAAAAGCACAGCTGATTCTAAATCAGTATCAAATTATTTTATTTAAATCATTTTTGCCATTAATATAAAGTTCGTGTTTTTGATAACAATTAATTCACACAAATAAAGCAAAACAATTTAGTCCATAAACTATGCCAAATGAAACATATGTGTAATAAAGTGAAATGGTACAGGGAAGAAGTCTTGAACACATAAATTAAATGATTTGCAATAAGTCATCAAATGTCAAGAAACCAATTGAAATCTATCAGTATTTAGAAGGCATTCTTGCTGCTATGTGCAAATAAATATCAGCTGATTTATTATTAGCTGATGGCCTATGAAAAGGTTTCTCATTACTAAAATGTTTCACAAAGTGGTGCAGCTGGATAAAGCAAAGAAACTTTAAAAAAAATGTCTTACTGCTGCAACGCATACAAATAGCAATGGTTACAGCTGCATTTTAAAACTTCTGAATGCTCCTGTAAGGACCTTTGGGGCTGTAATCCAAGAAGTGGAAAGAGTATGAGTTCATCGATAACCAACCATGTCCATTTGTCCCTTGTCAGAGTTCTGACAGAGGCATAAAAAAACCCCTCAAAAAATGTTATTTAAAGTCCAAGGAGTACTTGCAGAGATCTTTAGAGGTAGCAAGTGCTGTTTTTCCACATAAAAACAATAAGTACTGCACTGTTTTGCACACACTGTGCAAGACTTTTACTAATGGAAAAAAAATAAAATTGGAGCTTATTTAAAGTTTGCTGTTATTTTTTTGACAAGCCACTGATGAACCTGAACATTTGGGATGTAATTGCATATACCCTGTATGGAAGGAGAAGTTTTTTGCACATCACCGTGCCTAACCTCAAGTTTGGAGGTGGGAACAGTATTGTGTTGGGTGTTTTACAGTATATGTTACTGGCACACATATAGGCTCTGATTCTGTGGGTTCTTCAAGGTCAGAGTGCCCACAGAGATTTCCGAGCACCCTCATATGCCAGGCAGCCTACAATTGTCATTGATTTGCAAATGATTGCAGCAATTTATAGGACAGCACTTATTAGCTGCAATAGCTAGTGACATCCACCTGCAGGCACCATTATATGCATTGAGTCATGTCCACAAAATCAGACCCTTCTGATGCAGGATGAGCATGAATCCGTCACCAAAATGTATAGCCATTATTTCTTTTCCGATTACAATAAAATATGACCTAAATTAAAGCTGAGAAAATTGCCGATGATTGATCTATGAATTCTGATTCTTCTTAGATATAAATCTATAAGCAGTTTGGTCAGCTCTTTCAAGCTTTCAAGCTCTTTCATGTTGCAAGAGAGGCCTAAAGGGATGTGGTTATTTTTGTTTTGTTTTTTTGGACAGTTAATGTAATTTTACTTTCACTGTAGGAGACAGTTTGTTAAATACTTTATGAAATATTTTATCCTGTTTGATGACTGTTATGAATATTGTGACATTCAATGAACAAACGAGGCATTTTGTTCAGTTTTTGTGGTTTATTGAACTTTCAGAAATTACAGCAGCTGCGGTGCACCAAAGCAAAGAGAAAATAATGCTGAAAAACATTTGAAGAACTCAATACAGCTCCTATTCTTCTTTTTTCTCGCTCTTCTGACTCGGCTTTTCTACACATGTACACCCGTTGCCTGGCAACCGATTGACAACAGCTCAGCCGACAGAGCAGAGATTTTGTTCAAATTCAATACCAAAAAACATGCAAAAATTTCCCACACAAAGAACAGAACATTCAATCCGTTCCGGTGTTCCACTTTCTTGTTGTTTTATTTTATTTTATTTTATTTTATTTTACTTTTTTAATTGACCTGTGAAATGTGATACCGTTCGACCTTGCTATCTAGTTGCAATTAATAGCAAAACATTGCATTCCTTTTCAGATTCTATGCCTGATTGTGTTATTTTTGCAACTACCGATATTCCTGTCTCAGTGCATAGCAAGGAGCGCAAGTGTGACACACCATAGTCACATGATGTCCAATCTATATATCAATTGTGAGCACCCACTGGAAGAAACATAAATCGGCGCCCCTACTGGCAGAGTTCATAATGGAAGGAACGATGAATGTCGAAACGTACCAAGACATTCTTGATAACAATTTGAAGATGCCATACGTATTAATTTTCAAGCAAGAAAATAGCCAGGAACATGTAGCCAAGGAAATTGTTAAGATTTGCAAAAAGAAAGTAAAACTGCCAGACTGACCAGGTCAAATAGCTGACTTGTCTGGCTTCGTCAGGGCCAGAAGACTCCAACTACAAATGAACATGGGAAATAAAAAGTTAACTCTCCAAGGCTAAGAAGCAATTGAATTCATTCTTCAAACAGGACCAAACACGTGAATGTTAGTCCAGTCTATCTGATTATCACTCTGTATATTATAATTCGCTTGATCAGAGTTGGATAGATTTCATTTTTTTTCTGCATGTTCCCTCTGAATTTTTCTCAACCTGTTCAATTGCTGTTTTCTTGTTGTCTTATTGAACCCTTGTTTGATTACTTAAATCACAGCAGAACTCAAGGCCAAACAAAATCATAAAAGTAAGAGCATTTTCATATGCTTAATGCAAAACACCCACAAGGGATTTGGACTAAATAGTTGTGTAGTCTTAAAAAAAAAGCCAATAATCACAGAAGCTTATGAGAACAAAAGTGTCACTTAACAAGGGAACATAAAGATTGGACTGTGGAGTGATGGAAAAAGGCCTATCCTGTTTCACAGTGATGGGTGCATCAGGGTAAGAAGAGAGGCAGATGAAGTGATGCACTTTTAATGCCCAGTACCGTATTCTGGGCCATAGCTTTTATCTGGGGTTGTAGAAGGAAAGACCTCACAACAGCTCTATTCCACTGAAAAAAATTACAGGCATAGATTAAAAAATATTTTTTTGCATGATGAGAATGTGCTACAAGAAAAGTCCATGAGGTGGACAGAAAAGACTGACACCAGGAGTTTTGTTCAGCGGACGAAGGGACATGAGATGACATGAAGCAGGAGGAAATATGAAGCAGAAGGAATGTTTTCCATCACCCAAGCCTCTGAGAAGGTTATTTGGTCTGTCAAAGGAGCATAAAAGGAACTAAATGAGGTGAAAAATCTTTAGAAAACAGAAAATCGGGTTGGCTTCAATTTAAGGACCTTTGATGACTCGAATCCACACCAACTTACTGAAAAATAGGTTCATATGATGCACATATGCATGACAATAAATCGATTCCGACCCTCCTTGGTAACCATTGAAGTGTTTATTTAGAGGGAGTTGACACATTTCATCAAGAACTCATGATCCTACCATAAACAAATTTGATTTAATATTCCAAGAAAGCAATTAAGATTTTAAAGTGCAATAATCTCCCCTACACTCTTCTTTGGTGACTTTTGTCATTTCCAGTAAAAAAGAAAAAAAAGTTGGCTGAAGCAAAAATCAAACACTGTGTATTTTTAATTGTTTTGATTTTACTTTTTTATTTAAGATTTAAAAACAACAACAACAACAACAACAACAAAACCCCAACATGGTTATTTTCTTTTAGCAATTTTGTTTTGAAATGGAATAACCAAAGAACAAACCATATACAGATTAGTTTGGCCACTGACTTTCTAACCCCTTTCTATTTGTTATCTTATGTTGCTTTGACTACACATAAAAGCTATAAAAGAACTCTTATTTACAATAGTTGCTCCTAAACATCAACATTTCACATAGAATTACTGTATTCATTAAAATACACAGCTTTAATGCATTTTAAATGTTGAATGTTTGGCATTTTTCTATTTTACACATATAGCTATGATGATTATTTGATTAAGATGGTTAAGTTTATTTCAGCTCTGAGTGGTTAATATCTAGGTGTATTTTATGGGAATGTGGATCTTTCAGATAAATTTTAGTGTCATTTTTGATCATATTTCAAATTTTATTGTGTCATGCAGTGTGGGGCACTGGTCTGTCTTGACTCGGTCTCGCCTTCCCTTGGTCTTGGTCTCAACTTGGTCTCAGGTTAAGTTAAGTTAAGTTTATTTGTATAGCACATTTCAGCAGCAAGGCAACTCAAAGTGCTTCACATCATAAAAACATCAATCAAGTATACAGCAAAATCATCAAAAACATCAAAATCATCGAGCAAAAGCATCAAAATTATCTAGCAAATACACATGAAAATCATCAAAATCATTTATTTAACTGATTTACATTCAAACTTCCACCATTTGGAGAACCAATCTTATTTTACCTGGATTTGTTTGTAGATTTATGGTCCAGACTACTAAAGTTCTTATTGTCGGGGATTGAGCCAACAATAAGGTTAGGTGGTCTTGACTACAATACTACCTAGAGGAACTAGGATACTGGATGTGGAGGGGAAGAATGCGTGCACTAATGAGAGATTTATGGGCTGGTCGGTTACCATTATAAAAATGTATTGGCCCAAAAGTATCAAGCAAGTACCAGGCAAATGCCAGGTATGTCTGATACCCAGTTCAGCACTGCTCAAGAATAGCATAAGACTGTGTCAGGGAAGAGTCACTGTCAGGATAATGTTTGTAAATCAAAAAAGGCTGTTATTAATGAACTGCTGGACACAGTTAAAGTTGATTGTATGATTATTATTTAACCCATTCATAAAACAATAAAAAGCATTGGGTGGTAAGATGTGCCCTCCTCCCTCTCTAAACCCCCTTTGCCCCCCTTCGAAAAGAAAGAGACCGTGCTGAAGAGCTAATTGAGCTCTTTTAAGGCAGTGTGCCCTGTCCTCAAGGCCCACTGTCCTGCATGTTTTAAATGTTTCCCTGCTTTAACACACCTGATTCAGATGATTGCAGTTCAGCAAAAGTCTTTGTGTTGAAGCAGAGAAACACCTAAAACATGCAGGGCAGTGTACCTTGAGGACCAGGGTTGGTAAACACTGTTTTAAACCACGACTACATGCACTCTGAGTCTAAATAAACTGCAGAAATGAGCAGGTTTGTTCTCACCTGTCATCAGTTGATCTTTGCGAGCATCATACAGCATTCCCAAGGTGAAAGGTCGGTCCAGGGCAGCTATCTCAATCTGATCTGAGGACATTTCTCTAATCTAAGAAGACAGAGACATGAGGTGTTAAATACAGAAACAATGCCAGAAATGCTATGGTGTTGAATAAAATCCAGTATTTCAAGAAAACATATGCAGCTCTTTGGAAAGGATTTCCTTACCTGATAAAGATTAGTTGTTCAGTTGAGTTGTGTTCAAAGTCTTGACTTGTGAATTCTGAACTCCACATGTGTCCTTTTATCCTCACAGCTCCACCCACTGAAGCACCTAAACACCCACATTTAGAGTCTATTTATATAGCACATCTACAACTGCAACACTGAATAAAGTGGGGTGCAGAGGTATAAAAAATGACAGCACAAAGGGACAAAATAAAAAAGAATCTAACACCATCACTTATGCTGGATAAAAAGTGAGTATAGATGTGTTTTTGAATGCAGTTCAAAACATTGACAGTGGGAGCCTGCTTGATGTGTAGGCACTTAATCCACAAGGGTTACAAACTTGAACACTCAAATCAACTTTCTGAACCTGCCTTGACCTTGGTAGGCACTGGTATGCAACCTGCAGCTCCAGAGCTGTAAAAAGTAAATAAATAAATGAATAAGAATATTTAAGTAAATATGAAAAAAATAAATAAAATAAAAAAATCTGAAATTAGTAGAAACAGAAATGGGATGTTACAAAAATGATGATCAGAGTTTAGAAGAATTTGCAGTGTTCAGGGCAATAACAGCTCTTGGGTAAAAACTGTTTTTTAGTTTGTTTTTGTCTTTATTGCCCTGTAACGCCTCCCTGAGGGTAAGAGTTTGAAGAGTCGTGGCTGGGGTGCGAGGGGTCCCTGATGATGCTGTGGGCTCTCCAGAGGCAGAGGGTCTTGTAGATCTCCTCCAGAAATGGAAGAGGGCAGCCAGTCAGTCCCTGGGCAGTGTTTATGACCCTCTGGAGCTGCTGAGGGTTGCTGCAGTACAGCTGGAGAACCATAAGGAGATGCCATGGCTCAACACCAACTCCACAGAGCAGCGATATTAGGACACCAAGAGCTCAGTTCTCAGGTTATTCTTCCTGAGAATCCTCAGGAAGTACAGTCTCTGCTGTGCCTTCTTCAGGATTGAAGTGGAGTTTGCATTCCAGGTCAGGTCTTCATTGATGTAGGTGCCCAGGAACCTAAAATTTGGCACCATCTCCACCCTGTCCTCATTTATAATGATGGACTGAATGTCTGATTTATACCTCCTAAAGTCGACAATCAGTTCCTTTGACTTGGAGGTGTTAAAATGAGGTTGTTGGTGGTGCATCAGGCAGACAGTCGTTCCACTTTCACTCCATATGCGGTCTCATCTTCTCCAGAGATGAGCCCCACCACCATGGTATCATCAGGGAACTTTATGATGGTATTGTTTGGGTGGATGGGGGTACAGTCATGGGTGTAGAGGGTGTAGGGGGCTTAGGACGCAGCCTTGTGGAGAGCCAGTGCTCGTGCTCAGTGCTGAGGACAGATGAGATCCAACTCTCACCCTCTGGGAGTGGCTGTCAGAAAATCCATTATCCAGCAGCAGAGACCCAGGTCCCCCAGCTTGCGCACCAATCTGCTCGGAATAATGGTATTAAAAGCCTAAGAAAGGGAAGAGCACCCTCGCGTAGCTCCCTCACTGTTCCATAAGTGTCACCATGGTGTGAAGAGTGGTGGTTGATGGCATCCTCTGTAGACTGTTTGGTTCTGTAGGCAAACTGGTGGGAGTCGAGTGTGAGTGGCAGGCATGAAGTGACGTGACTCCGAACCAGTTTCTCGAAGCACTTCATAATGATGGGGGTTAGTCCCACTGGCCAGTAGTCACTGAGACTGCTAATATTATTCTTTTTTGGCAGTGGGATGATGGTGGAGGAGCATGGTGAGATGGAGCACTGGGTGAGAGACTGATTAAAGATCCCACTAAAAACCCCAGCTAGCTGGTCCGCACAGTCCCTCAGCACCCTCCCTGTTACACCGTCAGGTTCAGCAGCTTTCTGTGGGTTCACTGCCCTCAGGGTTCTCCTTACTTCCTGTACCTCTACAGTGATGGTTTGGCTCTGGAGGGATGACAACTGCAGTAAGGGCTCTGCTGGTGATTCAGCCTCAAAATGGGCGTAGAAGTGGTTAAGCTCCTCTGCCAGTGAGGCATCCCCAGTGATTTCAGTGGTGTTGCTGGATCTGAAGTTGGTGATGTGCTGGACCCCTTACCACATCTGCCAGCTGTTGTTGCTACTGAATTCCACCTCAATCCTCTGCTTGTAGTTCACCTTGGCCTGTCTGACGCCTCTCTTCAGAGATGCTCGGGTACAGCTGTACAGGTCCCTGTCTCTGTACCTGAAAGCGCTATTTCTCTCCCTCAGCAGGTTCTTGACCTCCTTGTTCATCCAGGGTTTCTGGTTGGGAAACACCCGGATGTGCTTGTCCACTGTGACGGTGTTAGCACAGTGTTGGATGTAGTCGAGTACTGCTGAGGTGAATACCTCCAGTTCCTGGTGGCAGAAAATATCCCAGTCTGTCCTTGCAAAACAGTCCTGCAACTGCTGAGTGGCACCATCTGGCCAAGATTCCACAGTCTGTATTTTGGGGGATGCTCGCTTCTTCACAGATTTGTATGCCAGAATAAGAAGCAGTGACATGTGATCACAGGAGCCCAAATGGGGGAGCTGAGTGGCCCTATATCCATGCTTGATGTTGGAGTAGGCTTTATCCAGCGTCTTAGCTTCCCTAGTAGCACATTTAATGGGCTGGTGGAATTTAGGGAGCACTACTTTGAAATCAGCATGGTTAAAATCCCACACAATCTCATCCACTGCCTCTGGGTTGTTCTGTTGCCACCTGAGAGCTGTACTGGCATTGGCATCAGGTGAAATGTATACAGCAGGTCACCATGACAATGGTAAACTCATGCTGAAGGTACAAAAGTCTGCATTTAACGGTGATAAACTCCAGGTCTGCTGAGCAGTGCCTGTCAACTGTGGCATTTGTGCACCAGCTGTTATTCACATAGATGCAGAGCCCCCCTCCCCTGTTCTTACCAGAGTCACAGCTCCTTGTGAGGGATCTGGCATTTGAGAGAAAAATGCTGGGCAGCAGAAGTTTGTGTGGTCTCCTCTGTAGCTGTACCAAGACACCAGCCCAACAGCCTCACTTTTGTTTCCTCTCATTTTGCTGCCTCCTTCACCTGCTTGTTGGGATAACTATTCATGGGAAACCTGGTTTCTGGGCTGTCCGGCGGTATACTTTGTGTGTGTATAATGTCCTCCATTACACACAGTTCGTTTCATAATCCAATGCAGAAAAGACTCTGTCAGCTGTAGGTGATCCTTGACATATTGACAAAAACAATAAACCATAAAAACACCCGACGAGAGGAGTTCCAAGCTGCTGTGTCTGTGTGCGCCGCCATGGAGACGTTCATCCATGTTATTTATGGTCAGCAATTAGTATTTTATCATATGATATGATAAGGGTACATCTTACCCCTTATCCCTTGGTGGCATACTTTAGCTGATATTTTACATAAGATGCTGAATCATACAGAAGCGTATAGGCTCTTTGCAGATGCGGCGCTGACATCACATCCGCATGAGTGGATTGCAACTCACTTGTTTCTGCTTTGAGGAACTATGGCCACAAGGAAAGATAAACTCGTGTTTCAGAAGTAAATTAAACAATATAAAGAACACTTTTGTGTGCATCCTGGTAAATGATATTCCACAAAGGTGAGAAGATTGACACAAGACACCAATGAGCAACAGCAAGCTGCAAGCATCAAGGTGTTTAGCTGGATTTGGAAAAAAGTTCTAACCACCAAGCTAGTTTCAGAGATTCCAACATTGCTTCTGAAGCAGTTTCATCCTGATCACCAATCATCTTTCATCAAACTTGTCTGTTTGAAGAGTTTAAATCAGACAAAAGGCCATGCTGCTGGTGCTGAAAATGGTAAAGTTGAAACAATAGTTGAAGAGGTAAAGATTATGTTCAGAGTTTACACTGAGACTAGTCTGTTCATTTTCTAATAATTTATCAAGTTTTTTTTCCATTGTACTGGTTTCTGTCTGTGTTCACTCTTAGATAAATTTTAACATCCTTCACTCTGTATAGGACTATGTTGCTAAAATAATAAACTCTGATTCTTAGAACTTAGGTGATTTGAATTGTTTAGCTGTTGTGACATTCATTTAGATTTAATTCATGTAGGTGAATGAGTCAACAGTTTTCGTTTCTTCCAACACTTTAAATCTCTGCTCTGATGTTAAAACCACATTCTGACCTCAGAGCAGCAAAGACTAAAGACAGATCTGCTAAGTGTCCTCAAATTACATCAAAGAGTGTTTTACTAACATTAAAAAACTAAAGGTTTGGTCAATTTTACTGTAACATGTTTTTTTTTTTATCATTCTGTCAGAGGAGACAGAAGAATATAATGTGTTTTCCAGGCAAATAGAGACATGCTTTTTACTAATGACCCTGTACAAGGATTCTGGCATTTGTGTTCAGCAGTAGTCTGGACTTGTTGCTTTGATAAAGCAACTTGTTCTCACATAGTTTTTCCCACAGTGTGCATTCTGGCTGAGCCCTTTTCCCTCAGATTTTCTCGAGGGCTTATTTACCAGCATACAGTCCTGCTTTTCAAAGCACAATCAACACATATCCCCTCAGGTACTCAGCAAGCTGCCTCTCACAAAGAGGCAGCTTGTTCTCAAAACTGTTCTCAGAGCAGCAGCTTCATGTGAAAATGAACACTAATGTAGAAAAAGGCTCCCCACTGACAGAAGCATCTTGACAATAACACCTTGTTGATTTTTATACCACTCTGTAATACAGTTTCAGCTCTGAGTCTGTTTTTTTGTTTTTTGTTGCAAATAGTCCACATTCATGCAGAATTATTTTTTTCCAGCAATCAACTTCGGAACCAAATTCTGAGTGATGATGACTATTGTCATTTTACTGATTAATACTTTGCTGATAAGCATTCAGACAGTTGGCTTCTGTTTAGCCATCACCATTTCATCCTGAATCCTCTTCCCAGTATTTCAGATCTCAGTTTAAAGTTCTTGGTGATGCAGAAAAAAGTAATTTCAGATGCACTTTATGAACAATCAATTATCAGAGTACTTTAATTAAATAATTTTAGCAAGATTTTTTCACAGTTTCACCTGTGCTGATAATATGACTGTACTAGAATAACATTAAATGGTTATTTTGGTCAAACTTATGGTGGAAATTAATTTCTGACTTGATGCAAAAGGTGCAAACCGCAGTGCATGAACACCAGCGCTCTCTGTGAAAGAAGAGGTTAGAAGCAAAGATCAGATGAACACAGAGAGAAGGTAGCTTTCAGAGTAAAGGAAAGGTACAATGAACAAATATACTTTGTTCTGGCAAACTGGCTAATTATAATTATAATTAAACACTTCTGGCTAATTATTATAGGAACATTTTTGATTGCTGCAATGCTTCTTTTTTCTTTTTTCTTTAAGCCGTTCTGATGGACATTTGATTTAGTCATCTTTATTCTTAAGGTTTGTTAAACTTTTGCATCACTGATAGATTCTAGCTCATAGAAATATAATTTGTAGATGTTTGTGTTTAAATGATAACTGATTTGCAACACTTACTGTTAAATTAATGCAGGAAATATACCTGTTCCAGTCACTCATCAATAAAAATATGGATAAAGTATGTTTTATCTGATTACTAGTTAACTGTTAATCAGACAATGTTCCACAGACACACATTATTATCTCTGACCTTCTGTCCTTATATCCATTTCGTCACAAAGTCTAACGTGTTTTGTGTATGCAGTGTCGGCTATTTATTAATCTGTTGGTGATAAAAGCAACTTAGAACCCCCGAACTGGCATCAGATCACTGTAGCAGAACTAAGAGGAACTTTGCCTAACAGTTATCACATCTTTTATCCCTACAGTGCAACTATTTCTGCAGTACAGCCAAGACTATGAAGGTGAGTTCAGGCCTTTACAGCTTTTTTGTGTGGTAGCCTTGGTTATGCTGCAGCTAAGGGAACTGCTCAAAGGATCACATATCAAAAATTTGTTTCATTGTATCATATGCTATGTTTTCATTACTTAAATTACCCCCAAGACTGCAAAGAAACCAGTATCTTTCTCCAAATTTATGTTTAGAAGTCTACTCTATTTCAAGAAACCAACCAGTTACACTGCACAATACCCAGTGTCAGCACAGCAACATTTATACCTTTAAGCTAACTTGTGATGTATTTCCCTAGTTGCAATTTTAATTAGATATAAACAAACAATATTAAACAGAAATTGATTGCAAATACAATGCAGAGTAAATGCACCCTCAGCAGGGTGCTGGAGGATGCATGGGAGTTCGCCCAACTAGTCTACATGTGCTTTGTGGAATGGGAGAATGCATTCAGCCATAAACTGAACAAAATATCTAATTTAAACATACATGGCCATCATTTGGTCATACAAGTAAGTTGGCATTCATTTCTGAAGGTTTTTTCTCTGTGTTGCTATCAATGATATCATTAAAGGGTCTCTTGTATACTTTTTTATTTTTGTCTGTTATTCCTGGATTTAATTTAAATTTACAGATTCACTCCTGATGTTTATATCTCTTAGCACGTCCATATAGATGCTCAATGTTTTTTGTTGCTATGTTTCAATTTGTAGTTGTCCTTCAGTGCTAAAAAATTAAAACACTGTTGGTGATTTAGACTGGACAGTATCTCAAGATTCATTTTACATATTTACTATCTTTCAGTGTCCTGGGGTGTTAAGTAGTGTTCTTTAAACCAAGTTCTGATAAATTCCTTTCGAAGGTAGGGTGTGGAGCAAGACAAGAGTATGAATGCTTCCTTCCTTTTTTACTATCACATCGTGAAAACATGGTAAAAATTTGTACTCTATGAAAGCTAGTTAACAATAAATGAATAAGTGAGGTAAAAAATTGAGATGGAGATAGGGAAAATCCCTTTGTACCAGATAAGTTTCATATAAATATGTATTTAAATTCCCCCTGGGTGTTCCATGAGTTTGAATCAGTTGCTTTAACAGGGATCAAAAGATCCACAGCAGAAGGATTAAAGTTACCAGAGAGCTTTGTTTGCACCTGTAATAGTATTATGGAAGTTAAAATTGTTTATTTAAACTACTTTTCTCTCAGTTTTACAAAGTCAAATAATATCAAAATCACAATAGATTTTTAGCTCAAGTGAGCTGTGTTTTGGTGCTTTCATTCCAACAAAATAGTGATCCAGATCTCTTGAGAAAAATCTCATAATATCCATAACCAGTGGAACCAATGAATATGACAGTGTAATTAACTTTTAGGACTTCAGTAAGTATCGAAGCTGCTGGGTAATATTGAACAAACATATTCAAAATCTCATTATTTCATGCACCAGTCATTTTCTGACAGGAAGTCATATGTCACACTTATTTCCCATATTTGTCACATGTCATATGTCACACTTATTTCCCATATGTCACACAATTTCCCATATTTTAAAGACTCAAAAAATGTGTAACTTTCAATAGTATTAGGAAGCAATACACACAAAAAAGTGTGAAGTTCATCAAAACACACAGTTTTAGCTATCTTTGCTTCAAAATGAAATGGCCAAGGGATGCTGACGTAGCACTCCAGTGTCTTTCACCCTTATCATCTTGCAGTGGCACAATCCATCCATAACAATGAATGATTATGGTTAGAAAAAAATGCTTCATCACTGAGTGGATGGTACTTTACTCCTCTGGCCGCTTTTTCTTCTCAAGACTTTAGGTAATGGCTAGTCTGAGTACGGCCAGTGAACTAAGAAGACTTTTACCATCTTAAAACAAATCCACTCAAAAAGTGTTATTGCTGTTTATGCAAGTGCTGTTTCATGAATTGTCATACCAATGTCACATTTCCCTGAGGTGGTTATATTGCTATGCTCATTTACACAGTGTACAGCTTTGGGTATGCGTGTGCTTCCAATGGCCTTCCATATATATATAAAAAAAAGAAAACACCAAACCAAAATTTGGTTTGAAAGAAATCATTTATGTGTTAAAACCCAAAAATAGATATAGCATTTTTTAAATCAGAACTGCATTTTCTTCCCAGTTACATTTGTTTTCTGCAAACTCATGCTTTATTAACCTACTTACTGTAAGAACCATGCTCCTGTTCAAATTTACTGTCCTTAGTTATGAAGAAAGACTTGAAGTTTCTACCCACCTCTCTCTCGTGAGTCTTGGTTACAGTTTGTATTATATATATTTCAAAACAAAAACTATTATCTTTTGACTGCTGTATTCTTTTAAATATCCATATGATTTACCTTGTACCTTCTTGTAAATAACGTGCTTACATAGCATTTCTGATAAAAGATCAAATCTGTTCTGCTGCAGCTGCTGTCATTTCTCCTCCTCCTCCTGGTTCCTCTATGGGCCAGCTGTGCGCCTCTTGCGCTTCCTCTGGACTGCAGTGACATCTATAACCATGATAACAGCAAACCCAGCGGAATTTACACTGTCTATCCTATTGGGGCCACTTCAGCTGTCCAGGTACACTCATGATGTTCTCTATAAGAGGAATGCAATCAAAAACAAGTGTTGTATTTTAATATATAAACTGACTAAGTCAAAACAGACAAAGCTCATTTTTTTTAACCCAGTTCTCATTCCAACATATTGGGTAAAGTGCAGTGAATAAATATTTGAAGACATTTAAATATTTCAGATCTGTTAACTTTTTTAATAGAAGATAAAAAGATAACCTGAAAAATTACAAATAGCAATTTTAAAATAATGATTTAATGGGGAAAAAAGTTTTTCACTGTCCGCCGCCCATTGTGAAAAAATAATGATAACAGTGCCATTAGTAAGGAAGCAGAAGGCTGCCAAAAGCTGGTATCTGGGTATGAATCTTGTTTGCAGCAGGTCATAGTTTCAAAAAGTCTCTCTCCTTGGTAAATATTAAATATCACTTACTTGTACAGTGCTTTATCAAGTCCGAGGACTCCAAAGCACTTTACACTCCAATCAGTCATTCACCCATTCATACACACATTCACATACTGATGGTGATAAGCTACATAGCCACAGCTGCTTGGGGCAAACAGAGCAGGGGATTCCAACCAGCAATCCACTGGTTTCAGGACAAATCCTTACCTCCTGAGGCATTGCCGCCCCTGCCAGAGTGGTGGAATAATTTTGACTCCTCAAGCGTCATTAAAAGTGATATTTTGTGATCAATTTGGAAAAAAGGCTCTTAGTTATGTTTAGCAATGAATTCTTTTTGTTTCATTAGTGTAACAGCATTGTTTGTATATTTTACCCATGTGGCAGGAAATGGGGACACCTTGACTTGGAAACCAATAACACCATCTTGGGAATTTCACATAAGAATATATTTTAGTTTTATGTGTTATTTAAGTTTATTCAAAAATGTTAAAAGGCTTTGGTTTGTTTTGCTCAAAAAAAAAAAAAAAGTGTTTTAATTAATTTATGAAAAAAGATTAAAAAGTTTGAAATGGAATACAGCTAAGACTTCTCCAGGTCCACCAAAGTAAGTGTGGAATGCATTATTAAACAGAAAATTAAAGTTGTTCTAAAATTGTAAAGAGCCACTGATGCATGGCTAGAATAATATCTGTGCAATTCCTCCTCAACTGGAGGTTTGACAATCTGGCAGACTCCTTTTCGCTGACTCCTTTGAATATCATCTACAGCAGACTGTCAATATGCATCCATAAAAGCTCCACTATTTAACTACACCTACACTTGTGCTTATGAATAATAGCAACAGATATGACAAGATATTTACCTATTCATGCTGTGATGGAAACAGGTATTTTAATCCAGTGTTCTTAAACAATGGGGACACCAAGATCATGTCATGATATCATCCTTGATATCATCTGAAACCAAGTTGATTTTGTTCCAATAAGAACATGGCAGTTCTGAGAATCATAATTTCCAAGCAGAACTACAATATAATTGGGAGAAAGCTATTAAGAACACAGAGAGGATGCAGCACTGACAGAATGAGAAACTGAATCTGATTTGTATGAAAAAGAACAATTTTATTGCAATGAACTTAAAAAGCAGAATGAAACATGTTTAAAGATTCTTAACAAATCTATAATCTGGGCAAGATAAAATATCTTAGATTGTGCAATTATTGTTCCAAAATGTATATTTTTATCATGACATAACTGAAAATAGTTTGAAATAGTTCACAATACTAAGTCAAATAAAACTGTCATTCAGTTTCAGTTCAGGCTTCCTGTTTTCTTTGTTATATATCTGTAACCCAAGAAAACAGGGACTATTGGAAAGAAAGTTATTGTCATAAATTGATGTTCACATTATTCTTCAAAACAATTAGTGAATTTTAGGATTTGGTTTCTGTGTCATGAGTCATGGCAGCTGCCATGAGCTGCAGCCTGCAGGTTCAACCACCCTCCTGCTTGTGTCTCTGCAGGTGTTCTGTGACATGAACTCCTTGGGAGGACGGTGGACTGTGAGTGTCTGAACTCATCAATTTCCTGCTTTCTTCAGACAGATTACTCTTCATGGATGCTACCAACTGCTCTGTGTTGAGCTTTGCCACAACAATCATTCTCAGTTCACCATTAGATTCAAGAAAATAATGTTCAGCTGCTTAACATCTTTCACCAACCACCAGGTGTTCCAGAGGAGGATGGATGGCTCGGTGAACTTCTACAGGCCTTGGAATCATTACAGGGCGGGCTTTGGGAATGCTGGTGGAGAGTACTGGCTTGGTGAGCCCTGAAACTGAAACAGCCATGAAGATTAAGATGAACCAACAAACCATAAAAAAAGACTCTAAGAGATCAGCTTCTGCATTTTCCTGTTTTTTAGGTCTAGAAAATCTCTTTCACTTTAGTCTCAGGAAAAAGTATGAGCTGCTGATTGACATGGAGGACTTTGAAGGAAATAAGGTGTATTCTCGTTACTCCTCGTTCTCTGTTGGTCCAGAATCTTATGGATATACTCTGCATGTGACTGGATTCGTTGATGGAGGGGCAGGTGGGTAACAGCTGTTTATGACACAACAAGGCTTAATATTTATTTATTCTTGATGAAGACAAAATAATTGTGCATAATTGTAACACAACCATGCATGATTTCAATTTTTATCACAAATAAAAGTCAGAAAAGTTTGGATTGGATTTGTAATTAGCCCTCTTGAGTCTACTTTGTAGAACCACGTTTCACTTTGGACATCTACAGACTGAATTATTTAAACATTCTTATTTGAAACATAGCTCAAGTTCAGTCAGATTAGATGGAGATGATCAGTAAACATCAATGTTTACGTTTTTAATTGGACTTTGACTGGATCATTCTAACACATGTCTTGGTCTAAATCATTTCACTGCAGCTCCCTATGTTTAGGATTGTTGCCCAACTGGAAGGTGAACCTCTGTTCTAGTACCATGGCATTTGGTGCTTGAAAGTGTTTTTTTGTTTGTTTGTTTGTTTGTTTGTTTTTTCAGGGAATGTCCTGTGTTTGGCTTTATCAGTTATTTCTTTAATTCTGACCACCATCCCACTCCCTGTTGAAGAAAAGGTTTCCTGCCATGTTGATGGTTTTGTTAGGATGATGTGCAGTCTTAGTTTTCCTCCACACAAGATGTTTTGGGTGTAGAGTCACAGGTCCAGTTCCTGTCCCATAAAATGTCTGCTGTGTCTGTGTGATGGCTTGTGGCAAACTAAAAACAAGATTTTTTCATGGTTTTATTTCAACAGTGGCTTTCTTCTTGCAACTGAAAGGTCAAACTTGTTGAGTACCAGACAAATAGTTGTTCTGACAACAGATTCTCCTCTCTGCAGCTCTTCAAATAAACGTCGCCCCAACTTTCTTGGTCATCTTTTCCTTGGTCTTCATGATGTTTTATTTTTCTCACTAATGTTCTCTGAGGCCCTCATAGAGCAGCTGCATTTATACTGATATCAAATTACATTAAATTGCTCATAGAATGGACTTTAATAATTCACTGACTTCTAAATGCAGTTGGTTGCATTTTGTTTCATTTTGAGACATGAAGAGGGGGGAAGACAAAGGGTTGTAAGTTTACCCATATTCTATTTGAACTGAAATGTTTCTTTCATTTGTGGGCTAATTTTGTCTTTGTTGTGTTTGCAGGAGATTCTCTGAGTCCTCACAATGGATTCAAATTTTCCACCTTTGACAAAGATCAGGACAGTTCTGAAATAAATTGTGCCAGGAAGTACCTGGGGGCTTTCTGGTACACACAATGTCATAGTACCAACCCTAACGGGGTTTATCGCTGGGGTGCTGATAGTACTCTCTTTGCTGTTGGAATGGAGTGGTCCACCTGGAAGGGCTATGACTATTCCTTGAAGGCCATCAGCTTTAAGATCCGTCCTGTTCAGTAAATTGGCAGGATAAACATCCAGCAGTACATCACATTGTTGTTGTTGTTTTTTATTGATTATTTCTATAATAAATCTTCCTTTGCTGCATTCTGACAATAATTGAGAAGAAACCAACTGCTGTTTTTCCTGTTAAGGTGTTTTTCTGCCGCTCATCTCCCAAAAACTCCATCTTTGGGTCATTTTTAGTGGGCTATATATTTTGCAATAGCAGCATCATCATTTTACTGTCAAACAGATTATTTAAAGATCCTTAAGTCCCACAAAAATATGCCTCAAGAGGAGACTATGCTAAATCACAGCTAAGTGGGCAGAGTCCAAACAGATCAACTTGTGACCCAACTGTATCAGATCTTATTTGGATTACAAGAAACTGTAACATGTGGATGGCATTTAAAATGAATAAATTAGGATTCTTGTAAGTTAAGAGTGGAAATTTGTATAATCCCCCAGCCTTGTAGTAAAACAACAATTATTTCACATCTTTCATGTCACATTCGTACTTTCTTATGATAAAACTGACAGGTTCAAAAAGCTTGTAAATATAATTAAACAGTTACCTGTGATATCATGCAAGCAAATGCCTTGTATCATTTAATAAAAGCCACATGATTTTGTTTACAACTTTATGTTAAAATCCTAAAAAATGTGTTTAGCTTTTATTGCAGTTATACAATTTCACACAAATAAATGTAGAAAAAGCCAACATCTAAGTGCATTTATTCAGTGAGAAAGAAAAATCCTATCCCACGAAATCATTGTTTTTAACAAAATCATGTTTACCAGTTATTGCTAATGTAAATGAAGAATTTTTTATTAATACTTTTAAAAGCTGAACTCTTAGGTATCTGTCCATAAATTTGTGTTTTTCTGGGGTTTAAATGTAAATTGATCTATAGATTGCTTTCAGTTAACCTCTCTTCAAAATGAAAAGTCAACAGATCATGCTGTTCAAGTAAGGCAGGAAAGTGCTATGAGAAAATAAATACTTGACTAAGTATGTCCAAATTTGAAATTAAATAGTTTAAAACAACTGTAATTGTGACAAACAAAGCTGCATGAGGTTCAATGTTTATCTTTCGATCAAAGATAAAACACACTGTTTGAGAACTGCGAAATTATGCACTTATGATAAATTATAAATATGTTTTAAGGCCTTTCACCAATGGTAACAATAAATGTGGAGTGCTCTGAAAGGAGATAAAGAAATCATTAGTTATCTTGACACTAAGCATTTTAATTTTAGAAGTTTCACCTGTGAAGGGCCCTGTTTATTGACTTATTTGTTTTTTGAACATTTTTTCATGTTACATCCTTCAACATATTCCATTGGTATTTAATGAAGCTGACCACAATGGAAAATTATCCATGTTTTAAATTTCTTTGTTACAAATCTCAAAAGTGTATTGCACAACTATGAGACAGCCCTGTTTAACCCATCATCTAAAAATGTAGAGTATGACTCATCTGCAAACCTCCTAAGACATTGTTAATGCAATGGCACACCACATTTTGCATATTATCTTAAAATCCATGTATACACTTTCTATGCACGCTACAGTAATGCACTTATGTTGTGTTGGGGTATGACTGTGAATTGTAATGTCACAAAATTTGAAAAAAGTGAAGAACCTGTCAGAAATAATAAAGTCACTAGAATCTGAGATTGGTTATAAATGCAAGTGAAAATATTTGCAGTCACTTTGTTTTATTATTATTTCGACTGAAGTATTAATTTATCACACTATAGCAAGGAAAGGCATCGTCAAACTTACAAAAAAAATATAAAATGAAAGGAACAGGAAGATTAATGTAGCAAATAAATGAATAAGTAATTCCCAATAAGAGTTTGCAGCTCCTCCAAACTGCAATAATGTCCTCACTTTGAGGTGATTAAATCTCCGCAGACATCTGAAAGCAGAAGCAATAAAACCTGCAACTACAGTTTAAGAAGACAGCTGCTCACTGCCACACTTTGCCACTCTTTTTCTCTGAAAATCAACATCAAAGTACTTCAAAGTAAATGAAGAGCTCTGAAGGGATTTCTTTAGGTGCACATCAGTAGTTTGGTGCTGCACATTTACCTAAAAAAAATGGTGCTGCCTGATTTAATCCTTCACATCATATTTTCTCCAAAACTTTAATTCGTATTTATAAAAAAAAAATAAAATAAATAATATATATATATATATATATATATATATATATATATATATATATATATATATATATATATATATATATATATATATATATATAATTAATAAATTGTAAAAATAAATGCAGAAAGCTTTTATCCCAACCAGTATGGACTGCGGCAATGCTCTTTATACAATGGTTAGTCAGGGCTCCAATTTGTTTAAAGGGGTGGTATTATATTTTCCAAGAACATAGTACCTTTTTATAGCACAAACAAGTAACAATGTTAACTTCAGTTGTTATGAAAATGCTGTATATATCAAACATGACTTAAAAGAAATTTGACTTCATAATTGGACACCTTGAAATTGGGCCTCTGTCGCTTTAAAAAGCTCCTACTATTTCCGACCCTCCACGTCCCACCCTACACGTCGTCACAACAATGCTTCTTTTTATGCACTTCAGCTCCAAGGAGGACCTTTGTGGAAATAGGTGGCGCTTTACGTTTAGGCACCCCTGAATAGGTGCCAAAAGAGATTCAAAGATTCCACAAACATGCATGAAACAATCAAAGCAACACTCCAGATATGTTTTTGAGGATGGAATAAGATTATAACACGATATAAAACTCAAAAAAGTCAATTTTACATAATATCCCCCTTTCACAAACTAATACCTGGCTTTTAACAGAGGTCCACAGGCATAAGCACATCTTACCAAATCTGTCTCGCTCCATTGAGCTGATTTTAAAATTGTCAGTTGTCTAAATAAAACTTAAAAAATAATTTTAAAAAACTGCATGAAAGAACCACAACATAGGACCCAGAATATCCAAAAACTCAACAATAAATGTCACAAAAACATAAACATGGTATCATCTCACTCTGATTTACTAATTGTATTACCAAATCATTTACTAGTTTTACATATTCAAATTTAATTTGCTTTACAGCTGTGAGTAGAAGCACAAACAAAAATAAAAACTGCAACACAAAGACTCTAAAGCTCCTCCTAAAAAAACATTTTCTGTTAAAAAAAAAAAAAGGTATTGTTCCCTGGCTATATCATAAGAAGCAGAGACAGTTATAATAGTCCGCTGAGGTTTGACAATCTGATAAGAGGATTAAGAAGCATGAATCAGTAAGCCTTTACCGCTTCCAAAACATGATCAAATTGTAACGTTTATCATCCAGAGGTCTTTGACAGAAACAATAATTCTAGCATGCAAATATGAAAAAGACTGCAAAGTCAAATAAAAGCAGTTTACCTGCAGTCAAATCACAGAAATGTGTGTCCTTAGAACTCTTGTGGTGGGACATTCATTGAAACCAGAGTTCGGTTCAGCGTTTCAGAGTCACAGTTTTTAACTTTGTCATCTTTTCTATATCTTTTAGACAAATAATTTCTCAGGGCTGATCATCCATTGGATCTGTTTTTCAGCATACGGTACGGTATATGTTTCTCATATAACTGACGAAAGCTTAAATGGAGAAATGAAACAGCTATTCTTGATGAGAATCAGAAGGTAAAACAAGGGTGTATTTTTCAGCATGACAATGATCACAAACAAAAAATAAGGCTGCTAAAATTTGTCAGTCATCTAGCAGGAAATCAAGTGAAAATCAATTAAAAGTGCTTCACACAGTTTGTTTGTTAGAATGGGTCAAAATCATTGATGAGCAAAGCATGTGAAGAGATAGTATTAAATCAATTTTAGCAAGGTTATTCAATAGTTATGGCCATCCTACCTCATTAAACAATTTTAATTATAGACTAATATGGGTTGATTTCATTGTACATGAATTACTAGGGTCGTTAACAACATCTGGTATAAGGTTTATCTCAATAGCTCAATCTGATATGTCAATTGAAAAACATCAATAAGGCTTGTTTTCCACTCTGTAGATAACGAACACTTGTTCTTTGAGAAACATAAGAAAACAGAGTTAAGGTTGTTGTGTGATTTCGTTATGAAACAAAATCTCTTTACACATACATACACAAGTAGAGATATAGCTTTTCGATGGATCATTTACCATTATCTGTAAAAAAAAAATGTTTACACCACTTATTCAGGAGGGCACAAGGTTGCATAGCTATCTTTTGTCTGCAGATATAGACCTGGGTAAACTGGTTAAGTGAACTTGTATTTATTAGGTGTGCAGGTGAATCAAAATCTTTTTGCAGACTTGGTAGAAGGACAGAGTGCCTGCAGAACAGTCCAAATACACCCCAAGCCTGTTGCATCCAACTGCAAACCCATACGCTGGAGCAAGTGAAGGTGTCTGCACTGCAAAAAATATCTCGTTGACAACAACCATTCTCCAAGTTACTCTAGAGAGGCAAGATTTTCTTGCCTTCCTTGCTTTCCACCAGTGCATGCAAGAAGTACAGCAGGATTACTGCTGCCGACTGAGCTCCATGTGAACTCAAAGTAATGACAGCTGGTCAGGCCTTCCCTGCACAGAGCATGATCTGTTTTTTTTTTAAATAGTCTTTGTCGTCAAGGTTGCCTTCTTGTTTCCCTCAGAAAGTTGGAGAGAGGCACTGGCTGTGTTTTGGTCCAAGGTAAGATCACAGTAATCTGATTGATATAAGAAGACATTATGTTACAGTCTGTTATTCTTTGTTACATTTAGTCAATTTTAAAACAGCAGAATTAAGTTATTTATGCAAATGTACTAGTGTGATAAATGTTAACACCAGATGGTATTAATTTAATTTCAAAGATGCCCTGTATTCGATAAAAAAAAAATCTTTCCTGAGTAACAGGTATCAGTGTTACATTACTTGATTTAATTTAAAATCACATATTTAAACAAAAATATAATGAAGATAATGTACTTACAATACATGAGCTCTCTTCGATCTAACTTAGCTGTGACATCAGTAACAACAGGCTTTGAGAAGTCTTCGGTTTTCAGAAGGCCGTCCATGTATTGGTAGATGGTTGCTCCTTTGAATTTCTTATTTGGCAGAGCTGCCACAAGGAAACGAAATCTGCTGCTGCTTTTCAGGTTTTTAGCAGTTGTGCAGAACTCATTGGCTTTTTTCCTCATGTTGGTTACAATGTCATTTGAGAAGAACCAGTGGTGGGTGCCGTCACACTGGGTGGAGGCTTTGCCTTATCTCTGCTCAAATAGTTGGTCATCTGCTCAATTAATGGGTCGTCAGTTTCCACAGAGGTGAAAATGAAGCAGAGAGCATTTTCTACACCTGCAGCAAGAGCTTCTCTGTCCAAGTCAGACTCATCAGCAACAGTCTTGATTCCCTCCATAACATCCACACATGATATGATAATGTTGACTTCTCTCTCTGCATTGTCTAACCACTTATCTAAGTTTTGATGACTGAATGGAGACTTTTCGTGTTCATCAAGAAGTTTTTCTACAGATTTTTCATCTTCTTTACCTTCACGAATCAGGGGAATCTCCTTCTACATGGTCTGTCTGAGCATTGTTGTGTAGTCATTACAGAGATCTTGGAAACGTTTGATCTTTTTGTAAAGCTGTGGAAAACTTTCCACCACTTTCTCGTCCAGAGCCTCATTGTAATCTCATTTCCATTTCTCTGATACTTTCCAGAGCATTGGTTGCTTTTCTGACTAAACCAACTGAAAAGTCTCCCATCATCTCTGATGGAGATGGTTGCAGATCCTTCAGAGGAGTCAGCCAGACTTTAATAGGAACTGAATTCTCTCCATTTTTACCAAGGAGCTCTGGAAGCCTGGAGTACGTCTTCACTGCATCTTCAAATGTTGCAGGGTTCTTGTCAAGAATTAGATCTCCGTAGAATTTGCAGGAGAACTTATTAGTTACAGCTTTTTCTTCTTCACTGAGCTCAACTTTGAGTTTTGCCTCAAAACTAAAGCCTGGAATTTTGTTAATTGCAGCTTCTGCACTGGCCCCAATCTTCTGAAGACTGCTTGAATCCAACTTTTCACTGTCAAACACAAAAAAAGCATTTGCTCCATACAGGATGGCTGTCACTACATGTGTTGCACTTAGATTTGGAGTAAAACCTTTAGCTTCCAGTTTCTTGTTTTCAAGATGAGACATATGTTATATGTAGTTGTGGCTTTGTACTGAAGGGTGATTCTGCTCTGGTTCTTGAATTTTTTCGTATCATTCAGATAACTGGCAGATCCTCCAACCTCAATCAGACCACCCAGGATACTGGCTTTAAGTGACACATTCACATCCAGTAGAGAAGACTTGGATTCAAAGGAATCAGATGCAGTAACATAATAAGAACTGCTGTTCTGAGTCTTAGTGGAGCTGTTCTTCTTGATAGTTTCTTCATTACACAAAGTGAAACCTGTAGAGTACACAAAGACACATCTGTTATATCAGTACAAAAAAATTAAATTTATGGTAACCAGTTACTTATAAATTCTGTTTAGGTATGACTGTGAGAGTACATAGAAGTTTGTTATCTGTGCTTCTTTGTTGTGTAAGATGTGAAAGATGACAGCATGATTATTGTTTAACCCAATCTTAAAACAGTATAAAAGCATTGGGTGAAGTTGTGCACTTCTCTTTCTCTACACCCCCTTCCCAAGAAAGAGACTGAAAGCAAATTAAGTTCTGTCAAACTATTTCTACCTGCCCTCTGTTTGAGTTTAAATAAACTGAAAAAAATTGCAGGTTTGTGCTCACCCGTTATTAGCTGATCTTTGCGAGCATCATATAGCATTCCCAAGGCGAAAGGCCGACCTAGGGCAGCAATCTCAATCTGATCTGAGGACATGTCTCTAACCAAAGACGACAGACAGAGACATGAGGTGCTGAATAAAATCTAATATGACAAGAAAACAACAACGCAGGTCCTTGGACATGTAAGGATTTCCCTACCTGAAAAAGATGAGTTGTTCAGTTGAGTTGTGCTCAAGTCTTCTTGACTGGAGTTCTGGACTCCACATGTCATATTTTCATTACTCCACCCACTGAAGCACCTGGAACACCCATAAATTAGAGTGTCTTTATACAACACATTTTCAACCAACTGCAACATAGAACAAAGAGTCATGCAGAGGTACAAAAAAAAAAAAAACAACAGCACATAAGGAGAGAATTCCCCCCACCACCACCACCCATAAAACTACTACAACAGCATGACAAAGTACCAGTAATAATTTTTAAGTACCAGTAACAATTTTTTTAGGTCTATTTTTTATTTATCAGTCTGTAAACTTTTGCGTTTTTCCAACATATTCCACAAATAAACATCCTAAAGTTTCATGTTTGTTTCCAGGCAGCAATTAGTGACACACTGGTGATGCAAGTAAAGGTTTTTATTATATTTTTTGGGTAACTGGTTCTCTGATGAAGTGACAGTGGGAGGAGGAAACCGTTCTGGGTCCACACTGGAAGGCAAGGTAAGTGTAACCACTTACCTGTCATTTCCCAAACGTGGGTTTGGGAAATGACAGGTTTGATATGAGGTGAGGAAGAGGATGAGTGGAGCTTACTGTCAAAGAAGAAGACGCTGATGGTGATCTGGAGGGAGGTAAATCCACTGATGCTGAGATGGTTGGGAGCTGGTGAGCGATTCTGTAGGTTATTGTTGGCTTGTTTGTTTCCAGGAGGATGAGTCAGTGGTACCGCATTGGGGAGTGAACTGGCAGGCGGCGCAGGATCTTGATGTTGAGCGAGCAAAGGAGTGACAGAGACAGACTGTGGTAGGTCTTGAGGCAATAAGGAGCAGGAAGTTGATCTGGAGAATCCTGAAGGAGGTCATGAGTATGGAGCCCCTGAGGGGACATGGGGAAATTTTTATGTTTTGCGATCCCTCGCAATAAAAGTATTTACCCCCTGTCCCCTTGGACACTCCATACATCCAGGGAGCTTGGACTGAGGAAGGGAAAAAGGTCACGAGGTGGATATTGCATATAGAGGAAGATGTATACATTTTAGCAAAGGTTTTATATTTTTCCTTATTTTAAAACCTAAAAAAAGAAATTAAATAATGGTTCTTTAAAAATAACAACAAATTTCCCATAGTTGATATTTATCAAAAAATATAAGTTCTCTTCACCTGAGAAGACTCACCTGTGTTAATTACATGACTGCACTTAAAATAATTGACTCTTCATTTTGGGAAAACTTTCATTGGAAATAGATTTCTGATTAAATGTTATAAAATGAATCTCTTTGAAGTGGAACAATTTGTAACATCAGTATGAAAGGTCACCAAAGAACGAAACTAAACTGATGCTAAAGATTCAAATAACAAGGTATGAGTGCCAAGAAGCCATAAGAGTTTTTCAGTAATCCATTGATCCATTTTCCAAGAAAGCATTTTGACCTCAGGTGAAAACATGTTGTCATAAGATCTCCAAAGCACATCTGTGTTGTATTCTTTACAGTTGGTGTGTGTGTATAATAGGTATGTCCAGGCAAATGGAGACAAGTTTTTCGTAATCACCATGACTTCCCTTTCACAAGAGATGTTAAGCAGGAGTTTGGACTTGTTGCTTTCTCTGATCAGCAGCTTTTTCTCACACAGATCTTTCAAATGTGTGTGTGTGTGTGTGTGTGTGTGTGTGTGTGTGTGGGTGTGTCTATGTGTGTGTGTGTGGGTGAATGTGACCTAGCTTATATAAGGTTTTTCCATAAGAATGTTCAATAGCAGGTGTGGGGACCCACAGACACCCAGTGGGCTCCCAAGCATGGAGCCCCGGGAGCATCTCCGCAGGGATGACTTCAATCACCTTTCCAGGTGCGATCCCTGCAGAGCACCCCTCCTGCCCAATATAATAACTGCAGAACCAGACTCTATATTTGAGTATTATTTAGTGATAAGAAATATTAGCCTTATCTAAACCTTAATTCAGATTGTTACAGAAGTTTTCCCTTTGATTAATACCCAATGCTGGATCTGAGTGGTTGGTTCCTTTTGAATTGATATGATTAACAGGCTTTTAGTATTCCCAGAATTAAATATGTACTTCAAGTGCAAAGCTAGCTCTTAAATCTGGTGTTCCAGTTAAATATGGAGTCAGATTTTGATAGAAGCTTTATTAGCTTTTAAACTGGTTCTATCTGAAACTAACTATCAGATACACGAGTGGTTTGAAGCTCAGGTGTTGACCTTTGAAGTGCGAACCTGCATATTCTGTAGAACAACCTTCAACAGGTAGATAACAGCTGCTGTGTTTAGTGCTGGCAGACATTCTGAACTGTAAAACACCACTCAGATCCATAAACAATTAAACACTTTCTCTGCTTGGTGCTGAAGCTTCTGAAACTAAAGGTGGGTACAAACTACCTGTGTTCCTAAATATTTTTATACTTTCCTTTTCTTCATCTGTAAATCTGTCTGTGGTTCCCAGAAACTTTCAAATCCAAGATGAAAGACTGATTTTAGATTTAATGTTCAGGAGGAAGACAGAATAAGACAGAATATATCTGATGTAAGGTTTAATTAAACTGGTTTCCAGATCACAGAAGCCATTATGTCTGGCATTATGTCCTTTTTCCATCTGATACTTGCTGACAAAAAAAGTCATCTTTACCTTTTCTCCATGTTTTGCAACAATCAAAGATAACTGTTTATGTTTTTACTTTGTTGTCAGGTGCAACAAAGTTGTTAGAAATGATTTATTCCGTATTATAATTTATGCTATTCACATTATTTTTAAGACCAGACGCTCTTCTTTACCTATTGAAATATTTGATACATAGCAATAAATATTTCTTTGGAGGAAAATATTTACTGCTTCAGTGTTTTAATTTTTAAAAGCTTCATCAAAACCGTAACATAAGACAACACAACTGCAGGTTCCCATGTTGCTTATTTCTTCTTTTTTAATTATTTTGTAATATGACTTTTCTACATATTGTAGCATATTTTGTTATGTAAAAGGGAAATGAAACATTAATGATTTAAAGCTGTAGATGAGTGATAATTAATTGTGTTCTCCTACACTGACAGGCAGCATGGCAGGCAGGAGGTGTTCTGGACTTTCAGCTCTTCAGGTGGCGCTGATTGTTCTGCTTGTCATCATGACAGTCGTCTGTGTGTCAATGATTGTAGTGTTGGTTACTGGTAAAACAGACACAGGTAAATATACTGTATGCTAAGACATTTACAAGCTGTGTCCAGTTTGCTAAAGACAGCTTAGACATTCAGCAAATTAAACTGTATAATGCTGTTATGAGATTGTTTCAACTGATGTAGAGACATATAGACATTACACCAAGAAAACTAAGAAAAATTTATCCTAATTTAAAGGCCATTTAAAATCCCATTTAAAAGCAGATATTAACGTTTTGTGAAAAAAAAGCAAAAATAAATAAATGGTCTCACTGTCAGTTTCAATAAACACGGGCTGGTGCTGGTTGTTCTATACTGAATGTTTCAGTGACAAATTTGTTGATATTTACCTGCTTGAAAATCAAACCCTGAAGGATCATATGAAAATTCATCTCCAATGTCAGATCTAACTATAAGCATGATGAGATTCTTTCCAACTCAGTCAGTATCTCTGTTCTCCTCCCCCAGGGCCTCAGGGCACACCTTACCTGATTGGAGTAGGCCGAGCTGACTGCACCGGACCACCAGCTGAAATCCCTCTGGTCAGTACCAAACCATACCAAATACGTAAAGGTCTTCTGTATTGGAATTTTTGAAGTAAGGAAAGCTTCAGAGCTGTACAAAAACCCTATTTCAATTTCTTTATTTACATTCATTTGCTGTTCATTCTCCATGTTTGGTAAGGTTCGATTCTAGTAATTTTGAGGCAACATTAGGTGCAGTTTAGCAAAAAGGTGGTCCATCTTTTGCTGTTAAAACAGCCCTGATGAAGTGTGAACTTTTCTGGATCCCTGAGGGTGCACTGTGGTATCTGGTAAAAAAAAAAAAAAAAAAAAAAAAGTTACTCAGCAAATACAGCAAAAGCTTCTTTGTCCAGCACAAAATGTTTGATTGGATGGAGATCTTGAGAACTTGGAGGCAAAGTCATCACCTCAAACACAATGTTTTGCTTGTCCAGTCAGTCTTGTGGCAGTCTTATGTGCTGAAAGAGGCAACAGCTACCATAGTTAAGTGTTTTCCTCAAAGATTGGTGATGGCTTGTGGAAGCATGTCACATCACACTGCCTCCACTAACTGCATCTTCCCAAAGGGAGTCCTGTTTCTGTGTGTTTTTAAGGATGGCAGACACAGGCACCTTCTCGTCATTGGTTGTTTCAGCAGTAGGCATGGGTTAGCAAGGCCTGGACTAACTAGTTTGTAGCTATGCATCCCTGTAGGCGATACACTGTTATGCACAATATGTTAACAATTACGAATGAGCAGCCTTATGTTTTTATATTTACCACAATTCTAAATCTTGGTTATTTAAATGGTTTTAACACTGATTCAGGTCTGAATGAGGGCTACATTCACCTTCAGTGGTGAAATCAATTCTATTGCTCACCTCCTATGAGCAATTTAAACAACAGCTCTAAGATAGAGACTTGAAGATACTAAGATTTGTTGAGAATAAAAACTTTTTAAATAAAAAAATAACTCTGCACGTAGGGTGAACTCTTCACATTATCATTTCAGCGTACTGTAATATGTGCAGATAGTTTTTATAAGGCTACTCTACTCCTCTACCATTAATTTGAACAACATTCTGGGTTGTTGTCAGATACAACCATTGCTTCATCCAGATCCCCAATGCATGTGAATCAAGCTCTCTTAAGTGTTGGTAACGATATCTATTGAGGCACCATTTGGGCAAAATTAGATTAGCACACTGTTCTGGGTGTTGGATATTCAAAGGGTATGCCTGATACGATTGTCAGTCAATGCCACCGGATGCTTTCTGGTGGCTCTTCTGTATGCTGCAGCCCCTAGCAAATAAAATTATATACACCCCCATTATTACAGATCTGCTTGTGGACCATCTTACATCAAAATCAACCCATCCCAAGTTACGAACCTTTTATTGTCAATGAGCGTTTTGCTTCTGGAATCTGTGCATCACAGGATTCTGAAACCTTATAATTGTTTCAAGAAACAGTTTCAATAGTTGTGGTTAAGAACCACCATTTTGAAGCTAAAATCATATTTTCTGTAAAACAGAAATCCTTGGTGTTTCATTAGATTATAGTAAAGAAATTGGTACCACATGTGTCTCTGTGACAGGTTGTAGATAACAGAAAAACCTAAAGGTTATTATTGGTTTTGTGATGAGTTTTCGGTTTGGTTTCAACACAACACTGGAAAAAATGACTACAAGTGGAATTTTTTTTTATGGTTTCTGTTTATGTAATAAGTCTATAAAAATCTTTATTTACTGGCACTAAGAAACTAACAGAATTCAAATGCTGCATTGATAATGGCATATGTTCATTCTAAGATATATTGAAGAGTAATGGGGAAGTCCTAAAGGTTAATCCCTAAACATCCTGAAGTTTTCTATCCAATCCCAGACCCCGCCAGTGCTGATAAAACAGAAAATCAGATACAGACAATAATAGCAGAGCCTGTCTGAGGTCACAGTTTGATCCTGGGTTAATCACACCAGGCCATTTGTTGTTAAGTTCTTATCAGTTAGTTATCAGCAGATTATCACTGAAAAAATTATTTCGGCTGTAACAGCAGGGTTTGAATGGTCGACACATTTGAAGCAGGCAAACAACATGACTGAAACAACAAGACTGAAAGTCTATAGAAGACGATTAAGACAGAACACTCTTTACCTAACTGGGTGTGTTAGACTGATAGATAGCCTTTATGGTCACTCAGCAGAAATCTTGCACGACACATCTGAGGAGTTACCAGAAAATAGCTAAGGACATGCTGGAGTGTGTTAAAGTGAATGAGTTGGATCAGAAAACAACCTGATAAAAACATTCTTATCTGATTACCAGCAGGCAGCCAGATGTTACAGGTTCTGATGGAAGCAATCATTTCTTCTATTAAAAGACAAAATCTCATATCCAACGTTTAAAATAGGTGTCTCAGTTTATTTCAGTTTTATTTGTCATAATCAAAAATATCACACACTCATGGGTGTAAGATTAAACACATTTTGATTCATTGTACACCGTGCTGCAGAATCTGTTTGGGATTCCCTGAAAACTCTGCTACATTAAAATAACTTCCCTAACAGATTGTCATATCTTACTGCCACATTATGCCACTAGCAATCAGAATGCCCAAATTCCCAGTCTCACCTGTCACCTCAGTGCTCCTTCCTGCTGGGCCAAAGTATAGGACAGCCAAGCTTCACCCCACCTCCACCCAGAGTTTGGATTCCCTTTCCCCGACCTCTGTTCCACCACCAGGTCCTGGGGGGAAGACGACCCTAAATCTTCACCCTATGTTGCTCATTCAAGCTCATGGTGATTCTCAGCATACTCGTCTTCTGCCAGACCGAGCACCAAAGAACTTTAAGTCAATGAAACTCTCTAATTGTCTGTATCTCTCTGTGTGAGTCTCTCCAGGTTGAAATATGCTTCTTTAGGACACCAGTCACATAAAGAAGTTTGATTTGTTTCACTAAACTGCTCATAGTAACTGCATTTAATCATATTTTCAAATTTATTGAAATTCATTGATAATTTCATGGAACAAATATTGAAGAAAATAGTAAAAATAACAATCCTGACAATACGGACAGTTCTGTTTAGTTTTTTTTAAAACATCATTAATCTGAAGTTATTGTGACAGCAATAAATCCAAGTTCTTATCATGATAATAAATTTATTGCGATAAATGACAAATAATATGATATGATAAATACCCACCCCTATTTACTGATACTTTTTGTGCTGAGCTTGGTGAAGCCCTAACCTGGGTGAAACTGACAAATTTTTTTCCAGCCATTCTTCAAAATAGTTGAATCACTCATAGTCTGGACCTCTACCCTAAGGCCAATTTGCCCTCAAGAGACCTTATCAGGAGCTTGAGACAAATTCAGAATTGTCTGGACAGACCATTGAAACTAAAACCAAAGTTGAATTTCTTCTAAACAATCTTGGCCAATAAAGCTGATTCTGATTCTGTTATCCTTTCTGGCCTGGCAATGCCTTGAGATCCTCTAGTTGGAGCTGGGGAGTGCTGCTTGGGTGAGTTTCCATGCAGGACCCCTTTACCCCTATGACCTGACTTTGGATAAGTCAGATCATAATAGGATAGGTGAACCATCCAAAACTTTTATGTTCCCCTAGCAACAGGGAAAAACATATACAGATATAATAAACATTTTGTAGGTCTTAGACTGGGAGTTGAATGTTCACCTGTTATTCAAATCCACCCTTCATACTGTGCCAAGGAACCCAGACTAAGTTCAAGCTCTTCTTCTTTTTTATATATATGCACAAGCATTGATCACAACTGCCCACAAAACTTTAAGGGAAGAGGCTGGAACTCTTCTCCTAACATGATAATAAGAATATTGTCCTACTTCCAAAAAGTGTTCTCTTGTGCATTTCAGATGGGTTATGCAAATCCTCAACAAACAGCTGCAGGAATACACACACGTCTGTACAGTCGAGCTTTCATCATCGATGACGGGCGTCATAGAGTCGTGTTCGTCACTGCAGATGTGGGGATGATTTCTCAGAGGCTACGGCTGGAGGTGAACACATACACATCTACTATATTGTGTACAGAGAAATGATGGACAGAGTGCCTTGCACAGCTTGTGTGATTAATGTGACCATATTGTGCATACTGTTTATTATGTATGTCATATTCAAAATGTCTCTTCTGCTGCTGCAACACAACAATTTCCCAAATGACAAAGTACCTGTTTTATTCTGTTGTAGGTGTATGATTTTGTAGCCTTTTCTAATCATCTCTTTGCTGCTCTAATTAAATATATCTGCCCTACTTAGTTGCTTATCTGCTGCACCGCTCACTGTTACAGCTTACACAGCATAACCGCTGATATCACATAAAACACAACACATAGTTCAGGATAAACTGATACAAGAGGATGACACCCTTTAGGAGGGTTAAGAGTGAGGCATAGATAAAAGCAGGACTCACGATCTGCTCGTTGCTTCATTTGGTTCATCCTTAAGATGTGCTAAGTGAAGCCCAGTACTGAAGGTGGACGTCACTATGTATCTGTTTCATTGCATATTTTGTACTTTGATCATTTTGGCATTAAATCTTGATTTTATACTTAACCATTTTTCATTATTTCACAAGGTAAATACTTTGCTGGTTTTATTGGATGGGTCTCAGAATTGGAGAGAAATGATCCTGGAGTGCACGGAGGTGGAAAAGGGTGCACCACCTGTGGTGCAACAATTCTACTCCACACACATTCATAGACCTTTAATTTAATAAATAATAAAAATAGCTTTATCAAAGTAAATAAAAGGAATTGAAAGGGTTAGGTTGGTGAGGACTTTTGTTCTGCATCAACAAGAGCCAAACAATTTTTTTTAATGTAATCTTATGATGAAGACTTACCATGATGCTTTTACAGTCCAGATCAGTTTGAATACAGAATCCAGCTGAAGTCAGAATTATAGTTCTTGTATAAATCTCTGTGCTTTCAGGTTCTACAGGCACTGAAGGAGAAGTATGGAGACTTATACAGACATGATAATGTGGTTCTGAGTGGGACACACACCCACTGTGGACCGGCAGGATATTTCCAGTACACACTTTTTATGCTCACTAGTAAGGGATACATCAAGGCATCCATGGAGCCTCTGGTCAATGGCATTGTAAAGGTTTGTGTAGACCAGAGAGGTCTGGTTCCTGTCTGTCTGTCTGGTTTGGGTCATATGATTGTGGGTTTTTTGAACAACCTTAATGTTACCTGAAATATTGTATTTTAGTTTTTTGCGCTCTGACTTGTCGGATAATGATTTTCTTTAAAACAAAAATTACATTTTTAATTTTATCATGTGTCATCATAACTTAATTTTTCTCCATAATGTTGTAAAGTTGTGCCACTGTAGATGGAATTGTTGCACTACATTGCACATAAAGAACCTAAATCTTATTTTAGAGCATAGACATTGCCCACAGTAACATGAAGCTGGGCAGGATTTACTGGAACAGAGGAGAGCTAGACGACAGCAACCTGAACAGAAGTCCTCACTCCTACATGAACAACCCAAAGAAGGAAAGGAACAGGTATGAATGGAGCCAAACAATAAAAAAAAGTTCAAGAGTTTTGTTTTCTTATCTTCTTTACCAGCTTTGGTGTCTTTGTTTGTCTTGTGTTATTGTGATGACACTCTGGTAGACTTGTAGTTGGTGACTGAGTTACTGGGACAAGTTTAAAGCTAGTTTACATATTTAGTCTGAATTGGATCACTGGGATGTAAAGTCTATGAGGCGCAAAGAAGGTTTATTGCATTACACCTTCATTTGTTTGCACATTAGTCCATGTTCTGCATGTCTACATGCTCTGCCACAGACTGGTTATTACAATTTTGAATTATTCCTTGATACACCTGATTTATGATGAATGAGAAAGATGCAGTACTGTTTAAAATGAAAAATTGAGATTTATTTTTCACATCTTTCTTACGTTTCAAAAATATACATTTGCTCCCCCATTTTTAAGCTAGTAGAACAATTCCACCACTTGCTCCAGTGTTCAGGTTCCCAATGCTTATAGCATATATTTGCTATGAGCTGGTGGAAGTAATATCTACTTTTCAGTATAACTGCTACTTCATAACTTTAACACAATAATTGAACTACTACAGCAACACCGATAGGTCAAACTGTTTTATAGCCAAAGGAGTTGTATTAAATTTGAACTTTCAGCACACTGCTGTGGGGGAAACAAAGGCAGAGTCCCATTACATGACACCAAAAAGTCCTGATTCTAGAGATTTGACCAGCATGTGTTGTGGAGGTCTCTGCTTTGATAAATTCTTTTATAGAATCCGAAGTGTTCCAGTATTCGTTTACTCTGCCAGTAAGGCTTTGAAACTCAGGAGAGTGTTTAACTGAATATAGTGTGTAGCTTTTCAGCAGCTAAAAATGCCTTTATGACACTGAAACTCAATTTTTATCTGTGGAGTCTCATTGCTTTTTCCTTTCCTTTGTGTTTCACAATGCTGTATCTTTCAAGTTTGTTCTACTTTAGTGTAGAGCATTTTTCCAGCAAATTCTCTGAAATTCTTCAAGATTTTTTTTTTTTTTACTCACTTGTTAAATTGACCAATAGGTGGTTATATTCATTGTTAACACAAGTTAAATTAAATCATCTGATGAAACCCAGAACCTGCAGATGTGGGGATGATTTCTCAGAGGCTACGGCTGGAGGTGAACACACACACACATCTACTATATTGTGTACAGAGAAATGATGGACAGAGTGCCTTGCACAGCTTGTGTGATTAATGTGACCATATTGTGCATACTGTTTATTATGTATGTCATATTCAAAATGTCTCTTCTGCTGCTGCAACACAACAATTTCCCAAATGTTGAACCTGCAACGCAGGTCTGGACCAATAAAGAGATATGTCCATATATGAGAGTAACTAAGATTACCATTTTATTCAAAAAGTCCTGCTTTAATCAAATGTTGAAACATCTGAAGACATTTTTAAGAAGTACTGATGCTACTTTTCAGGTACAAGTCGAACACAGACAAACAGGTGTTAGTGCTGAAGTTCACAGATCTAGATGGCGACGGGATCGGTATGATCAGGTAAAGATCAGATTTTTAAATTTATAAGATCAAATTCACAAATTGTGGGGTTTTTTTCTGAGAAACAATCTTTAGTTCTTTTACTATTATTATATTACTTATTGCAAATTTTTGTTTGAACAACAGCCTGAACTGTTACAGATCACATTTACACCATAAAAAGTTAAGGGGAGCTCATAAACCTTATAAAATAGAATTTTTTATCTTTATTAAGACTTCTTTCTTTTAAAATCAACCATATATCAGATTAGATTATATTAGATTAAACAACTGCACCAGATTTCCAAACCTCATCAGTTTCAATAGGATTTCATTTCCCACTCTATCAACCAACTTCTGGATATTAAGAAGTTAGTTACTTGAAAAATATCGTAACAGATAAAACAACATGATCCCAACTAATTTTTAGTCTTAACATTTTATTTGAAGTCTTGAATTTTATGTCTCGTTGTAAAGAGATCAATATTTTTGTTTATTTATTTTTTAATGTATTTTTCTGAAGCAAACATCTTTTCTTTCATGAATCATTCCCTGATATCTCAAAGTCTGTCTCAAACAGCATTTTATTCCCTTTATGAAAAGGTTCCTGTAAAATATTTTAAAGTTCAATATTTGCATATCAGTAACATTATAAAAGTTACTAATGTCATGCTTCTGTGTTCACAGCTGGTTTGCTGTACATGCTGTTAGTATGAACTACACCAATTGCATGGTGAGCAGTGACAACATGGGTTATGCTTCCTACCTGCTGGAGAAGGACAAGAACCCTGGAGAGCTACCTGGACAGGTGGAGGACATTATTATTATCATTATTTTTAAACCAAATTTGTTTGTACATTCAAAGACAAGAATTTAATTATCCTCAGTGTTGTAAATTGATAGCAACTTAAGTTTTTTATTTATTTTTTTATTTTATTTTACTGATTGATTTCACTGATGAGTTAAGCCTCTGTTTGCAACTACATAAAATTCTAATCTTTTTCAACCCTATGTCACCAGAAGTTTACAAAGGTTGTCTGATTATGGGTTGGCTCTAGAACTCTTTGCTCTTTCATTGATGCCCTTGATCAAGAAGCAGCACATCTGTTTAGATTGACATTTCAGTCCACTGCATCTTGCCTGACTTGCTTATTACTGTATTTCATGCTGAAATATTGCATTTTTGTGCAATTTTACACTGAGGCACTCGTACTTGTATTTTTTAGGGAGGTTTTGTTGCTGGTTTCTCCTCCAGTAACCTTGGAGACGTCACTCCAAACACCAGAGGACCTTACTGTGTGAACACTGGGCTACCCTGTGACTATCTCAACAGTTCCTGTCCAATTGGAGGGGTAAAAAACAAAAACACGTCATATACAACTACACAATCACAACTGCCATCTTTAAAAGTTGAACAGTAAGTGTGTCTCTTTCAGACTAAAATGTGTCAGGCATTTGGGCCAGGAGAAGACATGTTCGACAGTACAAGGATCATTGGACACAACATCTATATGAAGGCTAAGGTATGCATAAGTCTGCAGCTGAATTGAATAAAGCATTAAAACAGCAGTGTCTGTATGTGCTAGATTGTCGGGACCCTGGTTTGTAACTTGCTAAGTGGGAACACATTAAATCATGTCATCATACTTATTACTTTGATATTATGTTTTTATGATAGCAGAAGCTCACTGTCAAACAAATTATGTTGGTTACATCCATGTTCTTCTATAAAAATGGCTGTTGGTATGCTGCTGCACCCTGCAGGAACTGTATGCGAATGCAGTTAATGAGGTGACGGGTCCAGTTCGGTCTGCTCATCAGTGGGTCAACATGACGGATGTGACTGTCAAGATCAACGACACACACACAGTCAGGAAACACACACAAGATATGTTTTGAATGATCCCAATCATTAAATGAAGTTTAAAACCTGAGGCATGTGTTGAAAATTAAACATTTTTCTATATGTAAAAAATACATTTCATATATATATATATATATATATATATATATATATATATATATATATATATATATATATATATATATATATATATATATATATAAAATTCAAATGAAGTGTTCTTCAGATTTGTTAAAATATGTTTGGATTTTTATGTTAGAGAGACCTTTTCAAGTTATCTTTTATTGCAATATTTAATTTCTGAAAGGATTTTTGCAAATTGCTGTGATCTGTATTTTCAGTTATGTTACAGATATTTTTTGCAGCATGTGGCAGCTAGAAAATTATGAATTTAGGTACATATCATCTTTAAATCTGATGATAAAAAATTAATAAATTTTTTGGTTGATAGGATTTTTTACAGAATAAACATTTGATATTGTGGAATACTGATGATCATGTGATTAATTCCACATTATTATTTTTTCAGCATTTCGTCAGTTCGTTCAGTCATATTCTGCTAAATTTATTATTATTTTATTTCTAGTCTTCATTTGTTTAAAATAAAATCATGATTTTATAGATTATTACCAATGAGTATCTGAAAGTAGGACAAAGCTGCAATGAGTGTATTAATTCAAACTCTGATTTTAGTTTTGTTTATTCTGTCTCCACTGGATTGTCCTCTATGCCATAAATATATTTTATAATTATAAATATGTGTGTGCTTTTTTTTTTTTTCTTTTTTTTTTTTTTTTTTTGTTTTTTTTTTAGGTCAGTACATGTAAACCAGCCTTGGGTCACAGTTTTGCAGCAGGAACAATAGATGGCGGAGGAGACTTGAATTTCACTCAAGGTGATAATATTATCCTTTTATATCAATGTCATTTTGATATGTTGCCCTTTCCCTCATCGTCTGTGTCGCTCTCTGTGTGTGAAGGTGCTGTGGAAGGAGACCCCTTCTGGGATGGTATCAGGGATGCTCTGGTGGGTCCACCGTCAAATCAGACAAAAGAATGTCATCATCCCAAACCGATCCTCTTCAGCACAGGCGAGGTGAAGCATAGCAAAAATAAGATGGGTACCTTGTTGATTTTTTTCCCCAAAATGATAGCTTAACAGGGTATAAAATAATAAAAGAAGACTGATAGCTGTGTAACTCAGTAATTTTGAACCTATTGCTTTTGTGATCGCTTATTCCTCTGATTACTTAGAAGATTGTAAATGTGAGCATTAAACCATTCTGAGCTTTTTGTATTCATGGTGAACAGATGAACTGGCCTCTCCCTTGGCATCCTCAGATTGTGGATGTTCAGATCATCACCATTGGATCTGTAGCTGTCTTAGCTGTCCCTGGAGAAATGACGTAACAGTGTTTTACCACAAGTATCCCTAACAATAAAGAAGCTGACTGCACCCCTAACTTTGTTGGTAGCACTATTGCTTATGCTCTTTATTTATGTGGTTGTTTTAACAGCACCATGTCAGGAAGGAGGTTGCGAGAAGCTGTCAAAAAGGTGAGCAGCATCATGGACACAAATATTGTGCAGCACATTATGTGGCAGTATTCTGAAATCTTAATACGTGTTGTTGTTTATCAGGAGTTTATGTCTGTGGGCACCTTCAGGAATACAGAGGTGGTGATTGCTGGACTTAGTAACGTCTACACTCACTATATAACCACTTACGAGGAGTACCAGGTACTTGCCTGTTCAAAGTCATCAAATATGTATAACTTCAATTAAACTGAGTGAATGAAGTGAGTTTTTTTTGTTTTGTTTTGTTTTGCCTAATAGTTGTTTCTAGTTACTTTCAGGAATTATCCAACAAATTTCCAACTATGTGTTGCAGGTGCAGCGGTATGAAGGAGCTTCCACCATCTATGGTCCACACACACTCACTGCTTACCTCTACAAGTTCCGAGAACTAGCCAAAGCCATTGCCCAGGTGTGGTCAGGCATAGAATAAAATCACTATGACAAAATAAATTTATATATAATTACATAATTATTTAGGGAGCATATTCAGCATAATTATTTATCTTCACCATTTCTTGATCCAAAGTGCATTACTGATAACATTTTAGCTGTTTAATGTTATAGTTAGAAGGACAGTATTTTTTAGACTGTGCTAAAGGTAAGAAGCAGAGGGGCAATATAAAATTTGTAAATATTTTTTATTAAATCATAAAAAAACAACTGTAGACTGCATGTTTGTTTGCAGGCTGTGAAAGCAGAACTAGAAATGCATGTTTGCAGGGGGTTTTTAGAGGTCTTTAATAGCTAAAGTTTTACAAATGGTTGTTTCGATATCTAGATTTTACCAAAGTTATAGAGAATAGAAAGCAGGATTGAAAACGTCTGTCATTTTTGTCTGACATGTAAAGCTTTAGTGATGAACATATAAAAAAATAAAAGGCATGATATGGTATACATGTTTTTGTGTTTTCAGGACAAAGTGTCAGAGTTGCCTGTTGGTCCCGAGCCTCCCTTCTTTACAAAACTCTTTAATTTAATGGCCACAGCAGCAGTGGACAGGAAACCTGAAAACACCAGCTTTGGAGATGTTCTGGAGCAGGTTCTTCCCCTCTATAGACAGGTGGGAGGTCCATCCACACACCTGAAAGGTCTCCCTCAAGGCTTCAGTAATCTGCCCACCTTTTAGGCTTGAAACTGTTTCTGTCATTGCACACTTCCAGCTATACTGTCATGCATATGTAGATTTATTAACCAATCATGAAATACCTCCATGAATCTTTGAATCTTTGATTATGCTAGTATGTATTCTCCAGAAACTCAAATATTTACTTTCTGAGCTTTTGACTCTTGTAAATATAGATTTTTGTTTTTATTGAAAGTGAAAAAATAGAACACTAAAGGAACCTACAAACATTTCACAATATTATAAACAAAGAAATTTACCAACAAATGACGTTGGTAACTGTTTATAATAATCACGTCAAATTTACCGATACACAGATTACCTGAATGCAGATATGTTGTTGTTTGTATGTAAAGTTCTAAAATTAACTTTATTTGCATCTGTTTTAGGGTGATGTTGTCTCAGTCACATTTGTAGCAGGAAATCCTCGACATTCAGGAGACATTGTAAGGAAAGAGTTTTTATTCTTTTTTCATATATCTGAGTTTTTTGCAGTAGTCCCTCTTGGTTTTTACTATATGGATTGTTGTAAAATTCTGTTTTCATCCTTACTAACCTACTTGCTTTTCTTTGTTGCAGAGAGATAAAACATTTGTCACAGTGGAGATTTATGATAACAGAACAGAAACCTGGGAAGTTGTTTACAATGATGCATCATGGGAGACCAGGTTGGTTTACCTGAAAATTTCTCAGTGAATAAAGAGATAAAACACTTCAACACTCTTAAAGGGGCAGTATTATGTAAAACTGACTTTTTTGAGGTTTGCATCATGTTATAATGTCATCAAAAACATACATGGAGTGTTGCCTTTATTCTTTCATGCATGTTTGAGAACTCCTTTAATTTCCTGTGGCAACCACTCAGCTGTCCAAAACGCCTGGGTGGACCAATCACTGCCTTCGAGCCACATCTCCTCCTCAGAGCTGCAGTTTTGAAGCTTCCGAGCTTCCGCCTCACAGAGAACCCCTCCCCCACTCAGCTCCTTCAGACTATGTAGCAGCAATTAGCATAAATAGCTCAGCAGAGCTCATTATACGAGGTACTTCCCAGTGCAATGCTGGTAAAAACAATGTTAAAGGGTTAATAGAGGAGCAATGTTGTGATGACTTCCTGAAGGTGGATTTTCAGAAAGAGCAGGAGTTTTTAAAGAGATAGGGGCCAAATTTCAAGACGTTAAATTACGAAGTCAAATACATTTTAAGTAATTGATACATACAGCATTTTTGTAACAACTGAAAGTAACATTGTTACTTGATTGTGCTATAAAATGGCACTGTGTGGTTGGAAAATACATAATACTGCCCCTTTAAATCATAAGATGAACAGGATATTTTGCCAAAACTTTTTCACAGTAGTGTATGTGCTACCCTCCTTAGAGTGAGCATTTGATCATAGATGATTTTGTTCCTCAAGTTTTGCCATGTTTGTAGGTATTTTTCTCATAATGCCTTTTTATTTATTTATTTATTTACACTTGTGACTTCACTTATAGGTAGACTGAAAATGTTCTTTTTGAATGATTTTAGGCTGGGACCTAGCACATTTCAATTATGGGACAAGCCACAAATTGCAGGAGAAAATCTCTTTGTAGATGCACATAGTTAGTCCATAGCATGCTGGTCTTGATGCAAATTTGTTTTTAAACAAGAGACTACAGTTAACCCTAGCTGTAATTTCTGCAGGTTTCACTGGCTAAAGGGTACAAATCGACAAAATAATGCCACAGTTGAATGGTACATCCCCACCTCAGCACCTATTGGCTCCTACAGGATTAGACACTTTGGACATTATAAAGAGCTGAACGGCCTGAGACCCGTCATCACTCCATATGAAGGCTCATCCAACGTCTTCACAGTCATGTCCAGCTACTATTATTCACATGACCAACCTGTCCACAACCATTATTCTTGATCACAGAAGATCAGCTGAAAGAACTTCTGCTGAACTTTCAGATTTTTTTCATCAGAACCTCAGCAAATGTTCTTTAGATTTAAAGAATGAGTCATAACAAAACTAAAAACTTTTTTTCTGCAAAATAGTATTTGTACATAATAAATTATCAAATATAAATGATTTGCTTCATTTCAGTAAGTCTTTTTGTTGTTTTGATTCTGCAGCATTTCCATACCGCAACTTGTATTTTCAATTTCTCTTTAATAGGGTTTTGAGCCTTCCATGTGTGTATTTTGTTTATTCAAGTAATCTTGTCTTGTTTGTGAACAATCTATCTCTACACATATTTATTCTGTTTCTCTTTGTAGTCATCCTTAAAGTTGTTTTATCCTATTTTATTTTATTTTTATCTTATTTCTTTATCTTAATTTATCTTATTTTTTATTTAGTGCAGATGTAGGTGTTGTTCCCCCCATTTGACTTGGCTTTTTTTTTCTTAGTTAAAAGCTTCACTTATTTTTAAGCTTCAACTAAAGATTTAACTCAAATAAAAATGACAAACTCATATTTGTAGCAAAAATATTTATTTTAAACTTGTCTGTATAGAAATGTCTCAGCCAGGCCTGGATTATACATTACAGGAACAATATTAATTATCACAGCAGCATGAATAAGGTCACCACAGCAACACTGACGTGCATTCAGCAGTTTTAGGAAGTCAGCAGACAACTAAACCTCAGTCAAGTAAAACACATTTCATCAGAGATATCTGGGTTACAGAAGACTACAAAGGTTTCTTTGTACATAACAGAACCCACAAGCTTGATTATGATTATTTTACATGACCAACACATTCTTTTCCCCAATAAGGGAGAAGATTTTAATTTTGAACTATGTGATGCTTTTAGTGGTTTTTTTTTTTTGTTTTTTTTTTTTTTTAAATTGACTGTCATAACAAATGACAGTCATCACAAATTCCCATGGAACTGATTGTTGGTGATTAGTTCTCCAACTTTACTGACAGAATTGTAAAAATGCATCATGAGTTAGTTTGGATCTACTGAAGCAGAGACATTAATGATGTGATGTTTGACAGTTGAGCCCTGCAGCCTCTGGAAGCCCTTTTTCTACAACTCACACATTCACAGAATATTTACAGATAATCTTTCAGCATTCTTATCCCAAAGAACTGAAACCCTTATCTGTTCAAGATGTGGGAAACTGAATCTTACTGCAGCAACTAAAACAGTTTGCATATTGAGTCTGGGTGAAAATGATTTCCCTTTTTTAAATTTAAAGTGCTTGGATGTAATAAAACATGCATCTCTGTTCATTCAGCAGTCGGATTAAACACTCTGAGTGATGAATGTCCTACTGCACCTAAAGTGACATTACAGGTAGATTAATGATGCTGGAGCAGGAGATTCCTCATTATTTTCTTCTCAAAACAATCTGACCTCCAGGACCAACAGCAACAAACATTTTGTTTAAATATAATTGAATAAATAAATATAATTATAATCTTTTAGTTCTACTTTATCTTAGGAAGCAGCTCTTAAGGATTAAAAAGAAATAATAGAATTATTTCATTTCCATGGGCTTGTCTTCCCTGCACTGGAGCTAAAGCATAATAGATAGTTCTCATGTTTGAATCACAGCTTCATGTCAACATTGTTAGTACCACTGTGATTAATAAAGGCACAAATGTTAAACAACATTTCAAAAATATAAATGTATAAACTATTGTGGCTTCACAGTCAAATATTCCAGTGTGTTCATTTATTTCTGCAGTATGTTGTAATTCAAACTGAATTTCAACCATGTACAGGAAATAACAGAAGGTGAATGTGTTATTTTTTTAAATTTTAAAGCCAAGCTATTTAAAATACTTTTTTCAAGTTACCACTTTTTTGTCAATTCGATGACTTTGCAATAACATTTCTGTAGCTTTCTTTTTAATAACAATCTGTTTATCTGCTTTATGAGAAACTTTTTTTTACCAATCCACCTAATTCCTGGATGCTGTGATGCGTTTCATAGATTTTGTTGAAAACTTCCAGTCTGGTATACTTGCGTGTAAACAAGTAGTCTCTTGCGGACCAAATAGTGGTAAAAACATGTAAGAACATCAGCCTTTACATCCTAAATGTGATGATATCACATCAGTCCCTTAAAGACTGGGGGATGATCTAAAGAGCTGGATTCTGATTAAGTACACCTGCATATTTATCTGCCTCGTCAGCTCCACTGCTACAGATAGAAATGATGATAAAAGTGTCATTTAACACGGAATTAATTTGATGATTTCTGTGCTTTTAAATTACTAAGAGCACATTAGTTGTGTATTAGACTACTTTTTAGTGACCATCTTCTTTTGCCAGTTGAAAAGGGATGGCAAGACTGAGGTGTCACTCACAAATTAATTGTGGATAATAAAAGGACATAATTATATTACTTATTTTCTAAAACCTATATTATGACCAGATCTGTTCTCAGCAGTGCTGTTAATCTTTTTAGATTAGAACATTTTCTTTTGTGGTTGTCTGTCCTCCTCTGTTGATTTAGGTTTACAAGTTAAAAAAGCACACCTGCAGGGGATTTGGTAGCCTGGTAAAAACCAGCTCCTTGTTCTACACTTTGCTTTGTACAGAGCATCTGGTTCTTTGGCTATTGAGGAATAATTGCTTGCTGAAGGCATGGACTCTGTTGAATTTTTAAATTTTACCCAATCGCTAACATTTGGCTGTGACATGCCAGTTCGATGCTCTGAAGCTTACCGGAAATTATCTGCTCTGTAAACAGCCATTCTCCACTGCAAAGAGAGAAGTGCTAAGCTGAACAAGATGGCTGTTAATGTTAATTCAATATTTGTAAGCGTGGCCAACATGGACTGAATAGCTTTGTTCACTTCCTCTGCTGCTATTGCCAAACTACAAGCAGACTACAACTATAAAACAGTGCAGAAAATTGACATTATCATTCACAACTTATCCTTCTGTTTGCTGATTGGGCTCGTTGAAATTTCTCCCGGAGAAATTAGGTCAATGGGAGAAAATCCCAGAAGGATGCACTGAAGGGAGATGAGAATCGAGAGGAATTACATAGGAAGGCAATGGCCAACTAGGGTTTCAGCAGTCACTTTAAATTTAGATTTTCTACCCATTTGTTTTGATTCTTCATCTGTTGGTAACAATGGAAAATAACCTACAGGTCAAGCTTTGTCTGATTAAATCTGTAACTGCAAATAATGCAAAAAAGTAGGCATGTTCAGACATGTTTGAGATGCATTGACACAGGCTTGTTTGTGTGTGATACTTGTTAGAGACAAAACATAACAAAAACAAACCATTTTGCTGCATCTGCCATCATCATACTGAAAGTAACTAATATAATCAAGCCTACAGCAGCATGGCCAGGAATAAGGTGGATCTAATAACTTGTTTTAGTAAAGGTTTGTTGTCTTCATGTGGGAAAATAAAATGAAGCATCTCAACCATCTGGTCTTCATACCTTCATAACACCCTCACCCCAAATGAAAGTGTTCTCAGTCTTTATAAAAATATAAAAGTTATGTCTGAAATTGAAGGAATGTTTGTTAATATTGAACTGAGCCGAGACCAGAGCAGAAATTAGTCACACAAAAGTTTCATTCATATTGAACTTGGACCAAACAGGAGCAACAATTAGTCAGACTGAGGGTTTAGACAGAACAATATCTGGGTATTTTGACTGACTAGTTTAAGGGCAGTTTAAGAGGGAAGGGGAACTAGGAGTGGCTCATGCCAGAAACATCAAACACAAAGTCAGACAGTTCAGACATATGACAGATTCAAGAAGGACACATACAGCCGACACTTCAGTCACACTTTAGCCTTAGAAGGACAACCTTTTAAACACGTTTTAAACATGTTTTCCATTAATCATGGTCACATTGGAGAAATGTTGACGATGTTTTGGACAAATTGTACAAATTCTGTTAACACATATGGAAGTCCTGTTTGAACATTGCTGTGGGACAAATAACACTGTGAACAGGTTTTGCACTTGTCCAATATGTTGGAGTGACAGACTGGTTGAAGACAAATTAGACTGAATACCTGAAAAGATGTTTGAAACACATCAGAAATGTGTCAGAAACATATAGAAAACATGTCAGAATCATGTTAGAAATGTGTCAAAACACACCAGAAACACTGCTATCTTTAAGATATATGTTATGGTTCTGTCTGACATATGGCACTAATTTTCAATATCTGTTACAGTTTTTTCTTAGTTTACTTCTGTTCTTTGCCTTCAGGGGGTTTTGGTGACGTCCTGTTTGCTGAGCAGAACCTCCAGCAGCCGCAGTTTGGCTTTGAGCTGTTTGTATTCCTGGTATTCCTCCTTTATCGGAGTGCGGTCCTCCTTTTGGCAGATTCTGTTGGGGAAGCCAGTCACTTCATAAGTTACATTTATGGCTGCTCACTGATAGAAAAAAAATCTTGATCCTGATAATTTAGGTCAATGTTGAAATCATGATTCTCATAATTACTCTGAGTTTTAAAAACTCTCTGCGTTTCTTTTGGGAATGAACAGAATAACAGTGGGTGGCTATGAAATCTGTCTGCTGAAGTTGATGTTTTCAAATGAGGCTTTTTTTTTTTTTTTTTTTTTTACAAAAAAGTGAATAATTATATGGTTTATATAATTTTAACAAATCAGTACTAAAATATCTCATGTTTACTGCTTTTGACAATTGCCAAAACACTGAATTACATCCTCTGAACCAGAGTACAGAGTAGCATAATGAAACCGGTAAGAAATCTCTTTTTTATACAGTCTTTTGATGTAGTTCAGTTTTCCATGCTGGAGATTGCCGTAATGTAATAATACTTTAAGTTTGCGTTTCTGAAAAGTCTGTCTTTCCTGTTTCTGCACAAGGGGTTTCTCATACTTCACAAATTGTGTTGAACTTCATGGTTTTTAAGATTCAGTGTTATAACTGCCCTCTTAACAAGCCATACATGAGTTCTCTGCAAGGTAAATATTACCTCGAGTTAAAAGAGGGCATTCCATCATTGGTCATTCATCACAGACATGTTTATAAAACTTGAAAAACTTGTAGTCTGTTGGGAAAACCCAAAAACCTTAGACTATCTCCACAGATTGACAAAATCTTCAATAGTTTGTGCTTTTCAGTTGATTCTTCCAGTTTTTCTGTATTATGGAAGCTCTGAGACAATCACTTTAGCAAGGTTTTTGAGATCAACTGGGGTCAAAATCAAAAATAAAGAAAAAAAATTGAACAACTGCAAATCTATTGTTTCTCATGATTTATAATGAGACCTTTTCCAGAACTGTTAGCTTACATACCGTCCAGTCTGACGGTAAAACTCGTCCTCGAACTCCTTGAGAACTTTTCTCCTGATCTTCTTCTCAGCTCTGGTTTGCCGCAAACACTCCAGCAGCTGACACCTTAACCAGCAGAAGGACAGAAGGGTTAAAAGACATTCAGCTCTGTTGTAATGTAAAGCATGAACAATGTAGATTTAATGCAGCTGCAGCTGTGATTCTGTATCGACACACCTGGAAGCTTCATGCAGGTTGGCTGTGGTGAGAGCGCCCTGCTGACGGACAAGTTTCACCTCATCTATTGGGGACACGAAGGCTGGGTCGCTGTCCCGGTCGCTGTCCTCCTCGCTGGTTGCCGGCCACATTGCTCTGCAAGGAGGCGGAACTAGAACATCACTGACCAACGAGGAGGTCAAAGAATCTTCATCCGAACCCTCCTCTTCCTCCTGAGGGACAGAAACAGAAAAACAAACCTAATTTATTTTCTTTATCTTCTTAAGTTAGACATTGTTTAAACAGATTTTCAACTACAGTTACTTACTGAGTTCAGTTAAAGCTGAACTATTTTAATTAAGAGCGCTATTAGAGGAACTGTTGTAACACATTAATGCAGATGCAGTTCAGAAACTGCCTCTGAGTAAGAATCAGATTGTCCAGAACTGGTCCAGAACAGTTCGTGTGTGTGTGGGTTTGTGTGTGTGTGTGTTCATTTCTCACTATGGTGGTGATGGTGGGGCTGGCGCACAGTAACCGTTTGATCATCTGGTATCGGTCATAAAGAGGCTTTACTAGGTTCTTCTCCTGTTTCGTTCCCTGATAGATAAAAAAGATGATACATCTTTGAAACCTTTAGCTTTTCATCAGCATTTCTGCTCAAACTGAAGGAAAAACCAAACATCTGAGACAAAGGAAGAGTTTCCCTCAGGGGCCTTACTGGTTGGCCGTGAACACTCTCGAAGTACAGCAAACATTTCTGGAGTGTGATCTTTTCCAGGACCATCTGTGCCTGTGTCATCTCCTGTACAAAAATATGAACAGACAAAAACTCAAACTGGAGGTCAGGTTCAGTTTACAGAAAAACTCAGACAGGCATCAGGTGAACACAAACCTTCATGTTGTCAGGGAGACCCAGAGACTGTCTCTTTTCTCTCAGCCGCCTGAACAGAGACTCCACAGTTTCTTCGAGAGATGGTTTGTGGTCTGACGCCCCCTGCTGACCAGAACCCGATCTGCATATTAAGAGTAAAGAACCCACATTCAAAAGAACTGTTTGTTTTGTTTATGCAGTGATTGATACAGATTTATATCTTTGTCAAACTGTTTATTGTTTTGATTGATTAATGTAACCTTGTAAACCCTGACACTGCTCAGGGTCCTCAAACAATTGATTGGTTGTTCTGTTTTTGTGGATTACTACCTGCAGGTGTCGCTGGATTCCTGCTCCTTTGACTCAAACACCGACTGTCGAAGTCTCAGCTCTGCAAAGGGAACGCAATCAGAACAAGAACGAAAATATGGTGGATAACATTTAGGTGTCCAGAACAGTGAATGAAAAGTAAGAGTTGCGGGGGCATTATGAACAAAGTAACAAGAAGCTGTAACTGCTGTAATGATTCAGTTTTCCAGTTTAACAACAAATGTATGAGAAAATTACTGAACTGATTACGAACAAAATTCTTTACAAAAAAAAACTTGCAGATTGGCCATCTACAGAGTAGAATATCTTGAAAACATCTAAGGGATCTTAGGGAGTTTCAGGGAGCAGACTGAGCTTTGATTCATCAGACATCATTGGAGCAGTCATTTATCTGCAGCTGATAGAACCAAATAGAGCAGGGATTACTTTGTCCAGCTCTACAATAAAGAGTTATATTCACAAACTTTACTGTGCAGAAAAGGAGCCCTATGTTAACCTTGTCCAGAAGCAGAGTCAGCTTTTGTGGACTTTGGAGGCCCCTGAGATGAAGAATTACAGGACTGTGGAGATGTCATGTAGATCAGTACTGTAGATGTTGGAAAAGGAGCATCCAGCAGACCAGTGCCTGCAGCCAGGCTCTATAATATAGGGCTGAAGATAGGGATATTTTCAGATGTGTAAGCAGGAAGAATGAGACAAAATAGCATCTAGGACTCTACATGGATCCATATCCTCTCACCAGGATAGCTTTAACAGTTGTTAGAAGGAATGGGAACATTATAAATTGGAAAAAATAGCATTGACCCAACCGTTTATGGAATGTGTTGCAGACTGAAATGGAGGAATGGATAGATATTATAGCAAGAAAAATGTAACAAATTTGCAAAAACATAACCAACAGTTGATTGTTTTATTTGCCTTTTGTTACATTTATTCAAACTACAGCAGATTTATAATAGTAACTGTCAAAAATGTAGATTCAAATCAGATTTTTTATAAGCCAGAACAGATATCAAGACCTTTGTTGTATTTTACCTTTAAGCTGTTTTCGAGCTTTTGCCAGTTCACTCATCACTTTAACCATCTCCGGGTTTGAGTATTTATCATTATGGGATGGCTGAAAAAACAAACACATAACAAACAGAGCAATTCAAATTAACAAAAAAAATTCAAAACTATTTAAAACATATCCATAATAACAACAGATATCTAAGATATCCGCAGTTAAATACTAAAGCTTACACAGGCAGTAGAAATTTTTTGAAGTTTTGTTGAAATGGGAAGTTGCCTAGGGTGGCATTCAAATGAGGGATGTGAATAAGCACCAGAGAATATAACTTATCTTACACTTGTGTTATGAACAAGTTTTCTATTGCTTTTATACACATGCAGTAAATAGGGAGTTGCCCCCTTCCTGTGTGTTGAATAGGTTTCTTCAGCTTGCTGCTCAGAATGGGGAGACTAGATTACATGCTTTCCTCTGAACTGTACTGCCTTTAACCCCAACTTAGAATTTCAGATCATTTTTATGCATTTTAATCTTTTGAGGAGTGGTAAAAGGAGTGGGTCAGCCAGAGTGCCATTCCTCTGTGAGCCATTGTCTGTGGGTAGAGTGAGTCATATTGGATATTTTTATAAGATTTATTCTGAATATCAGGAGCGGGGGCCTCCTTGCTGTATAAATCATGGAGTCTTTATTTTTGTTTGGTTATGAAACAGCTTATGCTGTGTTTAAGAATTCTGTACTTGAAAATATATTTTAAAAAAAAACAAAAAACAAATGTTAGAAATCATCCATTTTTTTTCACTGTTCTGCTCCACTGTGATGTAAAAATATATCATGTTAAAAGGGCTGATACAGGAAGAAAGACAAAAAAACAATCATAGAATCTCATAGATGTGTTTAAAGCCTTTTAATGGATTTAGGTGATTATTAGCTAATCATATGACAGTGGATGTGTAGATTTACCTTGTAGTTCATTTCCTGCTCAAACTGATCCTCAAACCTGCGAACCCTCTTCTTCAGACTTTGAATGTGTCGGGTGAGGAAAGGGATGGACGCTGGACACTCGTCCTCTGAAACCTCAGTCCTGTCCCCTAGACTCCTGCACCTGCAAAGAAGAATGTAAGGTTCAGATTCACTAGTTTTGATCTTTGTCCAGAACATAATCTACAAACCAGGGCCTCAGTCAAATTCAAACTATATTTTATGTATCAGTTTTACTCATTTCTGTTGAACATCAACGTTCTGTGGTCTACCCAGAGATTTCCGCCCTCACTCTGATGCAATTCTCTAGAGGCAGCCGCTTGGACATAGACAGCTCCCATAATTAGGGAGTCAATTCTAAAAATGTCTAAATAATTTGGGAAACCCAGCCTTCCTCTAGCAGAACACAGAGTCAAATTTGGTGATACAGAGAGAGAGTCTAATGAGACATGGAAACCACAAACTAGGTCATGGACACATTTTGACCCCCTGCCTCAAGCTTTGGCTCTAAAGATAAGATAGGGACATAATGGGTGGATTATGTAAGATGCATTAAAGAAACAGACACAAGCTCAAGCTGAAACCGTTTCATCAGAACAAAAATCACTGTCAAGATTTCATTCAAACTGTTCATGTGATAGTATGTTTGGGACGGTTTAGTCTGAAGAAACTTTATGTCCCCTAATATATAACCAATACACATTCAAATATAATATGAATCAACATCAGAAGAAGCCTAAAGTGGGAATAAAAAGTATACATAGTCCCATGAAAAGGATGGATTTTTGTGATGGTAAAAAAAAAAAAAAAGAGATCAACATAAATCATCTCAGAACTTTTTCCATCTCCGTCTGTGATCCATAACCCCTACCACACAACTGAAAACACATGAGCAACAGTTCCAAATATTAGCCAATGTTATTCATCTCAACAGCAACCCAAATAATACAGTTGAAACCAGAAGTTTACATACACTATATAAAAAGACACATATGCATTTTTTTCACACTGTCATAAAATCAGACTAAATTTTTCCCATTTTAGGTCAATTAGGATTACTAAAATGTTTTCTATGTGCTAAGTGCCAGATTAATGAGAGATATTTTTTTCGTGACAATTTTGATACTTTCTTCAAAGTCAAAAGTTAAATACACTAAGATTACTGTGCCTCTAATCAATTTGGGACATTTGATGTCATGTGCTTGGAAGTTTCTAATAGGTTTTTGATAACATCTGAGTTAATTAGAGACACACTTGCGGATGTAATTTTAGGCACACCTGCAACACAATGCTTCCTTGTGTAACATCATGGGAAAGCCAAAAGAAATTAGCCAACATATCAGGAAGAGAATTGTGGACATCCACAAGTCTGGTTCATTCTTGGGTGCAATTATCCAGATGCCTGAAGGTGCCTCTGTGTACAAACAATGATACGCAAGTACAAACAAGATGGGAAAGTCCAGCCATCATACCGCTCAGGAAGGAAATGGGTTCTATGTCCAAAAGATGAACATGCTTTGATTCAAAATGCGCATATCAACCCAAGAACAAAAGCAAAGACCTGGTGAAGATGCTAGCTGAAGCTGGTAAGAGCGTATCATTATCCACAGTGAAACGAGAACTGTCTCGACATGGGCTGAAAGGCCACTCTGCCAGGAAGAAGCCATTACTTCAAAAGAAACATAAAAAAAGCCAGATTAATGTTTACAAATGCACACAAGGACAAAGACCTTAATTTTCAAAGACATGTCCTCTGGTCTGACAAAACTAGAATTGAACTGTTTGGCCATAATGACCATTGTTATGTTTGGAGGAAAAAGGGGGAAGCTTGCAAGCCTGAGAACACCATCCTGACTGTGAAACACAGGGGTGGAAGCATTATGTTGTGGGGTTGTTTTGCTGCAGGAGGGACTGGTACACTTCACAAAATAGATGGCATCATGAGGAAACAACATTATGTGGAAATACTGAACCAACACCTCAAGACATCAGCCAGGAAGTTAAAGCTTGGGTGCAAATGGGTCTCCCAAATGGACAATGACCCAAAGCATACTGCCAAACTAGTTACAAAGTGGCCTAAGGATAACAAAGTCAATGTTTTGGAGTGGCCATCACAAAGCCCTGATCTCAATCATATCTAAAACTTATAGGCAAAGCTGAAAAGCCATGTGTGAGCAATGCAGCCTACAAACATGGCTCAGTTACACCAGTTATGTGCAGAGGAAATGGCCAAAATTCCTGCCAACTATTGTGAGAATCTTGTGGAGAAATATCCAAAACGTTTGACCCAAGTCATACAGTTTCAGAGCAAATTTTTCACTTTGAAGAAAGTAATAAAAATTGCCTTTAAAAAACTATCTCTCTTATTCTGACATTTAACACATAGAAAACAGTTTGGTAATCCTAACTGACCTAAAACGGGAAAAGTTTATTCTGATTTCATGACAGTGTGAAAAAAATGCATATGTGTCTTTTTATATATTGTATGTAAATTTCTGGTTTCAATGTATATCAAAATCAGCATGATATTATATCACCAGGAGAAGATGAAAGTTTTGGAATGGTCCTGCCAAAGCCCAGACCTGAATCTGAGGACCACCAAATTAGTACCACTACAGTACCAAGTAACAATGGACATTTGTGTAAATGAGTCTAACTGTGATACTTGAAGAAAAAACAAAAGCTACATCTACAGCATCATGAAATCCAGTGCCAGATCAAGAACTAATAGGAAGCAATAAGATATTAACCTTTATCAACACAGTACTGCTAAATCCCAATGAAGCAGCAACATCAAATTCAACATTATCCATTTTCGTTCCAAGATCAAGTAAACAGATTGTACCACTTCTAAACATATCAGTCTCAAGAAGTACCAAAACTAGACACATAATAGGGCAAATATTTCCAAAATATAATCTCAAGTAAAAACCACCATATAGAAAATTCCCACCTCTAGAACTGTTGTGCTGATTCAAATGAATGAATGAATGAATGAATGAATGAATGGAGGAAGAATGAGATCTGCTTATGACACAATCCTTTAAACCAGGGATGTCAAGCTCCAGCCCTCCAGGAACAGTTTTTTGTAACTTTTCAATGTGTCCCTACTTCAGCTCACCTGAATTAAACAGCTGAATTGTCTCTTCTAAAAAAAATACACAACACCCACAATCAAGGACTGGAGTTTGATACCCATATTTTTAACCAAGGTAACAACTTAAGCATGCAGTACAATGACCTCAGGAGACTGGGATATGATGCTACGCTTAGGATGCTCACAGGATGTACTGCTGACTGCAGGGTGGTGATGGAGCGGTATCTGGGTCAGAGTTGAACCTCAGGCTGGGACTGCAGCAGCGTGGGGAGGGCAGGGGACTGGGGAGTCCTGCCAGCAGCTGGAGGAGAGCTCCACCTCCTCCTCCCTCTGATCCGTCTCCTCCTCCAACCTCACACCCAGGGCTGCTCCTCTGTGGGGAATGATGAGGACTGGTGGGCAATACCCCATCAGAGACCAAGGGCTGCTGGCTGGGATGGATGGAAACTAATGGCTGGTGTCTGGAGGGTTGTGAAGGTCTGGTCAGGACTGTCAGGAGCTCTGGTGAAAACAAACGACAAATTAATGGCCATAATGGCTCATTTACCATGCATATTTCATAGGATCACAGCGGTTTTTCAATATTTTCAGCCAGCTAATTGTAAAGCTGGCCCTGCTGTATGAGCAGATCCTGCTTAGCCTCCAGTTTCAGTGAAAGCTCTGCACAGACTTTAAATACTCAGCAAACACCAACAGAGAGGTGCTTCTGTGAAGCAAGCAGTTTAAATGAGAGTAGAAGAGCTGAAGGAGGTCAGTGTGCTTCACAGAGTTTTACTTCTCTGGCTATAAATAGCTAATCGTTGAGAGGAGGTGGGAGACTGAAAACACACACGCATCCACACACACCCATACACACACTGAGAGAAAGAAGGAGCTGATTCATCAGAAACACAGAGATAAAAATCTGAAAACAGTTCGGAAGAAGCTTATGAGGGACAACATCTGACCTACAGAGAAACAGACAGGCAACCAGGTGAGAACAGAGACAGGCAGGGGAAGGCTGACTAGTGTGGGCAGAGGCAGAGATGTCATGATAGATAGGCAGTTGAGGACATACAGGTGGGGACAGGGACAGACAGGTTAGGACAGTCAAGTGGGGCCAAAGACACATGGGTGTAAACAGACAGACATGGGCATGAACAGAAAGGCAGGGACAGAGATGGACAGAGACAGACAGGTGAGGACAGACAGGTTGGGGTAGGGACAGAAAGGTGAGGACAAACAAGTAGAAGCAGAAACAGACAGGTGGGGAAAGAGACAGTCAAGTGGGAACAGAGACAGACAGGTGGGAACAGAGACAGATCGGTGTACCTGGTGGGTGGTTCTCATCCATTGGGGCTCTGTGGCAGAGAGCTGTAGTCCTCCCATCTTTTCCCCCCAGTTCGACAGGGACACAGGGGCTCTTCTGCTCCTTGCTGCCCAGGGCAGGGGGGCTCTCCTCTGGGGACGTCCCCCGTGAGGACCCTCCCTCCACCTCCAGAGCCTGGAGCTTAAGCAGGGAACTCTGCAGGCAGAAACAAAACATGCCAATACACTGATCCAGGGATAAACCAGGTCCTAAGAGGAATATGTCCAATACAGACAGAAGTCCTGTCACTGAGATGGATCCAGAAATTAGGCCGGTTTCAGTCCCTGGATCATTACATGCTGAGGGGGCAGGAAGATGTGCTGGTTGCTGCTTGGAATATAATCATGTCCTCCGAATGAAAGGATGACTCACTCAGCTTTTAATCCATGAATTAGTCTCATCCCTGTGGTCAGCCAGCTGTAAAGAGGTTGAATATAAATCATTCCCTCTCAGCTCTGTGCTCCAGGTGTTCGTCTGTTCCAGTAAAATCCAACAGCATGGATAATATTTTCCTAATTCCTTCCTCCTCTGCTGGCAGTGAGCGCTCAGGAATTAGCCTGCTCCGATTAGACTCAGCTCAGCCGGACGATTTTTTGAATTCTCAGCCTGTCGTTTTGCACGTTCACTGATGATGATGGTGGTGATGATGCAATGGTCTCCTCCCTTCCTCCCCCTCTCTCTCCCTCACTGTATGTGCACCTCTCTCGTCTCCCCTCCCTCCCCGCCTGGATTACTCATCCTCAGTCTTGTGAGGAAGAGGAGGGAGGGGGAGGAGAAGGATGGAGATGTTTGCCTCCGTCAGAATTAGAGACGTGTGGGGACAATCTCTCTATCTGATTGTGAGGTTTTTCCCGCATCAGAGAGGGAGGGCCCTGCTGCTGACATCATCATCTCATTCATAAAAGCGCAGGATGAAGGAGGAAGATGAGAAGGAGGAACAGGAGGGACGTCCTTCTCCTCAGAGCCAGTAAAAGCTACTGCCTCACAGAGAGCTGCACACATACACCCTCCTCTTCATCAGTAAACACAAGTGAAACTGTTTAGGTGCGACTCTGTTTTCAGGATTCACACCAGTTGTAAACAACCTGATGTGGTTTCAGGTCTGAAATACAGATCTTGACACACAAATAGATAAAAAAAAATGTCATATAACAAAGAGCTTTACTAAGAGAAAGCAAAAATAAATGCATATCCAAAAAAGAGCTAAAGCCAAAGAAAACTGAATCAGTAAACATTTTTAAAGGTTCTAAATCATATAAACGTTAAATAAATAACATCAAAAGGGAGGTTTTACTGAGTGACAGTCACACATAGCAACATGTCCAGATCAGATGAAGAACCTAGTTCCCAGTGTCTTTTGTCAGATTCCAATTGCATTTACTGCACCCCACATGAAGGGAGGTTAATAAAGAAGAAAGGTTCCTGAGGTGTTCCCACTAAAGATCAGAGAGCTAGAAGGGTCCCACCTCACTGGATCTCTCCCAGCAGCTGCTTCCTGGTTAGCTTCGTCAGGTGTTTCTCAGCTCAATGGGATGATGGGTGCTCAGACTCAAATAATACAAAGAGAAACTGCCATGACTAAAACCCCTCAGCTGAAATAAAAAGTCTTAACCTGGGAAAACCATTTCTTTAAAAACAGATGACTGTGGAATAGATTCACACTGTTGAACAGATATAAGTAGTTTTAGTCATGCAGTCATGTAGACTTAAATGATTTAGAAACAGTTTTCTTAGCTTTATGCTCATTGAAGACCCCAAAGGTTGGATGTTTTGCTCACTGCAATAGGGTAATGTTCCATCGTCCATGGGGCTAAAACGATAACAGCTTAAAATGAAACTGAAAAAGAGTTATTGGCAAGAAAAGAAATATTGGCATTGAAAAATATAATTGTAACAGAAAATATTATCATTGATTTTGAATAAAATGCACTGAAAATGTTTGTATTAAAAATGAAACAAAAATTGTTAGTGAAAAAATAGATAATTTGAATCTCTAACCAAGTTTTCACACTTACTTTTTTTTCTGCTGACACTGTTTTTTTCAGTGCTGCTGTTTTTCAGTTTCAATCTGTCACTGTTTTGGTGTCCGCAGGAGCGATTGGAGGGCGGGGCTTCAGAGCCGCATATCATTTGCATTATAGAGGCTGACGCAAGTGCTGACTGAACTACCAACAACTGAATGACTCAGTCCAGTGGAATAGCAAAGAAAGATAGGGAAGTTACTTACTTGTGGTTTAGTGAGTCCATCTGAACTTGAAGCAGCTACTGCATATTTTTTAGCCGAAGAAAGATGGAGGCTCTGTCAACACAAGTGTCGGCCTCTATAATATATGCAAATGATATACAACTTTGAACCCCCGCCCCTCTAACGAAACAGTGGCAAAGAATTGAAACTGAAAAACAGTAACACTAAAGTGTGAAAACTTTGTTGTGAATTACTGGTTTTAATGTATACATGCAAAGTTGAAATTAATCTTTTTTCACTATCAAGTTAAATTTCATTTTCAAAACAAAGTTTATTTCAGTCATATTTTTATTTGAACTTTTATTTTTCATTGCCAATATTTCTTTCAGTTTTATTTTTAGCTGTTATCGTTTTACTCATGCTGCAAAGACTGAGTGAGAAACTGGAGGCGATAAACGACAAAAGTATCGAAATACTGACATCTGGCGGCCAGAATTGAAAAGTGCAGGTGAATTCCTTGGGGAAAAAGAAAGAACTTTCCGCCTTATCACGCTGGACTGACGTTTACAATTTAATTCTATTCTATCGTGGGTTTTACACTGAAGATTTAGAGGAACAAACTGAATATTTATCAAAAAACAGATTTTTAGTTTTTTGTGCTGAAATAAATAAAAAAAAAATGGGATCAGGTTTTGATTTTCCTGTCTGTTTTCCACTTCCAGTCTTCATCTAACATGTTTTCATAATGTGCTGTTGTTTTATTCTTATAACTAAAACTGTTAATGCTCGTTAAAAGATCTGTTTTCTGTATGACAGCAGTAGTAAAAGCAGATATGGGAGGAGGAAGTTTCAGTTGCATTGCATTAAAATCTTAAAATCCTACATAACTCAAACCTTTGGAGTGGATCAGAATCCAGACGCTGCTTGTAAAAACCTAAACTTGATTTTAGACCTGAATCCATCAGTCAGGAGCACACGGTCTCATCCTGTTTAGGATCCAGATCCCTGTTTTATACTGCTGGTAATGCATTCGGTGCATGAAGAAACATATGGTTTTCAAGCATTATATATTTCAACAAAACTTGGATGTTTTTATTTCATAGTTTCTGTTGTATTTTTGCCTTGCAAATCAGCAATTACTGCAATCTGGCAGTGTGAGACTCTCGACAATGAGGTTACTTAATTTTCAATTGGAGCCTTCAATACTCTGTGGAAAATAAATAAAAAAGCCAGCTTCCAGTTTAACTGGAGACATCATATTTCAGTGCTCATTCAACACCAATAATATCTGAACACCTTCAGCCTTCTGTGTAAATTGTGATTGACTTATTTATCAGCCAATCATATTTAGATTTGCAGCCAGCAGGCAGTCTCTTTTTCAGCCTAGAATATTTTCTTTGACCTCGAGATGCAGGGAATGGAGTTGTCGCTGCTGAAAGATGTTTCAGAACAAAATTCCATTAGGGAGGTACAGCATTGCTGAGTATAATTATTTTTGCCTTTTTCAAAGTGATTAAACCATTAAAAAATATGCTTTTCTGAAAAAGGTTTGCATTAAATGTGTCATTTTTGAGCCCTGGAGTGATTATCAATTTTGGGGATTGCAGCCAGAAAGGATTAACTAGAATCACAGATGTCAGGAGGTTGAACCCCTGGAAGAGGACTGTGAGCTGAGAGGCTGCTTGGAACTGGAAATGCTTTGAGACTCAACAGTTGTAAAGCTGCAAAAAAAAAAAAAAAAAAAAAAAAAAAATAGTGGGTCATTTTAAAAATAATGATAAGAGTAATACTTTTGGGAATATATTGATGGATAATTGGCCGATTCATTAAAATGGACATTGTAGATTCTTTCAGCTGATTATCTATGGTGAATAAAAACTGATCTTTGATGTAATGTTTCTATGACATGTAGTTTGTCTTCAGATTTTTTTCGTGCTAAATGAATAGTTCACAACTTCTGGCTTGTTCTGTTTAGCAGTGATAACTGAACAGTGTTTATATTAGAGAAACTACAGGTGGTCTGTTTGAGTGTTATTGTGATGTGATTATTAGCATCAAAACATCAGTAGTCTACTTTCAGTTTACTACAGATTTGCTGCTAACCAGGTGACCAACTTATGAACGTTAAGGATGCTGACTGATTGATTGATAGACTGATTGATTGATAGATTGATTGATTGATAGATATAGCGCTTAACAACCAACTAAGGTGACCAAAGCACTTTACAGTAAAAATCACATCACAAGAAGAAGAAAACATACAAAACAACAATAAAAATAGGGGACAACACCACTGCACTACATGGTATTAAAAGCCTTTATTAAAAAAATAAGTTTTAAGCTTAGACTTTAAGATGCCAGGGTCGGAAATGGAGCAAAGATCTAGAAATTTTGTTCCAGAGTCGGGGTGCTGTCACTGAAAAGGCCCACTCACCCCAATACTTTCAGCCTTGTCCTTGGGAAATTTTAAAAAAGTTGATTCAATGACCTGAGGGATCTCCCATGTACAGGAAAACTTAAAAGTTCTGATAAATAAGGTGGGGCAAGGCAATTAGGAGCTTTAAAAACGAACAGTAAAATTTTAAAATCAATTCTAAAATGAACAGGAAGCCAATGTAAAGAGGATAAAAGAGGGATGATATGCTCATATCTAGAAGTGTTTGTTAAAAGACAGGCAGTCACATTCTGGACAAGTTGAAGTTGTTTTAAGGAAGACTGAGGGACACCAATATAAAGTCCATTACAATAATCAAGTCCAGAACTAATGAAATTCTGAATGGCCTTCTCTAAGTCAGTGCGATTTTAAAAAGATTTAACTCTGGCTTGTAGACGTAGATGATAAAAGCTGGATTTGACTACAAAGTCAATTTGTTTGTTAAATGTAAAAGCCTGGTCAAATATTACCCCCAGGTTTCTAACAGTGTTATTTAATTTAAAAGCAGGGCACTGACATCTGTAGTGGCAATGTCACCAAATAAAATACATTCAGTCTTTTGGTGATTTAAAAATAAAAAAAATCTACTTAGCCAGTGTTTAACAGCTGTTATGCAGTCCAAAAAAGATAAAACTACATTAGTCATACCTGGTTTAAGAGACAAATAGATTTGTAAGTCGTCTGCATTACAGTGGAAGGACACTTTACATGCAGATATGACTTCTTCTAGTGGCAGCATATAAAGGGAACAGAGAGGGGGACCAAGAATGGAGCTTTGTGGCACCCCACACCAAAGAAGAGTACTGGAGGAGGATAAGTTATTGATCATGACAGAGAATGTTCTATCTGTCAGATAGGAAGTAAGCCGCTTCAGTGCAGTGCCACGGATACCGACAAAGTGTTTTAAACAAGACAGAAGGACAGAATGGTCTACTCTGTTGAAGGCTTCTGTTCCAATAGAACCACAATAACAGGGTCCTTACTATTTACAGACATAGCAATGTCGTTATGTATTTTTAATAAGGTGGTCTCAGTACTGAGCTGAAAGGTGATCGATCTGAAACTTGATTGGAATTTTTCAAAAATGCCATTTGAGTCTAAGAATGCTTGCAGTTGTATAAATGCTGCCTAACTTAGAGCTCAAAAGTCTGCAGATTAAACCATTTTGTGTGGGTCTGTTCCTGGGTTTAGGCTATTGGCTGGGTAGAAAAGATTCAACTTTGTTAAGAAATGAGAATTTACTTCAGTTTATTCTTGAACCTTTAATTTTTCAAACACATTCATAGAGTTTGGCATCAGATTTCAGTTTCGAACAGTCAGACTCATAAAGGATATCTGGACTAGAAAGCAGAAAGTTTCTTCAGCTACAATTGTAACATAATATTTAATATATAGAAACTATAGGAACATATTTCCTAATATACAAATAAATCACCAATAAACACAAAATTGTACCACTTAAGTATGCACACATTTTTACTTGTGGTCCAAAACTAAACTTTAATGTTCCAACATGACTTCACTGACATTGAGCAACACAGGATTTTATCATGTTAGTGGCTCTAAAGTGAATGCAGGATGTTCACTGCTGGCTGACTGATAACGCACAAAGAAACATATCTTTATATTTGACTTTTGTGAGAAAATGATTCCAGTCCATTAATTTTACTTGACTGTATTGATTGAGCTCTACTCTGCCCTCTGGTGGTGCAAGCCACACACCATTACCACTGTTGTCATGCAGGGATGTCACACCACTGATTATTTTACAAAAATATTGCAGTAAAATTTGACTGATGATACAAAAGCTTCATACAAAATACATATAGCTGTTCACTCTTTTAAAAATGGCACCGAATACAGAGAACAGATATCCTTCTTTGAGAAATTAAACATCAAAACTGCACATTGTTGAAACTCTTTCACTTCAACTTTGTTAGCATGCAACAAAGATCAAGATCGTGCATGTAATGGTTTGCGTTTCTGCAGCTATGAATTTTTCAACTATGATGTTAGGTTCAACGAAGAGAGCTGACATATAATCCTTGTCTGATTTGATCATGTTTTGACTTTTCTTAAAAACCTGCTGTGGTGCTTATTTAGCTGATCAATCAGTAACTGATTAATCAGAAAGAGATCAAAACTTATCATCAATGTCAAATAAACAGACTTAATGTCAATCTGTGGCAGAAATCTTGAGTTGTGTAAGGAAGCAATATGAATTAAAGGTCCAGCATCTTGTTAACAGTGACATCTAGTGGCACAAAGTGAAAACTACAGCCAACTGAATGGAAGAAGGATTTCAAGAGTTTAGCTCATTTCAGTTAAAGAAAATGTGGCTACAACTTCAGTATTGCAGCTCCTCTATGGTTATTTACATAATCGGAGTGCTGGTTGTAGAACAGACCAGAAGCTGATCAAATCGGATGGTAAAAGCTTTCACATAATCCATACATCACATTTAGGCACAGAGGGCAAAAAACTATGTATTTAAGGTTTCCTCAGCACCATGAGAGATTTACAGTGGCAACATTTACTCACCAGATGGCCAACCAATGGTTGTCCTTTCTTTGTTACTAGAGACATCATTTCTGAATGTTTTAATATACCTGATTATACCTGATTAGTGGGAAGTTTCAAGCTCTGCTCGTGTTAATGTGATCCTATTTGTATGACTGGTTATACTTCCAGTTACAGATTAGCAGAAAGGAAACTCCAAACCTTCATGGACCAGGAAAAAGGGTAGGGTTAGTTTTTATTAAAGCATTAAGAAACAGTGCAACCTGTTGACTGAGAATCTGCATTGACATGATGATTTTTGTCTCACTCCTTCATGAATGGCAGTTCTCAGCAGATAATTACACCTTCATTCAGTGGAATGAAGGTGGAGTTTCACCCCAGGAATTCTCTGCACAACAGCGGGAACTGAGCGTTTGTGAAATTCCTCAGATTTCAGAACCAGCAGGATTTAAATCATTGATACTGCCATTGAGGCAAACAGTGTCAAGAACATCCTTCAAAGGATAAACTTGCACTGACCATGCATACCTCCTAAACAACCACATGAAATGGATCAAAGATGTGAAAGTGCCTGTACATGTTGGAATACTCAAGAAGGACACCAAATATTTGTTTCTGCAATTCAAATGTTAAGAGCATAAAGACAAACAGAAAGAAAAGTTTAAAAGCAGAAACTTTTGCTTCATCCTCATAGTTTCTTAGGTTTTAAAGAAGTTTCAAAAAAAGAAAGTCATGACTGAAGGCATCGAGGTGGCTGTAAGGAAGTTATTCCAGCCACTGGGGGTGTCATATGTAACAGACCCCTCAGTCAGAGAGCTGAATCTGAACTCACTTGGGTAAATGAAGCCTTCCATAGGAGGTAGGTGATCCTTTGAGGGATCAGAGCTTAAAGAAGTGAGACCTTCTCTGGAGCTTTAAGAGGTTCTTCCCAAAGAACGAGGAGCGTTAGATTAGCAGAAATTTATCTTTCCTGCAACGTGTGCATTCCTGTCATCAACCAGGTTCTTCAGTTTATCATTAATGACTCAGTCTTCAGTTATGCTTTAATAATGCACTATTAGGCTCTGAGGCTTTGGGCAGTGTTGAACTTTGGAAGGTTAATAACACAGCAGTTTTAGTAAATCTATCGAAAGAACATTGTGATGCACCAAATACAACAGGTTTAAGCATCAGAGTCTTAGGAAACCTTTCTTATCTCAGTCCATCTACATCTGAATGTTGAAGAAAGAAATCGCTGTAAGGTCAGCAGTTTCTAAAAATCATATTAAAACATATTTTACTCATCATTAAAGTGTCAAATAAAGGACATTTTTTATCTACTATCCGACAGATCTCACTTCTATATTATTTGGAGTGAGCAATGCAAAAAGTTTTTTTTTTTTTTATTATTATGATTTTTTTTTTTTTCCTATTTTTGAGGGAGATATAAATTATATGTTCAGAATTGTTTTTGTATTAATCAATTTAATAAATGTATTAAATCAATTACATTTGAAATAATGTAATTTAAAAACAAAAACTATATTAAAGTACTAAAATATTTTAGTGTATAAACATTTTAGTGTGTAAAACATTTATTTATTTATTATAGTTGTTCAGTTAAAATGAATGTACTTATGAGGAAAAACAAGTTAAACCTGTTTCCTTGTTGCAAAAAAAAAAAAAACAAAGAAAAGAAGATTTCTAGGTGAGAAGATGTATTGTCAATAACATCTTTCACATTTTGGTGGAAGGAGATTATGATTCAAGTTCTGGCAGCTTCCTGATGGGATTTTTAAAAGCCGAAAGACATGCTAAAAACTGGCACTTTTTACACAAACTGAAGAATCACAATATTTGCAGCTGTTTCAGTTCATTTGTAGCAAGAATATTTGAGACACAAAGTTTTGCAGCAACAAAGAGGGGTCAAAGAAGCCCACAATGGTCCAGGTGATGGAAGAACTTCCTCAGAGTTCCCCTGCAGCCAAACAACAACTCAGATTAATAGAAAACCTCAGCAGCATTCTATTTGGCTAAACAGTTCAATACTCCCAACAAGATCCAAGAACCAGAAGAGAATCAGGGAAGTAATTCCACAAAGGATAAACCCCCAGTCCTGGACTTTGAGCTGCTTCATCACTCAACTCTTCTTGAATGAACAGAGCTGCTCTGACAGATCACTTTGATCTTCTAGAGATCCTGAGAGATCCTCTAGAAATTATGAGCACAAACCCTCCACAGCTGACTGCTTCAGCTGATGGCTCTTCAACTTTAACACTGTCTCAGAGAGGCAGAAATCTGATTAAAAGTCATAGTCCCATCCTGAATTATCATCAGGTGGCGGTTCATCAGTGTCTTCTGGAAAACTGTCAAAGTTACTGGTGTCGACTGGGGAGGACACCTGGAAGCAAACACACAAAATACAAGTTCAAAAAAGAAAAAGAACAGATTGGGACATTGGAACATCAAGATCTCATCCCAAGGGAATTTGAATTTCTTGCCAACCTACCTTTGGTGTGATGGGTGGAATCAGTGTTCCTTTCTTCAGTCCCTCCCAGTTAAATCCTTCAAACCACCTGAACACACAAACACTCAGTTCATTTCAAAACGATTTAAAGAAAACAATGGAAATATTTAGCTCACTTACTTGTGCTTCTGGATGTCCTTCACTCCATTTTTCAGATTTCCAAGTCTCTCTGATGGACTATCCCTGCAGACACAACCATGACATGGCTGAATAGCTGATCTGGAGGCAGAATAAGTGAATTATAATTTAGGAAACAGTCCCTCCTACCTGCAGAGCTTCTTGATGAGGTTGGCAGCATTCTTTGTGATCTTCTTGGGGAACTCAATCATGTCAATGCCTCTCAGTATGATGTTGTAAGTTTTCATTGGATCTGGACCTGAGAACGGAGGACTGTAGAAACAAATGGACACTATAGAACTCAAAACTGTTTATTTCAGATTTTTCCAACCTCAAGTGAATGAATCCTTACCTGCCGGTCAGCAGCTCGTACATCAAGATCCCCAGAGACCAGTAGTCTGCCGACACATCATGACCCTTGTTCAAGATGATCTCTGGAGCAACGTATTCCGGGGTTCCGCAGAACGTCCATGTTTTCTTACAGAATCCAATCTTCTTTGCAAAACCAAAGTCCACCTGCAAAAAGACAAAACTTTTTATTTTCCTTCTTTGGACACAGACAAGGTGTTCATTCACAGGAATTTATAGAAATTTTATTTCCGGTGAAAGGGTAGAAGGCTTAAGAATGTTAGAGTTTCACACAAAAATTTTGATTCACAGATTCAGTTTATTTGCAAAAAGTAGATGAAGCTTTTTGAACATGATAAACATAGAGTCACAGGGAACCTGAGTGAATCTTCTGGATGATGGTGGACATACCAGCTTGGCATATCCTCGGCTGTCCAGGATCAGGTTCTCAGGTTTCAAGTCTCTGTAGATGATGCCTTTGGCATGCAGGTAAGCAAATGCTTCAACCACACAGCCTGTGTAGAACCTAGTGGTTGAGTCATCAAATGAACCTCTAGAACCAACAGAGATGCAGAAAATGATCCATTTGGAGTTTGGAAACATTTTTATCTCAATCAGGTTATTCATCAGACACATTCGGATGTTAACTTAAAACATGAACATGCCTGTAACATTGTGTAATAAAGACCAAATATATGAAGAAAATGTTTTAAATATTCTGTTTATATAAGATTCAAATATCTAAAAAATAAATTATATTTGTAATTATAATCTTCTGTAACATATCACTACAGTAGACTCTGCCTATTCATGTTTCAGTGGTGGATTCACCTATTTGCGGGTTTTTCTGTGGAACGTGACTCCAAATTATTTGTGGAAAATTTTCCTATTTGTTGATTTTTATGTAGAGCATATATAAAACATTCAAAAGAAAATGCAACTTGGGAATTGAAAATACCCAGGTACAATGTTACTTTATATGCTATTTGCAAGGCAGTCAATTAAGGAGTGCCATTAATTTTCTTGCTGATGATTGGTTGTACCCCCCAAAACAGAAATAAGATAGACTGTTGATATTAGCTTCTGTGGTTGTGTATTAATGCATATTAAGATATATTTGGTGTTTGAATTATTTAACAGTTTAGCAGTTGTGGTCCTAATGAATACCGTGGGGTGCACTGTATACTTAGTAAAAAAAAAACAAAAAACGTCTAAAACGTTCAAATATAAATTTTTGTTACAAATCTTAATATCATTGAAAAACAAAATGACAGAAATAAATAAATTATTTATTTTTAAATATGTCTTTTTCTACATTTAATTTACATTAGTTTAAAAGTTCTGTCATTTATAGAGTAATTGTATATAAACAAAACTGATATAATACATTATCCAGTAATAATTATTTAAATTATATAATGCTATAAAAAGGTTTAAAAAACTTATTTTTGACATAAAAAGGTGAGTGATGTTCGAGTAAAGAAATGTATTAGTTAAGAAATAATTTATTTTGATTAGTGAGTTATAATAGTGATAATAGTAAAGTTAAGGAAATCTTTAGTCACGTAGGTACCATCTTCATCTAGGTGAGCAACGTACCTGTCTCTCAGTATAGTCCAGAGCTCTCCACCCAGACATGCCTCCAACAGCATGTATAGATATTTACTGTCTTTAAATGTCCGGTACAACCTGAACACCAAGAAGAGAGTCACAGAGTCACAAAGCTGCAGTTTTATTCTTCTGAAAAGTGAGACATCAGGGCAAATTAAAACACTCATTTTAATGGTTAAAAGTTGAAACTAGTATGTTTTCTTGGGACCTTTGTCTTTTTTACATGAATTATCACATGAAGCATAAAAACTCTGACCGAACAATGAAGTCTGAGTGTGCCTCGGTCATGATATGTTTCTCTGCACGGATGTGCTCCTGCTGCCTCGTGTCCACAATATGACGCTTCTTCAGAATCTTCATGGCAAACGTTTTAGCCTCCCCATTCTTCAGCTGAACCTGAACAAAGACAGACAGTTTTGGTCTTGTTTGTCATGTGTTTTATACATTACAGCAAGAAAAGTCAATTAATACCAAACCCTCACGATACTGACATCACAGTCGGGTGCAACGTGTTTTTTGTTTGTTTGTTTGTTTTTTTTTGCTTTGTGCCATGTCAGAAAAAGCTTTCTGAAGCTCTCCACACCAAAACTTTGCAAGAATAGATGACAACAGGCTTGTTGTTAATCCGAGCACAGAAAACGTTTCAGGTTCACCTTATCTACCGCACCTGATAAGACAAACTGTATGGCAAGTCTAAAGGGTCACAGTTTGGTGGTAAACTGAATCATGTGGTAAACACCCTACCTGGTACTCAAACAGTGCCACACTAGGTGGGAAGTGAGTGTTTATCAATTAATTTAGCTCTACATTGCATTTCATTTTGCATGGAGTTATGTCCTCATTATTATCAAAGGGGCAGTATTATGTACTTTCCAGGCACATAGTGCCATTTTATAGCACAATCAAGTAACTACATTACCTTCCGTTGTTACAAAAATGCTGTAAATGTCAAATATGACTTAAAAGAAATTTGAATTCGTAATTTAACGCCTTGAAATTGGGCCTCTGTCTCTTTAAGAAAGTCCTGCTCTTTCTGAAACTCTGCCTTCAGGAAGTCATCACAACAACTAACCCTTTAACAACGTTTTTACCAACGTTGCACTGAGAAGTAGCTGGTATAATGAGCCCAATAGGTGAGCAGTTCCACCAGGTGTTTTCTAATTGCTGCTGGCTAGTCTGAAGGAGCTAAGTGGGGAGGTCGCGGGGGAGGGGTTCTCTGAGGCAGAGGCTCAGAATCTTAGAAACCGCAGGTCTAAGGAGGAGCTGGGTCTCAAAGGTGGAGCTAGGTCCATCCAGGCGATTTGCACAACTTGAATGGCTGCCATGGAAGATTAAAGGATTTCTCAAACATGTATGAAAGAATCAAAGCAACACTCCAGGTATGTTTTTGATGAGGGAATAACATTATAACATGATGTAAAGCTCAGAAAAGTTGATTTTACATAATACTGCCCCTTTAAAGTAAAATGCAACAGTATATTGTATTTGATTCGCATTGCTTTTGCAACAAATTTGCATGTTCTTTTACACTCTGATATTCAGACCAGTCATTTCTGTGAAGGCACCCTCAGATCTTAACAGCAGCTTTCATTGGCCTCTTAGTTATTACAGCGTTTTTCATTACTTTATAGCAATCAGAATGGCTCTGAAGATGGTTTAATCCTCTTTTTTACTTCCCTTGACTTTCTCACTCTTTAAAATTACCTTAAACAGTTGAATTTTAGCTTTAAATTCCCAAATGCATTACATTTTATTATCGATTTATTTTCCCTGCATGTGTAAACATGGTTCTTTTCTGAGTTCTGGTTCTGGTCCTGCATGGCCAGAAATGCAATGCTTAAACTGGCCTGCTATTATTTTTTGATTAAACTGTTGCTTATTTTAGAAACTTTGCAAGCTTTATAAAGTAAAAAACTCTGGAAATCTACTTCAGGGATATCAGGGTCTACTGAGGAGTGTTCATGCTGTAAACACCTCACTATGCTTTTTATAGGTCATGACACAATCCTCTATTCCTGGATGGATTCTCCACTTCAGGATATCTGAGCTTGATCCCCAACCCGTGATCTCCTTATTCTGCCAGCACCAATGGAAAAACACTGGGAACTGGAGCTGAGTTTCTACTCACAGAGCTTTCCAACAAAGAGAACTCCAACTATGTCCTTTACTTTGGTTTTACTGACATATTTGAAACTTTTTTTTTCATTAGACAGACAGATGTTTTGACTGTCTTTACAATTTTTATTTAATTTTATTTATTATTTTATTTTATTTAATTTCCAAAAATTATACTGTGATGCCAGAAAACTGCTCAAAACAGAAACATTTCTAGAACATTTAATCCTTTGCTAAAGTAAGGGGAGTAAGGGAACCTGTTAAAACACAACTTAAATAGAGTCAGATTTTCAGTTATGATGATGTCATCAGTGATCCATTTGGGTCAGACAGGCAGTCTGGAAGTCAGAGTTCACGTTCTTCTCCGTAGCACAGACTTACACTCTGAATGACTAAAAATATCTCAGGAGGACACCCCAGGCCTGGAATCTAATCTGTTTTTGGGCAAACCCGCAGGAGGGCTTCCCCTTTAACCAACAGTCACCTCCAGCCCCGCCTGTGGTAGAGAAACTTAACTCCTTGAGCTGCAGTGCGTCAAATGCCTCATCCCTCCATCCTGTCCCTCTTCCCCCAACCCAACACTGAACTTCCCTAAATCTGTTTTGGTCCAGGACTACAGGTGTATGATCTCTCAACCACATGAGGACTGGTTTCCAGTTACAAGCACTGAGACTTTACAAGAAACATTGTGTAAATATCACACAGTCACAATGAAACAATTTGTGGTTTTTCTAAATTTGAAGTGACTCAAAATGTTTAATTGATCCAGAACTGGTATCAAAGTTTAAACCAGTTCATTATCCTGAAGTATGACTGAAACTTGTTCATTGCTTCTCCGAAACTGGTGTGGAACAGATTTCTGGCTTTTACTTTTTTGTTCATTTTTCTATTAGAATATTGACCTCTCAACTGGCGACCTGTCCAGGATATACCCTGCCTCTCGCTCAAAGACCGCTCGAGATAGGAACCAGCTCCCCTGCAACCCTGCACAGACAATCAGGTGTAAACGATGGAAGGATGGATGGATGGATGGATGGAAGGACGGATGGATGGATGGATGTTGACCTCTTAATACATTTGATTAAGACTCTCTGAGCTCCTGGGAATCATTAGAATTAACTAGGGAAACATGTAGAGATCAAGACATACCAGCTCAACTCGTCCAAAGCCTCCAACTCCCAGTGTATCAATGATGTTGAAGTCATTGAGCTTTAGGCTGGAGAAGAAGGCGTTCTCGGCTTCGTACCTGGAAAGATAAACAATCACATGATGGAAATGTCTCTGAAAGAGGCTCATTCTGACAGAGAACGGATAAAACCTGTCTTGTTAATCACAGACCCTGCTGTCCTACCTGCAGCATTTTATCACGTGGAAAAATGGAAATTTCTTCGAAGTCTGGATGGAGAAGGAAGTGATGGGAAAAGAGTGAGAGGGAGGAGAAGGAAGGCTGGGGAAGCGTTCCCTCTGTCGCCTCACTGGGATGGGAAGCAACTCTCTCATCTCCAAACTTTTTTCAATAAGATGGATCAGGGAAAAAAAAGTTCTTCCAGAACAGAGAGGCTGAATCCGCCTTCAATTGGTTGATGAATATTTAGAAATGAAACTTAATGAGCAGGATTCTTCAGATGATGTTTCAGCTGTTATTCTACAGAAAAAAATTATTTCATGCAAAAACACGAAGACTGAACTGAAATGTTGGAATCTCACGAGAACGTTCGGCAGAGCGTCTGTAACAGAGCCGTCTCAAATGATGAGCTCCACGTCCAGTTTACATGGTGTGGGTAGCACTGATGACAGCAGTGGATTTGCAGGGTCCTGCTGTGGAGGTACCGGCGGGGCGGTGAAGTTGCCGGGTCCTCCAGAGGTTTGTGCATTAAGCTAGCGAAAGAGGCTGGTCCTGAAGTGAAGGAACTGCTGTCAGACTCCAGAAGAGACTGAGAACAGCATCACCTCCAAGGAAATCACCTTTCTGTTTGTCTGACTGATACCAAGAGGACAAACGGTGTAACAATTCAACTGAAGACACATTAAAGTCTATAAGCCAGAATGAGGAAATCCTCTGAGAGATTCGTCTTTTCTGTCAAAATGAGCCTCGGGTCTGCAGTGGCTGATTCCTGCAGGCTGGAACAGCTACTGACAAGACGACCCGAATGGTGGGAGTTGCTTCTGCTAATGGGTATTTTTAGGAGGTGGAAACATTGCTCAGAGGTTCACCCAGTAAAGGAAGGTCAGTTATTAAAGAGGCTGGCTGAGTGTCAGGAGGCTGCAGCACAGACTGTCCCAACCTGAAAACCAGAGGACACCCAGGTTTCATCTTTAGGGATTATCAGAGGTCCTCACAGCTTTCTGTGTGTTTCTGTAGCTATGGATCAGCTGTGGGGTTGTGTTTATTCCTGCCTTCAAAGTGAATGAGGTTCTTTCATATCTGCATATACCACAGGTGTTATCCACCTGATAGCACCGAGGACTGTTAATCCTCTCGACTCCAGTTAAAATAAGAATCAACTGGCCAGTAACTGTAGCTTTATGTTCCAACTTCTCTATGCCTTCCCAGAATAACTCACGGTGAGCTGACAACAACAAAAAAAAAAAAATACTTTGTCACAATGGCAGCACTAATTCCTTTGCATATGAATTGCATGTCATTGTGGTCAAAAAGGGTTTAAGCCAATGTTACATATCTGAACGGTAGCCAGTCACAACATCAGGTCACCTGGTCCTCGACAGATTCTAAAATCTAGTTATTCTGACCTCAAACAACCAATAACACATCACACAATACATTATTTATTCAGAATAAATTAAATCACAAAGAAGATTCTTCAACTCTTCTGTGAAGTTGACATCCCAGCAAATTTTGCCTTAGATTAGAGTGTGCATTACTCAGAGAAATGATAAAAAACAAAGGAGCTCCATCTCAGACTCTACAAGCTTCAATTAGCATGTTAATTGTTAAAATGTATGACAGGAGATTGGGAAAAAGACTGAACAAGTAAAACTTGTTAGAATGGTTGAATGAGAAATCTTATTTAACTAAACTTGAAGGAAGCACAAGACTTCAGGTACAACGTCCTTTGGATGGATGAGACCAAAGTAGAGAGGTTTTCATTATTCATTGAACCGTGTTTAAAGAAAACCCAAGATGGTGCTGGTGAAAATGTAATGATTGGGCCTTTTTCTGTCTTTTAGCACGTTGCAATCTTTGAATTAACCAAGAACCACTACCATGACTCTGGAGTCAAATGTGAGGCTGTCTGAAATTTGAAGCTTGCCCAAACTTGGTCATCAACTGGACAATGATTCCAAACACAGCAACAAGTCTATACAATAAAATAATCAACATTCTGCAATGGTCTAGTCGATATCCAGACTTGAACCTAATGTAAATAGTGTTGTGGAACCACTTGGGAACTGTACAGAAATCACAGAAGAAGAGGGGGGCAAACATTGTCAGAAAGCAATAGATCATCATATATCTTTTGACAACAACGTTTATATTTTCATGTTGGGACCAACAGATTGAAGTCTCTTAGTTCTACATGCAGGACCAGACTACTTCCTGCAAGCAGTGGAATCGAGTTTCTGCAGAAACAGTAGCTGCTGTTGGGCAATACTTGAACAGTCTAAAATTAGTTGGTGATGGCAAGAAAAAGGATTTGGACTCACAGCCCATGAAGGACACACAAGGATAAATCAGACAGAGACAAACAAGCTTCAAAAAGCTTAAACAACGGGAAGAGATTCTACATCAACAAAATGAAGAAATAACACAGGGACATTTGGCATTGTCTTTGCAGTTTTATTCTTTTCAGCTTCTTATCAAGATCTGTTTGGGAGTGTTTGTGGTAATCTTAATCCAAAAACAAACAATTCTCACATAAATTTGCGACATAAACTTGCATATTGAATACTTATCCAGGTTTGTGAGGAGTTTTTCCTGCAGTTAGGAGATATTTTAACTCCATAAATAAATCCTAGCAAAGATTAACACAAACTCATGTCTGCATGTCTGTGAGTCTTTCAGTCAGCTTGGATCAACAGAAGTAACCTAAATAAAATTCAGGTTACTGTATAGAACAAACTTTAGCTCATACAGAGCACTGAAGGACAAACATGCTCGGGTTGCACACTGTTTTCTGTTTACCGTTACCACGATGACAGCTGTGCATGACAGTGAGCATCTGGTTTGTTTGTTTGTTTGTGTGTGTGTGTGTGTGTGTGTGTGTTAAATCTATACCATAAGAGGAAACATGAGAGTGTCCTGCTACATGGTGTCACATGACTGGCAATCAGTTGACTCCTGAATGTTATTGTATATCTACTTGTTTACAGCTGCAGCTGAACCCTGATTGGACAAGTGTCCTCGGCCCACAAACGCTTCTGATAGCTGCCATTTCACCATCTGGTAAAAGTCAGGCTGAATTAAATTCCAACTGCTTTACAGAGACTCATTAAAGTGAAAGCTCTTAACTGAATATTTAGCTTTACATGAAAACAATTAAGCAGTCACACTGTAATTCAAAACTAACATGAACTAAAACATGGAGTCAAAGCAGGTTTTTAAGATATGCTTGGATATGTTTCATGAGTCTGGTGTTGGTCAGGACTCTAGTAACAGCATATTTTTATAGAGCTCAATAAACACATCATTGAAATAATCAAACCTCCTGAATACAAAAGCATTCACCCATTCTTGATCTATGTCTGATGCTCTCACTGTTTTGTTTGATGGTAGTAAGCTGCTTAAGTTATGTAGTTGTTAAAATTTAGTCCATGACGACACATATATGACGACTCCACCCACTACAGCTGTTACTCACTTTTAATAGAAAACATTTGTTTGCCTCGATTTAAAGCTGTCCAGTGGACCTAAGTACTCCTGGTCTGCTAAGACACAATACCAGAAAATTCCACTCATTTATGATAACAGCAAGAACAGAATCAAAAGCCTTTCAAGCCTCATCCAATAAGGAGTTTTGACAAAGTAAACAGTTGGTGATTGTGTTGTAATGACTCATACTATCAGCCAAATCAACTAAGAATTAAAGTAATTAATTTCAAAACAAAGAAAAATTATATGGGTCATTTGAATTGGAAGTAATTAGAAAAACAGATATTTGAGAAACTTAGACATGAAATTATAATCTATTGCTTTTGATTGGGATGTTACTGAGACGTCACGTGTTGGAATATCTGACTTTGGGAAATCGCTTCATGTAACCTGCTCAAAGGTTGAGTTTAAGAAACTAAATGTTATACCCCTGTGGAGATTTTACAGATTAATATTTTCTTCAGGAGCTATTAAAGCTGATTCATGGAGGAAGAAAATCTACCTGAACGGCAGCTGATCTGCAGGAAACATCCACAGATATGAAGTTACTGCTGATGAAACATGACGAAGCTTAAAGGCACAACAACAGTGGGTACTTAAAGTATTTCTATCATTTTCACCACCTCTGTGTTTGAAGTGGAACAACTCACAGTAACATCACTAAATGCTTTGTTTGATTCACATTCTGGATCAATAGAAAAAGAGATTTTCTGGTCTCTTTTATAACTCAAACCAGGACTTTGACTCTTTCTAGCAATTCTTTGTGTGTTTTCTAAAGGAAAGGAAGAGGTAACCTGTAAATGCTACTCCACTAAGTGAACAAGCAAAGCAGTGACAGCCACAGAATGGTCGACCCATTGAAAAAGAACAGCTCGAGGGTTTGGTGCAATGGTGACAGACAGTCTGTGTGATCTTTGTTAAAGAAATTAAGGTGAAAACAGACCAGAATGTCATGGTGTGAAATCAGATATCGCTATTAACACACCAGATGGGCTCATGTGCACATAGAGAGAACTGACCCCTTAACTTTGCACAATCATAAAGCAGTTGGTGACCCAACAAATCTGATCTGGGTTGTTATAGATAAAAGTTTTCGAGGTGTGTTTTTCATGGAGGTTACACACTACTGACGTGTTTTATCCTTTAGAACAGAATAGGTTTCTGTGTAGCACTTTATAACACCTCTCCTGGGTTCCACTCTATGCCTCCTGCAGTTCCTCAATGCCCACTTCAGTTATGAAAGCTCACACAAGTGTCCCAATTAGGGATTAATGCACAGCCAGAGACAGTTTAATGAGGGGACTATCTTCACACCAACACAACAGAGCTATTTAGTGAAAGAGGCTTCAGTGTGGTGCAGTGATGGAGCTGTACATAAAATGTGCTGTTTCATCAAGAGGTTTTTAGATTAAATGAGAAAACTCAGCTGAAAGCCGTTTATGTCAGAGTAAAACTTCCTGATAATGCTGGAGACCTGTCACTGTCTGACAAACGTACTTGGCTTTGGCTTCAGCGTCCTCGTAGACTTTATTTGAGACATCGTCCAGTCCACCAATCAGATGCTTGAATGAACTGAAGAGAGAAAAAGAGCTGATGTTAACTTCATTTCCAGTTAGAAACAGCTGGTCTGACCAGTAAAAAATGATAAGAGGACAGAGTCCCAGTAGAACTGATGTCAGTGAGGATAAGTGTTGTTAGGCTGTTGGAGGTGTTCTTCACAGGCAGAGAGGAACATCTAGCTATGGTGGAATCAGTCTGAACTGAGTCTGCCTTGGAGCACTAAATGTTCTTGAGAGGACTTCAGCAGTCCAAAAGGGAAATCAACCTGTAAGGCTGAGTTTAAACAGCTGTTGCAGATTGAGAGCTTCCTCTGTAGGCAGCATAAGTGACTAAGATTGGACTTAGGTAGCAATGCGGAGAGAGTGGAGAAACACAAGGAACACCAGAAGCACCAACACATTCTGGACTACCTTCAGAGAGGATATATTATCAATATATACTAATAAGTAAATGTAGCTTTCCCTGAAAGCCAGCAGAGGGCAATATCGACTTAACAAATATACACCTGCTTTTTCCACAGAATGGTCAGCTTTAAAGGAGCATCTTGGAAAGACTAAACTGAACCAAGACCAGGTGTAGGCATTGGGTCTGAGTCCAAGTGTGTTTGGTTCTGAAACAATAGGGAGCACTCACTCTCTGTCGATAACCAGGCAGGTAACAGGCTCAACAGCAATCACGTTGGCTGTTCTCACATCTTCCCTGGGAACACAAACACAGCATTATTGGGGATTAAACCTTTAGCCTGCCATGCAACTTACTTCCGATCACATTAGAATCTATGACCACTGACAAAGTTCTCACTTTAGAAAAACTATCTGAGATCAATTTAACTTTATACAAAATTTTTAAAAAATCTGAATATTCCACTCTTAAAATGACAATATCCTGTTGCAACAAACCTTTACATCAAATTCAAAAATCCTAGTTTTCACATTTAAACAAACTGATTTTGTCTTTACCAACTTCAAAAACAAAGAGAGAGCAAAAATAGAAAAGCTGCATGTAAAAAAAACCCTCCTTAGCCTGTTTCAAATTCTGAAAATTGTGCAGCATCTCATGCACATGAACATGAATTCAGGCAGCGAGCTGTCCATCAAACCCTTAATAAAGGGTGGAATCCAAAGGACTTACAAATGGACAGAGAGATGGTTTGATGGACCATTGTAGGGAAGGATGGATAAATAGTTAGATGGACGGCTTGATGGAGCTGAAAGATGGAGTGTATCTGGTCGTCTTGGATAACATGGTCTTACCCTTGCAGTGCTCGCTCTCCAAACCAGTCCCCTCTGCCAAGCTCCCTCAGGTGAATGGGCTCCTGATTGGCTGAATCCCCCTGAGTCACATTCACCTAGCAAGGAGCATGGTTAATAAGGAGGCTACATTAGCATAGATGATGATGTCTCGAGCAGTTAGGAGGAGGAGAGTGGACGAACCTTCCCCTTGCTGATGATGAAGAAGGTGTCTCCCCGTGCTCCCTGTCGGATGATGTACTCTCCATCCTCATAGTGAGTCTGGACACAGAGCAAAGTGTCTGATTGGACGATTCACAGCAGAAGAAGAAGAGATGATGAGCATGATGATGGACTCACCTCCTCCATGACGTCCGCCAGCTTACTTAGAGTTTCCTCTGGAAGACCCTGGAAGGTTGGAACACTGCACATAAAGAAACTCATTCTTAATTGGTCTTGAATCGTAACTTCTGTATTTAAAGTGTTTGCATGGCTTCAGTTGGTGTTCATGGTTTCTGTCATATCTCTGAATGCTCACTGGAAAATATTAAATATTAAAGAGGAATTTTCTAAACGAGTCTGCACACAGCAGTTGCATCTCCATGGGGTACATTTTGCTCTGAAGAAATTTTGCTGTGCAAAAGAATGAGATGAATGAACAAGACTAGTTCTGCAGCCACTGGCTTTATCTGTGCACATGGTGATGAGATCATATATCTCTTAAGGCAGTCACCTCTTCAGGAAGTCCATGTACTCAGAATGTTTGATGAGTCCAGTTCTCATCATGATGGTCTGAAAACACTGCCGGTCGATGGCCCACAGCTTCACGTGGATCAGAGCTGAAACACACAATTAAAGCTGAAACACACTGGTGCTGAAACTCAGAGAGCTGAAACACAGGGCTTCATGTGTGTTTAGAGTTGTCTGTATATGTTCATATGTGTGTGTCTGCACATGACACGTTAACATCAGAAGAGACCTGAACAAGTCCCAGAGTGTGCGTGCACAAAGCATGTACAGGTCGTCATGGAAACGATGAACTTCTCTGTGTGTGTCAGATGTTCAAATCTGCAGTCCAGGTGTAATCAGGCGTTCAGGTTCCGTTTGTGACCAACAGACAAACTTTAATATGATCTGGGGTACTTTTACTGTGAGCACTGAGTGGAAGTTGTTGCTTAGTAACAAATTCAGGTCTGTTTAACAGCACCAGACTTTTATATATAATGAACAAACACTGGACCTTGGCTTCACATCCCTCAGCCTATTTAACACGTCTGTGAACATTACAAAGTCTTTGTTTTAGTGGTAGCATATTTCAAGCTCTTGGTGACATCTCCAGTCTGTGATCTACATCCATCAAATCCATTAAATCTATGTTACTTAGACTGGAAGAAAACTCAGATCAGGTACAGAAATTCTGCAACAGGGAAGCAGAATTCATCCCTGATAGAATAGTTTGACAGGAGAGAAACAGAGTTCAGAGAAGGAGATGGAATAGCTAATGGGTTTTATATCCAAGTCATAAAATGAATAGAGACCTTTGGGAAAAAATAAGAAATCGTTTCACTTATTAAAGTGGTGTTAGTTCCTGAAATTGAGATAAGCTTATTACACATAATGTCTCACTATAGAGTGATGCATCACTCTCAGAGATCATCTTTGTTGGAGTTCAGATGTTTTCTTTCTGTGATCTGAGGTGAAGGCAATGAGCCAATCAAGTCAGCCCTATGTCCTTGAAATGGATCATTCTCTGTGGAGTCAAACTGCAGACCCTGGTCTGAATAAATCTAAATCGCCACCAAAACCCTCTAACATCTGTCGGTGGCAAAGGGGATCAGGTCTCTCTGAGGGCTTTGCTCCATGTGGAGACATTATGCATTAACAGTGATGCGGGTTCACTTCCCCTGACAACCAGAACCAAGGACAGGGGCTCAGGAAATAACTGTGACTCTGAGGGAAACATGAAAATCTGACTGAACCAGACGGAAGGGAAGGAAGGACCGAAAAACATGGAGGAGATATGGAAAAGTAGGACAGAGGGAAACAATAAGAATAAAAAGATGACATGAAGAATAGATTAAATTTTAATGGAGTGAATGAAGCAAAAGAACTGATAGTGAGAAAGACAAATTAAATGAGGGAAGAAATGGAACAAATAAAAAAGAAAGAATCAAAGGAAAAGAATTAGCATAAAAATTGGAATCCAAAGTTAAATCTGCAGACAAACCCAGGGGTAAAGACAACTCCAGGCTCAGTAACTGAAGAAAAATCCTCACAAATGCACAAAGGTGATCCAAAACTTATAACATCCCATAATCTTCAACAGATCCACTAACAGACCTAGCTGCCATGGTTACAAGGCATCCACCCAAAGTTGCTGGCAGTTACCGTGGAGACGCAGGAACTCAGAAACTTCCTGCACCTTAATGATATTTGTGTGAGAGAGACTCTGCGTTTTTTTTTTTTACAGAACACAAACGTGTATTTCCATCAGCCACAGCGATGAGGATGGTTTTCTGCTTCCCTGTCACTGTGAGGCCTCCAGGCTGCAGGATGGAGTGTGAATGACCACATTCATAGGTTAAGTGAGTTTGGTTTTATGTGTGTGTGGAGGTCCAGAAAGCACAACATTCATGTGTGGAGCCCAAAACGTGTCTCTGTGTTTATCGAAATATGAGCGAGTGTGAGGGGAGAGAAGCTCTGCTAGGTTATAAATAAACTCAGTGTGGACATGTGGGCGTTATGTGAGGAGGTTTTTGTGGGTAAGAGCTCAAATCTGCATTTCATGCTAAACAATTAAAATTATCTCAAAGCCATAAATGTATTTTTTCAAATTAAAACACTATAACTGGAAGCTGAAAAAAATCATGAAAAGTGAAAACAGACACATCAGACTGGCATCATGTTCTGTTTTAGAACTTGATGACCAGTGGAACAATCTATTGGCAGAATGGCAATCAAACTCTTTTATACAATTCATGAACAATTTTTTTCATGTTTTTTCATGTTCCCACTGGTACTTTGATTATTTATCTTCAGTGATGAGCTCCAAGTGTTTAGGATCAGATTCAACTCGACAGCCCTTAATTCTGTCTGGGCCACTCCAAAATGTTAATATAACTTTCAATCATAAGGAACTTGTTGGTAAAATAAAAGGTTACTTCAAACCTAAACCTACCAGGGGTATTAATAATTTTGACCTTATCTTTGTATAAATGGAAAATTGTAAAGGGAACTATACAAACTGATATAGTACAAAAGTGTCTTCCAACTTTACAGAATCTCCAGTGGTCATTGGGCAACACAGAGACACACATGACAATCAACCACACACACACACACACACACACACACACACACACACACACACACACACACACACACACACACACACACACACAAGTACACTCATGAGAGCAATTTAGAGTGATCAAGACTGTTAAGGTTCTGTTTTTAAGGACTTAGAACTGATTTGATTTGCTCATTTTCTATAGGCTGCAACTCCTCATGTGGATCTCCGGCTCAGATCGCAGAAAGAAAACATCTAAACTCAATCAGATGGTCTCTGAGAGTGATGCAACTCTTTAACATCATTGCACAACACAAGAGTTTGAGCAGCACTGAGAGACATCATGTGTAATAAACTGATTTCAATTTCAGGAACTAACACCACTGTTAATAAGTTACAGCATTTTCTTATTTTTTTTAGTTTCCAAATATTTTATGACTTGCATATAAAACCAGCTGGTTAATCCATCTCCTCTGAACTGGTTCTCCCTTGTCTATCAGGGATAAATTCTGCTTCTCTGTTGCAGCATTTCTCTATCTGAGCTGCATTTTTTTTCCAGTCTAAGTGACCTATATTTGGAATTTAGAAGGAAGCTGTTGTACCCGGAGAGAACCCACGTGTGCAGGGGGAGAACATGCAAACTCCATGCAGAAAAGACCCCAGGCCAAAATCTGAAACTTTGTTGCAAGGCAACAGTGCTACCAGCTGCTTCACCATGCAGTATTCTCAGAAAGGCTTGGTAGAACTGCAGGCATATTTTAAGCTGTGACAATCAGTTACAAATCTCTGCCTGTTTTACTTTTCAATAAAAAGATATAAACTTTGAAAACTCCAGAATAAACCAGAGGACGGATCAAACATGTATGGGAAAGAGAATTTGTTGAGGTTTGAGTCTGTGCAGTAAGGTTGACAAATAATCAAATTTGATAATAAAACTGGATATGTAGAGCCATGTTATAGAGGGAAACAGAGCCAATTTAATACAGCGGGCTCAATGTGTTAATGTGAGAAACAAGCAGAAAGTGTCTGAAAATGCAAACAAATCATGTGGAACCCAGCCCTGTTGCCAAGAGACGCACAGGTGCCAAAACGGGTTGGCCGGACCGGATGGTGTTGCTTGGCAACAGCTGCTTAGCGATCGTTCCACCAGGAAGAGCTGACAGGAAGTTGGACGTGCACACTTAGACACACTGTGCTGTCGGACGGTGTTCAGCCTCGTTTCTTCAGCTGAACTCACATCAGCTCCCTCTGGATGCCCGACTCTTCCTGCTCCACGCTGGTGAAGAAAACACCAGCAGAGAAGCTGATCCCAGCAGTAATATTTCACTTTCTTTACTCAGACACATTGGTTAGAGTCAGATCAGCTCAATGCTGCCAACTCACTCAGAGCCTCAAACAGTTTCTTTGGATTCCTTCCTTTTCATGAAAAAAATCCAACCAAGTTCCAGGAAGAACTTACACTACAGGAACCCCACCATCTGCCCTCTCAGTAGACTATCTAACGCTAATGCTACAAACTGGAATCCTTTAGAAGTTTAATTTGAAGCCTACAGAGCTGGAAAGACTGATGCCCGTGTTGTTTCAGTTTAACCTCCAGCAGAGATGTTGTTCACGATATCCAGGCAAACATCTAATTTAATCAACAGCAGTAGACTGTCAGCTGGTTTCAGCCCAGCAAGAAAACAACACCAGAGAATCGCTTCCATTTTAAATTCTGTTTCTTTTCCCTTGTTTCTGGTCTTACAACATAAATTAAACTGATCTGATCAGGTGCTTCTACTTCTATATGATCTCCCAACTGATTTTTTTTCACTGAGACGAGAAGAAAAGCAGAAATATCTGAGTTAGATCAGTAGTTTTTCACAACGTTGTTCCTGTTGACCCAACCTGTGGGATCTCTAACAGCATACTCACTCCTGACTGTGGCGGTCCTGGTACAGTTGTAGAGGATGGCCAGCTCTCCAAAAACTTTCCCTGGTCCCATCGTACACAACTTCATCCCCTCTTTGGTCACCTCCACTTTCCCCTCTGCATCAGACACAAAGAAGGCAATCTTTCAGTGTCAAACAAATGCCTCTGTTCAGATGGCTCATGGGAAATGTACACCTTTGTAATTTGTTGACCTAAAGTCAGAACGTAGAAACTTCCTCATTCTTGTGAAGAGCTACATTAAGTGATTGGAGTTTAAGCTCAGTAAAAACAGATCATAATAACTACAATTAGCTGCAGGTTGACAGAGCACAGCATTACCTCTGAAATCATAACATATGATTTTATATGGAGTCAATAAACTAAGATTTCCTCTCAGTAACATCTTTAGAACCAAAGAAAAAAAAAAAAAAAAAAAAACACCTAAAGCATTTTATTTGTACACCAAAAGTTGAGGTCATGGGTGACTCCATTATTCCAAGTGTCCAACAATAGGTTTTATAAGTGACACTGTAACAGGCACCAATGACCTTTAGGTCACAGCTCTTAGAAGCTGCATCTGTATTGCATTGTCATTGTTAGTCCAACTGGATGTTTCTCTCTCTAACCTGAATATTTAGTTTGGGCACAGCTGATTCAGAACAACTTAGATCTACAGCCATAATATGTGTTGATCTGATTGGTTGAGGTGCTTTAGAAACTATCCAATCAGTAACCATGTTGCATTTGGATGAGAAACCTGTCAGTCCAGAGTTTTCTGTCTGTGTCACTTTTTTTTTTGTACATCAGCAGGTGCTTGGCATTTGGTCTCAGGCATTTCCAGCTGACATTGATGAAGACGGATTAATACTGCTGGGAACAGAAATGTCAGAGCAATCAACAACACAAACACACCTGCAGTATGTGGTCCTATGTGAGCTGAAGGTGTGTTCAGGTACATTCAGGGAGCTGATGTAAACCTCTGAGGAAGTGTGTTTATGTTTTATCATCTCCCTTTGACATTAACTGACTTAAAAAACACCAGCAGACACAAGCAATTAATCAAACTGCCAATTGATCATTTGAACATCTCACGGCAGATTAATACGCTTACTTACAGGAAGATAAAGAGGCAGAGTTAAATTAATAGAGAAATGACTAAACAAAACCTCTGAACCAAATAAAAGCGTAACAAAGCTTTTCTTTGGACTCTGTGTGTTATTTGATTGTTATGATTGTCCTTGTTTTAACTGTCTGGATTTATGGAGCTCCATTAAATCTGAGGCCTTGGATCTGGAAGAGGATTAGGGGTGAGTCTCTGCCTCATGCAGAAGAGTTCCAGCATCCTGGTGTTCCTGACTGATGGCAGGATGGAGCAAGAGATGAAAAGTTGGATAAGGCTTCATTTGCAATAATGAGGGTGTTGCGCCAGTCTATCATGGTCTATCATGGTCTGTCACCTATTATCAAGAAAGAGCTGAGCTGGAAAATAAAGCTTTGGGTTTACTGTTACATTTACATTTCAACCTTCAACTATGGCCATGAGATATGGATCATGACTTGAAGAACTAGATCCAGGATGCAAGCAGCTGAAATTAACTTCCTCTGTAATGAAGTCTGAATCTGCCATGGGGATAAGAAGAAGAACTTCATCATATAGCCATGGATGTTTTCTAGGCATAGCCCGCTAAAAGGAGATCCTAGTACAGACCCGGGTTGTAAAACCCCTCTGGTCCATGTGCTTCTCTGAAAACACCTTGGGATCCTCCAGAGGAAGGAGCTTCATCGGACACGGGGATATCTGTGTTCACTTCCTTGACCTTTCACCTGTTCAACCCCACTACGGATAACTTGACACTAAAGCAATGATGCATCAGCAGATTATGGGAATATAAATGTATCTTCAAATCTTTCTTAGTTTTGTGCTTTGCAGCGTCTCTGTAACTACTGTTAGCATTTGTCTAGTAATGTGAGTTTATATAGAAGTGTTCATCCACCAGAGGGTGCTATTGGTGTAGCTTAGAAATGCTATACCATAATGACTTAAAAAGAAGAAGAATTACCATTACAGTAACAGAATGTAAACATAGTTAGAAGCCTGTTTAGGTGGTGACAAATAAACCTTTTCAATGTCAATTTATTTTGTGCGTTACCACAGTTTGGTTCTAATCTGCAACCAGGGCATGGGTCTTTCATGTAACATATCACGACTGAAACTCGAAGTGCATTTTATCAGAAAACTTCCCAAAAAATGGGAAACAAACTTCAAAACAGAAGTTATGGTAATCTCCCATTTGAGCTGTTTTGAGTTTCTGAGTTCGGGAACATGAATCGCTGAAATGTAATACAGATCAAAGAGAAAAAAAGACATGTCAGGAAGTAGAAATCCTTCAGTCTGAGGAAGACTTTAGGTTTGATGTTTTTAGGGGAATTTTAGAGGAAATATCTCCTGGCATTGCTGGCTGAGGCTTCAGTTGTACTGAGCTCCACCTCTCTGCCACAATAGAAACGTCTGGCTTTTTGGTGTTGCTGCCAAAGAGCTGCAACAGATTTTCTCTCCTTTAACAACTGATTCAGTTCAGATAAAAAATGTGATGGTTTATGGAGCTATTCTCAAGAACAAAATATAAAATAGTCAATTTTTTTTTCCTGCTAGGAGAGAAATTATCAGCTTAGCATAACTCACACATGCACACAAATTTGTATTTATACCCATATTAGGTCTTTGTATTGACTTCCATTTATTTTACTAACTGCATTTATGCCTAACCCAGATATTTTAGGCCCCATAAGGCCTATCGGTCTTCAGAAGGTTAGTAAATATGCCAGAAATGGTCCTAAATAGAAGAGCTATCAAGTAAACACACACTGAGAGCAATAATTAACCCTGCTGTGTCTCTAACACACACAGCAGATGGAGACAATCGTTATATCGAACAGGATAAACACACACAGGATCTTTTGCCATAATCACAGGCTGTAATAATCATTGCACTGAAAAAGACACACACATACACACACAGCTTCATCATAGGCTGCAGATGAACTCTCAGAGGGTGCTCCATGATCTGATTCAGATCCTCCAGCTGCTGAAGAATTAAAGAACCAAATAAGAAGAACAAAAGCCTATAGATGGGTCAGACGGAATCTTTCTGCAACATTTCTAACAATCAGAATTGGTCTTCAGCAGAGCACAAGTTTTTTTTACAATAACTCATTTTTGTTATTATGGATTATGTTAAGAAAACGTTATGTTAAAAACAGTATAAATTTACTTTAACTACAGTTACAAGCATCCTTGTTTGGTTGTGTCTTTAGAAGTGCTAAATGAGAGTAAATGAACTCCTGCAGTTATCATCAGTGATCGTGTTTATTGTATGTTTATATTAGAAGTATTAGAGTGAGATTGTTTTGGGCAGGTGAGCAACTCAAACTGTCACTGTAACTTTTTGTTTTGATGCCCAGAGCCTTAACCTGTTTAAGAGCAACTCAGATTGTGCACAGTTTTCTGTGTGATTAAGGTTCTTTGTTCCTCTTCATCTTAGCTTGGCAGTGGAAGCAAAGAAACTACAATAAACAGAAACAAGGAGGAAGAATATGGAGCTGCAGAAAGTGAGAGGTTTGGACTGTAGCCCTGAAGTAGTACCATCTCCTGTTTTCAAGTCAGTGAAAACATTGCAAAGTCAGCAGATCAGATGTTAAATATGACTCTTCTAGGGGTTTTAGAGAAAATTCAGCTCTTTTATATTTTAAAGAAAAAGTTTTTTAGCGGAAAAAGAAATGCTGGATCATCTCCTCCTTCTGAGGAGGAAATCCTGAGATTTCTCCCTTAAATGGCATAGCAAACACTGCTCTGCCTACAACAAAATAGAAACACATGATTCTGATCCAACAGGAAGTTTGAAATGATCAGAAATAAAATATAAATACAGTCCACGCTGTTTGAGAGACTTCCACACTTGAACACACTTCATGTTCACAGGTGCAGCTGCAGGAGACAAACTAATCCTTGAGGAATCAGTCTCTGCTCATGTGTGTTAGAAATGTTGTTCCTCATCAATGTGACCCTCATCAGTGCTACTCATCTGGCGTTTTGGAAGAAGTGTTGATGATGAGGTTCATTTGTTGGACCATAAAATATTAAGACAGTTGGTCAATCCATATATTACAGATGTTCTAAGAGTCAGTAGAATAATATGAATCAGTTTAACCCAAAAAAGACGCTCAACAGATACACATTTTTACTCAGTGCTTCAGAAATTTAAAAACCAATGAGAAAAATATGGTTTTATCGATCCAACCAAAACTAGGATCCACGTGAGTCATGGAAAAAGCTGCTAGGTTCTGGCTTGACGTTTGAAACACAATCTGTTTGCTGCTCTAAAAGCCCAAAACGGTACGTGAACGTGTGTAATCACTTATCCATGCCTCAACTGCTCTCACAATGACAAACAAACACAGATCAGAGTGAGACCTCCTCCACTCATGTCTTTGTTCCTGTAATCACTGCATGAAAAAAGTCCTCGACACACTCTGGCTGAGGCTCCAGGATCTCATTACAGCAGCAGGAGAGCTTTCAGAATGACGGCCGACAGCAGTGAGTAGAGAACCACTAAATGCTGCCATGAATTCATTACAAACGCTGCTTCTCGTTAGCTGGAGTGAAAATTAATTCCTGCTTTTGTTGCAGGTAACAGCAGCTCTCAGCCTGAAAGAAGATCTGAACAAAGCGAAGAATCAGTTAACCTTCGGAGGCTCCAGATTGAAATAAAGAGGGTAGAAGTGGCTGCTTTCCTGCTGCATTAACATCTGCTGCTGCTACTTATCATTTCGGTCCAAACTGTCTGAGGAAGAACACAAAAACTCTGCTGCAAACTGTAATAAACTGAGGTTCTACCAGGACTCTCCAGCTAGATTTACTGATAAGACAAAATACATGGAATAAATCTGTCACAAATACCATATAATTACAAAAGCAATGGACATTTTACTACACAGTAACAGTAAATACATCATCATAATTACTCTGACTGGGTAACCGGGTAAAAAGGGGAAGAAAAACTCACAATAGGAGGCCACAATAGAGAAATTAATTTAAAAATATTGGACAGAAAATTTGTAAGCAATTTGTTTTATTTGTGTTAAATTTCAGTGAAACACTGCTAAATATTGTAGTCATAACCTGATAACAATTAGAATATTCTTATTCATAACAAAAAATAAAGCACAAGAAAACCTCAAGCTGATTTGCAGTTAACATTTTTTAAAAATATATTACATTTATTGAAATGATTTGATAAAAAGAACATTACATTTCTTGTTATGAAATCATTTCAATGACAAAGCCATTTTCTTTTCAACATTTTCCATGATATTCACTTACTTTCATCACCTTTAAATCTTAAAATTTTATATTCTAAATTTATCCACAGGTTTCAGTCTTTTTATGAGGAATATGAACTCCATTCCACTAAATTGGTGTTTAGCTTCAAATTTAATATTCATTGTTCACTTGTAAGTTCTATATAAAATAAATAAAGTCCCAGTGCCAAACTGAAATAGTTTTAGTTGTGATTAACTGCTTCCCATTCACTGTGCTCACATCAGCTGTACACTGAATTAATAAATTTACAGCCTTCACAGAAATACAGTTGTATTTCACTATTAAACTAATAGAACAACATTTTTAAAAGGTCTATGCTCCACTTTGATAAAATTCTGACCTTGTTTAAGCATAACATCAGCTGACTGAATCTCATCTGACACAGCTCAAAGACAGTAGCTGAGATTTTATGATGTTATCTGTTCCTCCACTTTTCTCATATCTTTGCTGAGCTACTATACATTCCTTGATGTCTTTCTAGCAAGCAGTGTGATGCTGTGACACAAAATGATGAAAGGATTATTTGACTTGAACTGTCGATGAATGCACTGGGATTTTATATCCCAAAACTTACCAAAACTTAGGAGTATCTTGATTTTTCTATGATGGACATTTTTACATTTAATTAAATATAACAATAATTTCAAGGGTTTCTGTCAGCTAATGTTTATTCAGATTATTTTGAATGCATTTGCTTTCTTCCTTTTCTTTATGTCACTTCACTCCACTCTCCCTGTCTCACTGTATGATTCATTTTTTTTTCTTTTTTTAAATAACTGATTCCAAATTTGTAAATTTCCAATAGTAAATATGATCAGCCAACATGTTGCTAGGCAACCGCATCCACCACAAAGCTCTGTGTGTGTTTGTGTGACATTATGAGACAAAACTGCTGCATCTGTTTCTTCCGCCAAACTATAAATAATGAGCATAATTTTTGTAATGTTTACACATTCACACACACACACACACACACGCACGCACACACACACACACACGCACACACACACACACACACACACACACACACACACACACACACACACACAAAGTATCAACCTCGTCTTTCTTGTGCTCTGTTTTTAGGGATCACTTCCTCTTCCTGTGACAGAAGTCTTTATATTTAGCTGCCATCTGCGCCCCCTCTCACTCCCTAAACTTCCGCCCCTGCCCCTTAAAATGCATGTCTGTAAGGATCCACAGGGATAGAGAGCATTCAGCATGGGTATGCTAGAAATCTACATTAACTCAACATGTTTAGCACAAAGCAGATGGAGCCAGGCATATAAATCCTGCAGCTGGAACCTTTTCATTCCATTCAGAGTGATGTCATGTTAGAAATCAGAAATGTTTTTGTTCTGATTCTGGACAAAATAAAGTATTTCAGAACAGGTTGGAGCCATGCCTAATACTCTACTGAGTTTTCTGCGAGTTTTTGAAATCTTTATATGCAAGTATGTTTCTCTTGGATTAGGGGTTTATTTGTTGGAAAAAGCAGTTTTATGTATAAGCTGAAACACCAAACACAAATCATTGTCTCTCACCTGATGTCCACATCAATTCAGTATATGTGAGAACAGAAGAAGTCCATGTACACAGAGTGTGGTACATCAGCCCTTCATCAGAATTCGAGATAATTTAAATGTTTTTTGTTTTTTTTTGTTTTTTTTTTATATCTCTAGCTGTTAAACGATTAAACTTTGCTTCTGATGTTCTTTGCTCATAATTATAGATAAGTCATTTTAGGTCATATACAATACTGACAAAATATCCAGTGTCTTTGTTCATTTATTATTTAGTCACTGCATCAGTGTCCGATAACAGTGGAAAATATTAAAAATATTGCTGTTACAATGCACATTTTCTAGATCATGATATCTGGACAGGATCTATCAAGCCCTGTAGTTGAACATGCCACCATAGTCCAATAAAACATGAGGAAATTAAACACGCACAGAATTTTATTTCTGCATCCAAATCTAAATGGACAGCTTTTATTTAAGGAAAATGGCTTTTATTCCTGCAGCTTTGCTGTTTAAGTAGCTACAGAGAGGAATACACAGATGTTATGTTAGAATTTCATGTTATTGTTGGCTCCCTTTGACAATATTACTGTTATGGATCCCATAGTAATACGTTTTTTTTGTTTTGTTTTGTGCTGTGTTTTTGTTATTGATAATGACATATGATGATCTCTGTTAATAGTCCCATAGGTTGTAAAAAAAAAAAAAGTTAGACCTTTCTGATGACCTTTCTGTAAGGTAAAGAGAGTCCAACCCAGAGTCTATTTAGGCAAAGCCATTTGATTATATATTAACATTTAGCATGAAACACACCACTCATGACTCAGTCCAGGTAGAGGTGAAGATCAAGACAAACAGAAGGCCTCAGTGATGACAAACCCTTAATCTAACAGAATCCTAAAACCAAAACAGAAATTGGTCCAAACTCTGGAGGAAAAAGGTACTCACAAAGTCCAACAATTAGACTAGTCCTGACAAAGATAGACAAGCAAGGCTACACACACATGCACACATGCACAGTTATAATGCATTCAAAAAATCTGTCTGTTTGAACTTCAGCCGCCCACAACAGACTCCTCTCTAAAACCAGTTCCTTTAACATTGATTAGATAATTATCTAATCTGGCTCTAATATAAAACCCGACAGAAAGACGCCTCTCACATTGTGAGGACATGCTCTTAGACTCAGCATGTGTGTTATTCACCCAGCAGGTTTTTTTTTTTTTTGGACATAAATGTCATCGGTTGTTTTGCACGGCACGCTGCCACCCACCGACATGGGCCAGCCATCTGGAGGATTGTTGTCGGGTCTCAGTGAGTCCAGCGTCACTACGCCACAAAGGTTTGAAAGGACCTGAAGACACAAGCAAGTCTGCAGCTGCTCTGAAAAGGTCAGGTGGACTCCAATGAGGAGGCGGAACTAAATTTATCCTCATAGCATCTTTATAATAGAACATATCCAAATCTGACTGAGGGAGGACATTTCAACAGGAATTTCCTTTATTATGAATGTATTCAAACAATATTTTCCCTCTGAGGAGATCCTCTCTGCTCTGCTGAAATTGCTTACAACACAGTAACCATTCCTCCAGATGTAAATCTTTGGGTTAAACATCTTCTGACTGCAGATCTAGTACCACACCAGTATTATGGTGTGTTTACAGTGGGAGGATCATGTTACCAAACAAGATTCTTATGTAACACACTGACCTCAAATCCAGCTATAAATATAACAAACAAACTCAGCGTAGTAACAGAGAAAAGCTGATGAGGCTCCAGGTTTGATCCCAAAGCCCCTCTCAGTCCTCATCCCATCTTATGCCTCCAGCAGAATGAAAGGAGACCAACATGTGCATCGGGAGATCAGCTAACGCTCTGTTCATATTGCAGACTGCATTTTTATCACAATGGATCTCAGATGTTTAAACACAAAAAATCATGTTAATATGTTAATAAAATCCATCCATCCATCCATCCATCCATCCATCCATCCATCCATCCATCGTTGCCGAGCTGCTCATTGCAGCTACTCTGTTTTTTTAGGTCATTACCCCCTGGTCATTAGCATAACTGAGGGTTGAAGCATAGACTGTCATTTCAGGTCAGGTCTTCCTTCACCATAACCAGCTGCTCCAATCCAGCCTTCAACCACCCAATCTGTATTATTCCAACTCAAGAACAGGACACAGTAAATCTCCAAACTAAACCAATTCGAGGAATCGTAAGTGAGGTTAAATTTGATTTCCCTATTCTTTACCCTAGCCAAAAATCCATTTAAATTTTTGAAATTGTATTGCCAGTATACTAAGAAAACATACTGTATTGGTATATAATTTGTTCCAAAAGACAGACCTTAAGTATGTTAATCTTCAAAAGCACTTGTTTATAGAGTATAAGGATGGTTAATCTGACTGCAGATGCATTTCAGTGTGGCAAAACTCCATATATAAACCTTTGATAAACCTTTCAAAATTAATTTTTTTATTCCATTTTGAGCAGGATGGTCTCTTGTACCATATATGGAAAGTGATGCTCCAAGATTTAAAAACCTTCCTTGCTCGCATGGAGTGATGAATTGAGGGGTTATGGTTTTTTTCATCAGTATCCATCAAAACTGTTTTTTTTGTTTGCTCATTTGGAATATTTTTTGTAAATATGCCAAAACGTTGATATGTTTCTTGGGAACACCACAGGATGGTGTAAAAAATACGTGAACTTTGGTATCTGTCACATCAGATGCCAAAGCAGAACCCCTCCACTTTCAGTCAATTCTGATTTTAAAGATGGGCCACAAATGGGAAAAAGATATGCATATTGTTTGGATGAAGCAGGTGTAAACAATCCACTCTATTATACTTAGAACAAGAAGAAACAAGAGAGGATGAAGATGTGAGCTGGCATGGAGTCACAATAGCAGGAAAAAGCATTGTTGTGGTTGTTTTGTGTTCTAAACAAACAGCTGTTATCGAGTAAATTGCTTTTAGTTACTTCATTCAGCATGATTATTCAGAGAACACTAATCATTCTCAGCCCATTCCCGTGAGATCTATAGTCACAGACAACAGAAAAAGACTTTATCTGAACATCATTTGAAAACTCTAAACTAATCTCATCACAACTCATATTATCCTACAAAACAAGAAAAATTACAACAAATTCCATGGAAAATATCAGTCTGGGTTGCTCAAGTACTCCCTTGGTTTTCGGTTGGCCCCATCTTTCTGCTGTTGTGGCACATACAGGTACTGCTCCATCTCCTTGTCCTGATGGTGGTGTCCATGTTCTTATAATCACTTTTGGTTTGTCTTTGTATAAATACTCGTGGTATTCTGAATTAATGTGGCTGTAACTGCCCTCCACACTAGTCAAGTCAAGTCAAGCTTGTTTGTTTTGGAGAGTACATTTCAGCAACAAGGCCGTTCAAAGTGCTTTAATCCTTTAATCCTCAAAATGTTCTTCAAGTGATAGAAGACCGACTTTGTAATTGTCTGTATGTGTCTCTGAAGGTACAAATCCGAGTATATCACTACACCCAGATTTCGGGTCTGATGTTTCTAGTTGTAATAACTGAAACTATGTACTGACTCTTGATTGTTCCTCTTTAGGCCCAAAGAAAACTTCAGTTTTGTTGCTGTTCAGCTGGAGAAGGTTATGGCACATCCACGCATTGATTTGTTCTAAGTATCTGTTCAGTGTTTGGATGGATTCGGGTTCATACTACTTTGACCATAGCAAATTATTATGCTGTCATATTGACCTCTGGAACTATGCTCCCATTACTATGCTCCCATTACTCTCTCTGACACTAGGTAAATCTCATTCTGAAAACACCACACACTGAAAAGGGGTGATAAGTTGAGTATTGGGTGATGAGATAATGCCTTTGAATAGAGGAACATTATGTTTTTAAAATTATTTTATGCTTGTTGAGTATAACTTAAATTAATACCAAACAAAAACACTGAAATGATTTAAGCTACATACAGAAATATTTTTATCTGTGCTCTTTTTTCCTGCAAATAATAATAATTAACAGTGTAAATAAACACAATATGTCAAAACACTTTGAACTACAGATTACAGTGGTTACCGTGCCATTACAAACATGCAAACTGTGAAGGTATTTCCATTTCTTATTACGTTAGCAAAGATAATAAGAAATCTCTTCATCCCTTCATTTCCATCTATGGTTGTGAAACCTGTTGTTTTTTTAAGAGCTCCAAAATCTTCTCCCTTCACTCTCCCCTTAATTCATCATGTCCTTAAAGGTGAGTCCAGCCACCCTGAAGAGGGAAACCATTAAGACACCCTACTCCTTAGAAACATAGGAGTAAAAAAAAAAACCCGTAGGAGTACAGGGGAGGAATAAAGTGCCAGGTTTGAAATGGGGTTCATCTTAAGTCATTTTTTAACATAAGGCAGCGATGTTACAATTTTTGTACACTGAAGGTGCTTTCCTGAAGATTTTAGAAAATGTAATCACCTCTCATCGTTACTCTTTCAGGTAAACTTCCCTGAGTTTGACATGAGTTTGAAGTCCAACACCCCATCTGCCTGCAAATGAAAACTGCAGCTGGCAGCAAAGGAAAGCTTTATCTGATAAAACCGCAGCTTCATAAAGACTGTTGTCATGGACACAGTGTTTCACCTCCTAAATATTAACCGGAAGAAAGGACAACACCCAACAGACCTGTTGCTCAGCTCTACACACAGAGAGCAGGAACTTATTCTCATCAGAACATTGTGGTTTTGATAAGCTATGTACAAGTTAATCAGAATTCTGATGTTCCCATTTCATTCATATTGTTCTCAGTTTCCTAAAAGTCTATCAGGAAAACTCTTTGTGGTAGAGCTTACTGGCTGTGTATCATCTCAGCAGGAAACAATGACAGATTTTCCATCTGCAACAACACTGCAGGAGAACAGAGTCCTTTGTTTCACTCCTCATCCCTAAAAAACAGATTAAAGATTTACACAAAACTTCCAGCTGAAGGAAGAAAACCTTCATTACCATTTGTTTCTGAGACCAACAGCAGCTCAATAATAAAAAAAAAAAAAAGAAAAAACAAAAAGTTATTTCCATTTTGGAAGTTGCGCCAGTGGCGGCTGGTCCATAGGGGGCACCGCCCTCCCTGATATGAAGTGGGGGAGGGGTGGAGAGGAATCTAAAAATTATCTATGAACATGATTAAAAAATTGTATTATCCTGTTTTCCTTAATACTGTGTGCCTAAATGTAATCTGAATTATTTACATATTTCTACCAACTAACACTCATTCAACAGTGAATTTCCCCCAACAGACTTCTGTCAGTTCTCTTCTGGGGCCCAGTTGTAGAACTAAATAACCAATATTGTGTGGTTGCTAGGGAAAAATAATAAACATTTGGCCAATCAGCATCTCTGAATTTAATGTCTTTGGGGCGCTCAGAATCTTGCCCTACCATAGATGATGCCAGACAGTTTTGTGTCGCTATGGTGAGGAAGTTGATAACGGTGACAGTGACAGTTGAGGGAAAGCTTAGACCAAATTCTTCACCTCGTATGATAATGCAGAGGATTTTACACATGGCTGGTAAGCTGTAGCTTCTGTTCCTCAGTGTGTTTTATTAGTTTTAGCTGCCATGTTGATCTGGTCTTTTTATTTGTTTACTTTTTCTGTTCATCAGCTGCGATCATTTCTTCTTTGTTGATAATCAGTTATTAACATTGCTGTGTTTTTTATGTTTATGTTGCCCTAGTTAGCATGATGTTAATCCTGCTCTAAGTGTTAAGATTCCCTGTTTTTTAATTGTCAATAATGCATCTTTTGAATTTCTGCTGCTGTTATAATGGGAATGTTTGGTTGATATAATGTGTGCTGGGTCAAATGGCCATTCTGGTGTGGTATTGTACAAGGAGGAGCTGAAGTCCTGCTTACTGATTCAGATCTATGAGCATTCATATCTGTACAATGTTGCTGAGCTCCTGATTGTTAGATAAATCCAGGGAGATTGCTTGGTGCTGTGGTTCCAGCAGAACCTAGTTAAGTCCTCCTGATTTCGGGGTTAATTTGATGTTAGTAGCTGTGATTGTTTCATTTTATACAATGGTGTTTTAGTTCTTTTAGGTAGGATGGCTTCTGCTGCTTGGTGTCATTAGCTGATTCTCTTCAGTTTTGATAGAATTTGGCCTGTTCAGAGTTAAATCATGTTAGTTTGGTGTCTTTCACAGTTTTGAGTCTGATTCAGAGTTAGTTGCTGTTACTAATTTAATAATTAAATTCTTTGTATTTTGCAAGTTATTGAACAGATCTTTGACTTATAGCTAATCGAACCCTTCATGTTATTTTGCTGTATGAAGAATGTCATATTATAGTGGAATTGTAGTCATTTTCCTAACCATTTGTTTGAATCGCTATACTGGACCAAGAGGGAGAAACCTATTGGCACATCAGGCCAACCAAAAATTTTTTTTCACCAGCCGCCACTGAGTTGCACAAAGTGGATGATGTTGACAGAGGAACCAGTAGTCATGCAGCAGACTCCAGGAGTCATTGACAAAAGAAAGCCAGCAGCAGAATATGTCCAACCCTGAAGATTAAACCGACCTTTGAGATAAACTTTCTGTGGGTTTCTGCGGGTTTCTGCTTTAACCAGCTACTCATTAAACAGAAGGTTACTATGCCTTCTGCAGGTCACACAGATTCATTATTTTTGCTGAATATTTCCCACATCCTAGCTCTCTGAAGGAACACTAAATGAACTTTGTCTGAACTTGTTTTACATTCAACCATATAGAAATCTTCAATTCCTCTACAGCACAGACAGTGAAAATATTTTGAACACAACACAAATGGTTCTGTTTTATGTAGGGACTTTTGTCAGTCACAAGCTTTCATGTCAAACATAAAAGTTAACATAATTTAGATTGTTTCACAACTCAGAGGAAGTCATCCAAAATTTATTAAAGAAGAGTCTGTATGATCTGAGCTCAGAAGCGACACACTAAGACTGAAAGGATGGAGCTAAAGAATAGGTAAGGACCTTCACAGCTGTTGGACTTTATCTAATAGCTGAGACTTCTTGTTCTCCTCTATAAGATGAATGTAGAGACAAAAGATGTGGAGACAGAAGGGCAGACGGATGGAGGTAGAGATAGAAGGAGATGCAGCAGACACACACACACACACACACATATATATATATATATATATATATATATATATATATATATATATATATATATATATATATATAGAGCGGCTGGGTAGCTCAATGGGTAAGTCACCCGACCTTCACCCGGGAGACCGGGGTTCCAATCCAGGCCGGGTCGCTTTGTTGAGATATCCAGTGTGGGTCCTTAGGCAAGATCCTTCGCGCTACTGCCTACCTCATGATGAGTGACAAAGGAATACACGCCATGCCGGCTCAGACGTCGCCTGGTCAAACAAGGTCTGCGTCAGGTGCTGGGGAACCAGGGCACCTTCACAAAAAATGGGTTACTGGAACAAGACGGAATTGGGCGAGAGGTGAAAACTTGGATCTGTTGGAATGCTACTACTCAAGTAACCCTAGTCAGAGGGGTTACATGCAAAGAATGCGGGAAGAATGATTACGTCGACATCCCCATTCAACACTAACTGCCAAACAACTAGTAGCTCAGTGTTCCAACATCCGCAAATGGCAAATGCTGTCACAACTTGAGATAGATGAGGTACAACACAAATGCTACGGCAAGGGGGAGCCAGGACGCCAGGTCAGAGGGGAGTTAGCTTCAACTCCCCACCCGGAGATTGGGTATGCAGCCCCAATAATGAACGAACCATCACAGCTGAACGAGGCAGCAACTGACCTGAGAGGTAGGATCGTGGCCCGAATGAACACCAGGCAATCCCGATGCCAATTACAACGGCTGAGTGAAGTACCATCAGAAAGTCTCATTGAAGATGTGAATGCAGCATTGAGAACGATCCCTACCAACACCATAATGGAAACCAATGAGCTGGTGTACAACTCAGCATCAGTGATCCTTGAGATGCTCGGCTATAGGAGCAACCATGAGATTCAATACCCACCATGGAAAAGACGGTTAGAGGCTAAAATCAAGGTAACAAGGAGGGAAGTGAGCCAATTGTCAGAGCTCCAAAGAGGTGCAATCAAAAGACCAGTACCCAAGCGGTACAGCCAGATGCCCATACCTGAAGCGCTCGAAACTGCCAAACAAAGGCTCCAAGCCTTGGCCAGTCGCCTAAAGAGGTACACGAGAGAAAATGAATCCAGGAGGATTAACCGGCTCTTCTCCACCCAACCAGCTAAAGTGTACTCTCAATGGCAGGGTAATAACAACAGAGCAGACCCACCAAGGCTGGAGACCCAACAGTACTGGAAAGGCATATGGGAAAGGGAGGCGACCCACAACAGCAATGCACAGTGGCTAATCTCTCTACGAGATGACCACAGCAACCTCCCTGAGCAAGCCCCAGTAACTATCACAGTGGCAGATGTCCAAGAAAGAGTCTCAGGTATGAAAAACTGGACAGCACCAGGTCCTGACATGATCCATGCCTACTGGCTAAAGAAACTCACTGCCCTCCATGAGCGACTGGCAGCTCAAATGAACCAGCTGCTACAAAGTGGGACTCACCCTGAATGGTTAACTGAAGGGCGCACAATCCTGATCCAGAAGGATCCCTCAAAGGGTTCGGTCCCATCCAACTATTGGCCAATAACCTGTCTCTCTACAACATGGAAGCTCATGTCAGGCATCATAGCAGCTAAGATAGGTGGGCACATGGATAAATACATGAGTACAGCACAGAAGGGCATCAGCATAAATACCAGAGGAGCCAAACACCAACTCCTGGTAGACCAAACAGTCGCCCGAGACTGCAAAACCCGACACACCAACCTGTGCACGGCTTGGATTGATTACAAGAAAGCCTATGACTCAATGTCACACACTTGGATCATTGAATGCTTAGAGATGTACAACATCAACAGGACTCTAACAGCCTTCATTGCAGCCTCGATGGGGATGTGGAAAACCACCCTTGAAGCCAACTACAAGCCAATTGCACAAGTGTCCATCAAATGTGGCATATACCAAGGAGACGCTCTGTCCCCACTGCTGTTCTGCATAGGTCTGAACCCCCTCAGCCAAGTCATCAACAAGACTGGCTACGAATACCGACTCAAGAACGGAGCCACCATCAGTCACCTCCTCTACATGGATAACATCAAGCTGTACGCTAAGAGCAAACGAGACATCGACTCACTGATCCACACCACCAGGATCTACAGGACTGACATTGGGATGTCATTCGGACTAGAGAAATGTGGTCGGATGGTTACACAGAGAGGGAAGGTCATCCACACAGAAGGAGTCTCACTCCCAGAGGGAACAATAGCAGACATTGAGGACAGTTACAAGTACCTGGGAATACCACAAGCAAATGGCAGCCTCGATGAGGTCACAAGGAAAGGAGCCACAGCCAAATACCTCCAACGACTAAGGCAAGTCCTGAGAAGCCAGCTCAATGGCAAGAACAAGATCCATGCGATAAACAGCTATGCCTTGCCAGTAATCAGATACCCTGCAGGAATAATAAGCTGGCCAAAGGAAGAGATAAAGACCATGGATGTTAAAACTCGGAAACTACTAACCATGCATGGAGGGTTCCACCCTAAATGCAGCATCCTGAGACTATACGCGAGCCGTAAGGACGGAGGCAGAGGACTAGCGAGTGTGAGAGCCACTGTCCAGGATGAAACATCCAAGATCCATAAATACATCAAGGTCAAAGCCTCAACCGACGAGGTGCTCAGCGAATGTCTCAAACAATGGGGACCAGAGGATGAGGTGCCAGAGGAACCATCATGGGAGGATAAGCCCCTACATGGGATGTACCACCGACAAATAACTGAAGTAGCTGATATCAGGAAATCCTACCAATGGCTGGAAAGAGCTGGACTCAAGGACAGCACAGAGGCACTCATCCTGGCTGCACAGGAACAGGCCCTCAACACCAGAGCAATAGAGACTCAGATCTACCACACCAGACAAGATCCAAGGTGTAGATTGTGCAAGGAGGCCCCTGAGACAGTCCAACACATAACAGCAGGGTGCAAGATGCTGGCAGGGAAAGCGTACATGGAACGTCATAACCAAGTGGCGGGCATAGTGTACAGAAACATCTGTGCAGGATATGGACTGGAAGCCCCGAGATCAAAGTGGGGCACACCCCCAAAGGTGGTGGAGAATGACCGAGCTAAGATCCTGTGGGACTTCCAGATCCAGACAGACAAAATGGTAATGGCGAACCAACCGGACATCGTGGTGGTGGATAAACAACAGAGGAAAGCCGTTGTGGTGGATGTAGCAATACCAAGCGATTGCAACATCAGGAAAAAGGAACACGAGAAACTGGAGAAATACCAGGGCCTCAGAGAGGAACTGGAGAAGGCCTGGAAGGTGAAGACCACAGTGGTGCCTGTGGTCATCGGGGCCCTCGGGGCAGTCACCCCCAAACTGGAGCATTGGCTAAAACAGATCCCAGGAACAACATCAGACATCTCAGTCCAGAAATGCGCAGTTCTCGGCACAGCCAAGATACTACGCAGAACCCTCAAGCTCCCAGGCCTCTGGTAGAGGACCCAAGCTCAGAGGTTGAGAAAGACCACCCGTGGAGGGTGAGAAGGGAATTTATATATATATATATATATATATATATATATATATATATATATATATATATATATATATATATATATACACACACACACACACACAAGCAGGTACAGATGAAGTGCAGACAGACAGATACAAGCAGAAGATGATACAAAGAAGGTACAGAGAGATGGAGGTACAAAAGAGGTACAGAGAGAAAGACGTACAAATCAAGGGTGGAACAAAAAGGGAGGTGCAGACAGACAACAATAGAAATAGTAAAAGGTAGAGAGAGAGGGAGGTCCAGTCAGACAGAAAGAAGGAGATTCAGAAAAAGTCCCCCTACTCGAGCTGATCCACTAGATGTAAAAAGTTCAATAATATGATCTGTGCACAAAATAACTTAAACTGATCATCTCCATTTCCCTCCATCTGGGGAAAGTTATTAAAATGGAACCATTTCGAAGAAACAGATAAAATTCTAAACTCTTCAGTTCTGGTCTATAAAAACATCCCAGATGACTCATTTGGACCCATCTCAGAACCAGTTCCATCCTGTATTCTACTCTCACCTTCCATGACAAACACCAGTGAGCCCACATCTCCTTCCTTTATGATGCAGGCATCCTTCCCATAATCCACAGGATACATACAGTCCACAATCTCCTGGATCTGAGAGAGCTCCAGGTTCTTCATGAAGTCATTGTCCAAGATGGCCTCCTTTATCAGCTCCTTTGACCTGGGAAGAAGAGGGAGAGGAAAAAGAATTTACCAAAATATCTGCCAGAACAGGTCAGGATAAAGTCCAGCCATCCATCCATCCACCCATCCATGCAAACATACATACATCCATGTATACATCAATACATCCAACAAGTAATAAGAGCTCAGCTCATAGAAACCACAGGTCTAAGATATTTCTCTCCCCGCTTACGCTCTTCAGCTCTATGGGGGGGGTATCAAGGCGTTTACAGGACAGATAGAACATATAGCTCTCTCGTGACTTCTGGATCTAACCCATGGTCTCTTTACAGTCCAGGCCACCTATAAAACCTCAACAACAAGGCTTCCAGGATGATCTTGATCAAATGAACCACCCCAGCTTAATCCTGTTGATGTGAAAGGAACAGCAGCAGCTCTACTGTAGGCTCCCCCTAATGATGTTGTCATCATCCTGTCCTGATATCTAAGGTAGAGTGACCATCCTTCAACAGAAACTTATTTTAGCTGCTTGTATTATGATCTGGTTCTTTAAGTGAAAATTTGCATCTTAGGATCACAGATGTGCGTTGAAACATAGACGGAGGAGTAAACCCTGAGGCCCACCTTCCAGTTCAGCTCCTTTTTCACCACCACAGGCCGGATCAGTGCTATTAATATTGCAGATGAAGTTTTAATTCATCTCCATCTCCTTTTCTAACCTGTCATCATTCAGGAACCCCTATATACTAGAAGTGTGCCGATTTAGGCAAAGACCCAAAGGAAGCATTCCACCTTTTTAACAAATTAAAATAATTTTACACAACCATGAAGACAAGCAATCTCTAATAAAATCCTTAAGAATGGAGACTGAAGATCGAGATCAGGAGTTTCCAAAAACAAATACAAAAAAAAACTAAAAAACAAAAACTGATGAATGTAAAGATCATAATGTGAAAATCCAGAAAACTTTACCTGATTCAAACAATTCAGAATTAAAACTCGTTTCTGCAAGAGACAAGTTGGGGTCAAACAATCTTCTCAAGACTATGAAGTATTTAAAGTTTTACTGGGGAGCCCTTTAATTCAACAAAGAAACCTAGAAATGTAATTAAAAAAAAACCCAGAAAGGGAACAAGTTCATGTCATGTCAGAAAGTCAGGATTCAAGAAGTTTGATCTTCAAACTGTTTGACTGCAGAAACCTAAATTCTGCGTATTCCCTCAGCTTTTTAAGAAACTTCTGTCAATGCCTCTGAAAAGGTTAGATGATACTATTTAAAGATATTCTGCATTTTGCCATAAAATGTTTGTGCTGTGACAAAACTCAAAATTGTATTTCTATTGCAGCTGAAGCAGCAGAGAAACCTTCATCTGAAACTCTCAGTGTCTAATTAACTCTCCTGTCTGCAGTTATTTTCATGCCTCTGTTTGACAGTATGAGCATCTGTGGCAGGAAAGCAGCAGACAGCTTCAGCTCTGTCTTTTATCAAATAACTGATGTTATTTTCAGGTTTGATCATCTGTCATCTCCGAGCTCGTAAACACTGAAACCATGTGTCTGATCAATGGCAGCCGGGTGGTGTAGAACAGACAGCCAATTCATTCAAAATGTCCTCCAGCTCAGATTGATCTTACAAACGGTGCAGCGCCTATGGGTGAAGGAGGAATTATCAAGACCAAACTGATGAGAATCTAACAGACTGTCAGGAAATGTTCTATTTTCTGCAGCTCGGGATAAAATCCAAGTTACAAACCATAGAAAAAACTGATGTCAGTGAACAGGCATTAAATGAAACCTGCTGCATTCATACAGATAAAAATTATCAGAAGAACCCATTTTGTCTACAACATGTTTGTGCATTTTACAAAAAACAGACACAGAAGGATTTGTGAAATTCATCAGATGATTGGTGTTTGGTATTTAGCTGTATTTACAGTGACTTGACCTGAAGGTTTTTATTGTCCAAAGAGAAGACAGATATAAGCTATATAACAGAATCTGCATTGTTATACAAAGCTGATTAAGGTTCAACATGATGCAGCATTCAGGACCAACATTAACACTGACTCTCAAGTTACTAAGTGCTAAGTGTTTGATGAGGATGTTTGCACTGGAATGATACATTACCTTTGCAAAAGGTATCATCAGACAAAAACTGAATAATGGAATATTGAAAACCCACAGGAAAACACTTAAAGTCACAAAGCTCTGTTATGCTCTCCTTAACTTACACCTCCTATTGTAGTAAATTTGAAAACATCCTTCAGCATAAAGGTAATAATGACTCTGCTATGCTGATTCTCACCTGTTTTTTTTTTTTTTAAACCCCATAATGCTTTTCTCGATCCTCACTATTTGCATCAGATGCACATTAACTGCACCATGCCTTAATCCCAAATCTGCCTGTTCAAGACTTCATCCATGACTTTGTCACAATCGGCCCAATCTCCCTCTACACATGTGAGGATTCTGACTGCACTGATGAGCGGGCAATATTGTAAGGTGCGCTCAGGTTAATATAATATGAACCTGATGCCTCGTTTTGTCAGGATACCATCTCACATTAAGCCAGAGGGAATCATGCAGACACAATCCAAAATGTATGGGTCTTTGTGCACCAAATGGATCACACTGTAAACACTGTATTTTACAAAGAAAATCACTAAAAAAAAAAGTATGAAAAAGACACCAATCTTTAAAAACAGATGTTGTCATAACTTTCATCAGCTTCTGCTCTCTATCTCTCTCCTCATTAGTAAATGTGGTGCCCATTTCATGGAATGGTGAAGTGGACCCCCCAAATGCAAAGAGGAGGCAGAATCTGGTGCTCTGAGGCGAGGACAAGGAGTAGAAGCATCACCAGAGCTCCCAATATAAGCAGTGGAGACATGTGAGACAGTGTCCATGTATGTCACTGTGAGACGTTTAGGGCTGTTAAGGCTGTAAACCGTAACACCTGGTACCATTGCCAATCTTGTGCCCCAGTATTATGCAGACAACTCCAGGTTGTCCCCAGTACATACTGTATTCTTCACTGCCTCCCAACAGAGGCACTCAAAGAGTGTAATCATTTCTCCTCTTAATGGGTCCACAGTTGTCTGGTCCTCCTGTTGCTACCACCAGCCTGTTTTGTTGTCTCATGGTCCTCCTAGGATGTCTTGTTTTGGATTTTCACAGGACTCTGATTAGTAGTAAGTGTGACATTGAACTGTCTTTGCTTGATGATATTTCCTTGATGATCCTTATGATTTTGATGCATTGATATTTGTTCAATGACTTTGATGATTTTCATGTGTATTTGCTTGATGATTTTGATGATTTGCTGTATACCTGATTGATGTTGCTGAAATGTGCTATACAAATAAACTTGACTTGACTCTGTTTTCTTGTAAGTTTTTGATTTTCTTTTCAAGTGAAGCAATTTATTTTCACCTTCTAGCCTTCTTCCTCTTCTTTGCATTTGGGTCATCCACTTCACCATTCATGACAGCCTTGGCTTTTCCTTAACAGCCTGAGAGGTACATCCTGTGTTCAATCTGCCACCCCCAAAACTCACAGCAGTACAAACAGATAAACAAACCCAGAGAAACATTTTTATTTAATTTCCAAATATGATTCTTTTACAAAACTCAGATGAGTTAGAATGTGTTTATATCTGCAAAGTATGTAAATAAATTAACCATGTTCAGTTTTTTTTGTTTTTGTTTTTTTTTTTTTTACGCTAACAGTTTTTGACTCCAACAGTTTTTTATCCAGCTCTATATTCTGATGAACTCAGTTTGATCACTGTCTACTGTACACAGGTGGAAACTGGTCATTAGCTGACCATATTTACAGATTATCCCTGCAATCAAGGCATTACATGAACTCTGGACTGTGACTCGGTTTTTTAGACGTGCAGCTCTACCCTTTAGATGCAAAAAACTACCAAGCAGCTGAGCCATCATCATCATACAGAAACTAAAGAGTAGGAAAAGGATGTTTCAGCAGAGCCAAAGGTTTCCTTCCTGTCAAGAGTGGAGAGCTTAGTTTTATTGAAATGGACTGAAAGAGACAAAGTGAATGGAAGGAAGATGGTGAATGCGCCATAGATTATGATTGGCAGCTGCTGAATGATTTCCAGAAAAAGAAAAATCTGCTGAAATTTAAATAGCCCATTCAGGATTTAATCTGTAAACACCTACAACTCACTCAGCCTGATGTAACTGTACTAAATCAAAAACTTAATTTCAGTATAAAGGAGCATTATTGGACTGGACCAAAGGCAAGATAAATTATTTTTTGGTTGAAATTTGATTTTTGGCATCAGGCTACTAAAATAAATGTATAGCACAAGAATCATTTTAGTGCCGAACACTGAAGACATGATGATATTTTTAACTAAACCATAATTTTAAAGTGGCTGACATCAACACCAAACCATATGAACATTTCAGCATCTTCCTGGGATTTCAATTAGAAATGTGCCAAATCAAATTAGCATTGGGGTTGCAATCTGAACTAGAAGAATCTGACACTGCGTTTTACACTTGATAAAGACCCTGGTACATTCTCCATAACCTGTTGGAACAAGGCTGGAAAGTAACAAATTTGGAAACATCCTTCAGCATGAAAACGACCTCTTGGGACTTTTTCTGTTTTGTTTATCGGAAGTTTCTGCGCCTCCACCATTATTTTCACTCTTGCTTTGGAGGAGAAGACACCAAAATATTTTCATTAGCAACCTGAGATACAGGTGAAAAGGTATCTATGTTGAACCTAAACCATCTATATCCTGTTGGTTCATCCTCGTATAGCAGGTAAGATCATGATTTAAACAGTAACCTTTTGTTTCACTTGCAAAAGGTGAGTGATTAATGGCTAAGAATGGCACAGCATTTTTTTAATGTGTGTAGAGCATTGATTGATTGTTACAGTTGTATGGTACAATCCTATTAGTTGTAGCACAAATAGATTCTGGATGTGATAGTTTAAAAAGCTACATTGCCCAAAGAGTTGGAGTAACTTTTTTGGAGAGCTGTCATGAAGAATGATGAGGTTGTAGCCTACGCGTGAGGCCAGGTAGGCAGGTCCTGCTATAAGCAGCTTATCCATGACAAAAGTAATCCCAAGTTTATGATGGATCAGTTTACTTTGTGGTGGGTTCAGATTTTGTGAAAGCAGGAAACAGAAATATATCAGTTGGACCTAAATATAAATCATCATCCAAGTTTCATGAGACTAAAAGTTTAATATTTTATAACAGATTTTCTTTAAAACCTTCTAACAGGAGAAGATGTGGCATTACCTCCTCAATTCAATCAGAAGTGTTGCCTCAGCAGCTGTTTTAACCACCAAACACATAAAGTCAGGAAACATTTCATCCCATTCGAGGTTTGCAGCTAAAATATTTGTGTTCAGACTGGAGGTGAACAAGATTTCTCTCTGAGGTGCAGGAAGAAACACTGAGCAATATAACTTCGTCATTAACATGGGGATAATTGCGCATTAAGGTCTGCTTGATAAATTCCATTTTAATTTATCTGCAGAGGAAATGAGCTCTCAGAGATCTGCCAGAGCTGGATTTTATTTCAGTGACCGACATATTTCAGTCCTGCTTCTGCACATGAACAGGACTCAGGAGGAAAATCAGCTTCAGCAGGGACAGTGTGATCTGGATGGAAGGGGTGATGAAGCACACCCTTATGTTGTTACTGCATTAGTCACAGAGGGAGGGAGAAGGTGTAAGGACAAATAAAATGGATAAAATGCATGGGAGGAAGAAGGTGATGAGTGAGAAAGAATAAAAACAGGAGGAACAAAACAACAGATGGATGAAAGGGAAAATTAAGATAAGAGAATTAAGAGAGCAACAAAAACAATTAAATGGAAAAACAGACAAACCCCCCCCCAAACATAATTCTGCTGAAAATGAAAAGGGAACTCATTTACAGAAAATAAATCTAAACAAATCTTTTCAGATCTTTGTGTAAAACAGCCTTATGAACATGGTCCACTAATGTTTAAATCGTGATTCAGTGTTTAACAGGGAAGTAGGGGCTCATTAACTCATTACCATCTGCCAGTCAGGGTGCAGAAACACCAAAAACATCAGTTCATCTAAAAATCAGCGAAACATCACACAGAGAAACAACAGCAACAGATTTGCATCCATTAAATCATATTTCAAGACTTCTATCTGCATCAGATCAACAGAAGCGGCTGAACTAGAAGACTAAAATGAATATCACTGGCCTGAAATATCCAGACTGTATAAAGAATCTGTTCTGTGACTGACGAGGCCATTAAACCACAAGGTTAATTTATGCTGTTTACAGATGATACAATTATTTTAAACTGAAGAAGAGGTTTAATGATACATTATTCTAAATTAAAATGAAACAAAATTTAGGAATTTTGGCAACCTAGAAAAATAATGAATTGATTACAATAATAGGAGTATGGGGTACCATGCCCTTTGATACAGGCTGTTAGGTAAGACCAGTGTCATAGCTTAGTCTGCATTTCCAGCAGTAAGTCAAACTTGTTGAAAGTTGGACTACGCCAAATTTGCCCTTTGTCACAGATTCTGATCATAACCTTTATGGATAGCAGTTCTGGGCACAGTTGAGGGGATCCGTTTTGGTGGCCTCAGGATCGGGCCTCTTGTTTTTGCGGATGATGTGGTTCTGTTTGCTTCATCACACTGTATTCTCCAGCTTTCACTGGAATGGTTCTCAGTCAAGCGTGAAAAGGCTGGGATGAAAATCAACTCCTCCAAATCTGAGATCTTGAGGTGGAAAGGGGTAGAGGGCTTTCCATGGGTCCTGCAACCAGATGGAGAAATTTAAGTATCTTGGGTTCTTGTTCACGAAAACGGGGGAAAATGGAGTGGTAGATCAATAGGTGGATGGATCTGCAGTGATGGGAGCAACGTACTACTCTGTCATGGTAAAGAGAGAGCTTAATCGACAGGTGAAGCTCTCGATTTACCTATCAATCCACATTCCCAAACTCATCTATGGTCACGAACTCTGGATATCGAGCGAAAGAACGAGATCACAAATACAAGCAGCCAAAATGAGTTTCCTGTGCAGGGTGTCTGAGTTCTTCCTTAGAGCTAGGGTGCGAAGCTCAATTATCAGGGAAGGGCTCCGAGTAAAGCTGCTGCTTCTCCACACTGAGAGGAGCTAGTTGAGGTGGCTCGGGCATCTGGTTAGGATGTCACCTGGACGCCTCCCTGGTGAGATGTTCCAGACACTTTCAATCAGTAGGAGACCCAGAGGAAGAGGCCTGAGAACTTTTTGGGATTCTCCAAGTGAGAAGTCCCTGGCCCAAGTGACTGAGGAGAGGAAAATCTGGGCCTCTCTGCTTAGACTGCTGCCCCCGTGACCAGAACCAGGATTAAGTGGAAGAGGATGGATGGATGGATGGATGGATACCATAGTAATAGACAGTTTCAGCAGTGATAATCTGCAGTGCAGTTTTTGATCTTACAGAACATATTCTGTTTGACTCATATATGTTAGCATTTAAACACTTCTTAAAAATTACTTCCAGAAATATATAGAAATTATTAGCAATCAATTAGAAGAAGCTTTTATATTTGCATCCAAGAACATTGATCATAGGAGAAAAAAAGATTTTATAAACACACAAACCACATTAAAGAAGATGTGTTGTTCCAGTTTATGGAGTAAAATTATGAAAGATTTTGAATACCGATTTAAAAAAATGTTTATCTGTTATTCCATAAAAGAAAATAATAGATAAATGTGTTCATTTAGAAATTATTTTTTTTGAATGAGTAATACAAACACTTTTTTTTTTTTTTTTTTTTTTTTTTTTTTTTTTTTTGTGTTTACATAAATCGCTTTCTTTTCCAAAGGAAAATAAAAAGTATGTGAACATTTCTTAATAAAGTACAAAGTATGTCACAAAGTGCACTAATTATTTCCCATGGCTATACATGTATGTTTAACATTTTTCAAAAATGTTTATATTGGAGGGAGTAAGTGTTTTATTATGTAAGTACATTGCTGATAAAAATGTTAAAACTGGGGAGAAAATTGCAAATATTTGTATTTTGTACTGCTGAATCAAAACCAGGTTGTAAGAAGAGCTTTTATTTTGAAATATAGGAAGCATTAACAAAAGACGAAATAAAAAGTTTAGGAAAACCATTGAAACTCACACAGACTGTTCAACATGAGGCATAAAACTGGCTTTCAAGGCATTTTGTCTTTGAAGTATTGTTGAGCTGACAAGCAAGGCCTTGAACAAAGGTCCATCAATGTCAAGGTTGGATCCAACAAAAGGCCAAAACATACTCAGCAAGAACAGAGAAATCTGTTATTTTACTCAAGGTAGCAAGAACAAAAACAAAGCATTTCTTGAGCTAAGACATTTCACAATTCACAGTAGCAGAACTCCTGGGAGGTCCTCATGGTCCTCCCATTGCAGTATTTGTTCATGTAGTAACCATGCCCAATTAAAATTGTTGACCAACTGCACAAAAGCTGTCAGACAACACACACACAAAAAGTTCTGCTCTGCTACAGAGACAGAATGATGTCATTTTGGTCTTAAAGCCTTGGGAGGGAACACAGTTCTCCTTTCTTGCAGAATATGTATGGGTGTCTACAGACATTTTAAATTTTTGAAAAGATTTTCTGGTGGTTGACACAAAAGAGTCAACTATTGAACCAAAAGGAATTCCACCTTCTACAGCACCAAAGTTTGTAAATATTAAAAATACTGAAAAGCTGACAGTTATTTCAGTATTTCATTTGCAGTTTTAACCTTATGTTCTCATGTATGATAGAAAGCCATTTTATACCAACCATGCATCATTTTATAACTGCCATGGGGACATTTCATACAGGTTTGATATTCAACAATGTAAAGTGCCGTTTAGAACCAAAAATAGACCTTATGATTATCTTCTGGAAGGCAGTAATATTGCAAGTGGCATTCATTTAAATTCTGCTTGCTCATAATGTCTCTGACTAGTTGGAAGTTCCCTTTTATGCCCAGACCTGTATTAAATCTGTGAAACTCAGATGCTGAACTCATGGTAAGTGGTGAGGTGATTTTAAAATGTAAACTGAGGAAAATGTGGCTCAGTAAAAGAGATTGACTTTGCAATATTCATCAATATTGCAATTTCATGGTTTTTTTTATTCTCCAATATTGTGCAGTCATAGTCATTTTCTATGATCTGATCATAGTTTACTATATGATAAATGTGAATATCAGTGAATAACATCTACCAGAAGGAGGTCACTTATTCATTCTAATTTGTTGTGGGTCAAAATCATATTTCATTAAAATCAAAAGGCCTAAACTGGCATCAAAGCTAAAAATAGATTTTAAATTATATTTAAGGTTTGTTAATGCTTATGAATCTGAAGTGTTTAGCACCGTTTGCTCTTTATGGACAGCATCTTAGATGAGTTCTTTCTGTGCTGTACATTTTTTATACAAACTCAACAAGAAAAATATCTTTAAACAGATGGAAAAATAATTACTACATTTGATTAATTAAACAAAGACGTGATGAGAATTTTTAAGATACCAATTAAATCCATATCAGAAGTTTGTGGCTTTCTATCTCTTATCACTTAAAGATCAAATGTGGGAGCCTTCAAACCTGTCATAGTTCTTGTTTAATACCTTTTGCTTTCTGTAGGAGGTGATGGGTTTAAAATGACTTTAGAGGCTGTATCTCATTAAAAAGCAACAATCTGTGATGTCCTGTGGACCGAACCTGAACTGAAGTTAGACTGAACAGACAAACAGAGCAGCTGATTTCAAAGAAAGACACTAAATTTAATGACTCTTTGATTTTTTTTTTTTTTTATAAAGAACAGAAGTTTTTTGTTTTTTTTTTTAACTTCTCTCTGTTGGAGCCACAGAACTGCAGAAGGAACATGTTTAAAATGGAAACGAGTGTTTCCTCTTGTATCTGGAAGGAGTTTCTACAGCTGTGAGAACCACAGTAGCTATGAACAAAGACATAACATAAGGTTTAACAACAGGAACCGCAAACCTTCTGATTCCCATATCATGATGCAGCTGGTGGTCCTGATGGGGATCTGGTTCTCATGTGGATCATTTCAAAATCTGTCACCAGCTAATCAGGGAGAGTTTCAGTGGATCATTAACTTGTCTATGGACACCAAGAGAGCTGGTGGGAGTCCACAGCCCACACATACTCTTCTCCATTACTTTATATTTTTCATATAACACACAGACACATGCAGGCGGGCTGCAGACTCGGAGAGGAGATGGGAAACAAACCCTGTCATCTGCCTCCATGTGTGGGAAGATAAAAACCAACACGCTGGTTGTTCTAACTGCCACAGACAGAAAAACACGTCATTTAACAGTCTGTAAAGAGCTGAAGCAGCTCTCAGCAGAACAACCATCAAAGAGTCAGATTACAGCTAAGACACACTGACACTGGCAAATTAACAGGACCTTCAATGAAACTTTCAGAGAATCATCCGCTGATCCCAGCAGATCATCCTAATCGTGATCCTATTTATCCCACCTGACAGCTCAGGTCCCCAGTCTATCACAAAGACAAGACCGACAATCATGCACATGTTTTTTTCATGCGCAAAAATACAGGGGCATGTTGTACATTTTTAAAATGATCACACTTTGTTGCCTATTTCTTCAAATCTGAGTATATTATTTTTAATAACGACAGTATTTTTTATCTTATGCTGCAAATGGTGATTTTGCTTAAATTATTACCTTTTGTGAATCTATATGGCTCAACTTGCCTGCCACTTTGCTACTGGTACAGCTGAATTTCCCCCACTGAGGGACAATAAATGTTATTTCTATTCTATTCTATTCTATTCTATTCTATTCTATTCTATTTTGTCCATAAAACAGAGTGAGAGTCAAACCAAGTGGGGAAATAATATCATTATCAGACAGAGTTTAAATGCATTGCCCCAGAAATATTATAGTCTATTAAACAATGCAACTAAGCTGTCCTTTCAGACTGCAATATTGCACATATTGTGGTTCAGTATGTGGTCCAGCTCTACTCAGTTCAAAGACCCCAAACACTAAGTAGTGCTCTACTGTACAGCCAGCTATATATAGATATAATTGACATTCTGGTGGTTGGAAACATCAAGCCTCCTGGATATCATGAAGGGCGGAGCTAGATCTGCAGCTGAAACTTAACTTCATACTAGAACTGCTACACATGACTGCAGAGAGCTTCTGTGAACAGTGGGCTCAATGAGATGTGAGCAGACCTCAGAAAAAGATTATGGAGCCCTGCTGACAGAGGGATGCAGCTGTTTTAGCTTCATGTGATGTTGATCTGAATCAGAGCTGATGAGTTGGAGCTCAGCCTCGGCCACCATTTATTGCTTCTTGAGTTTTTGTAGACATCTGTTAGCCATCTAAAATCTGATTTAGGTAACAGAACCCTAAAGCTCTGTGGATGATAATCATTAAATCATAAAAGCCTCTGAGATCTAAAAGAATACCAACAAGAAAGAAGCAGAAAATTGTTTAAATTTATGTTTTTTGAATTACAGATTTATTTTCTGGATAGAGATCCTTTCCTGGAGCCTGAAGTGTCAGGAATGTAATGTTATCATGAAGCACCTGAGAGTCCTACCTCACACCCTGCAGAGCCTCCTGGCCATTTCAGAACATCTATATTCTGTAGCAAAGGAACAGGCACAATGCTGTTTAAATTATGGAATTTCAGTTCCAGGACATTTGGCTCATTGTTAGTAACTAGAAGACTAAGAATACAGGAAGAAGTCAGAACTATTTACATGAAGTTTATATTCTACACAGCGAAGTTGACCAAAATTATAAAAATAGTCCCCCACTCTGCAGATTCTGCTGTTTGTTCCTTCCTTGTTCCTGGTCTTTAAATGCATCAATCAGAAGCGTGTACTTGGATGCACTCTTTGGGTTTCAGATAAATGCTAGGGGCAGATATTTCATTGCATAAATAGGAATACTTGTCTAATTCCTTCATTTCCTGTTAGACTTAAAAGTTTCTCTATAAAATAAACTGCAGCACATTTTTCTCTATTATGAGTTGTAGTCCTGAGGAAAAAAAATGTGAATCAGCCAGTCAGGAGATTAGACCTCAAA